>OU785221.1:13468570-13859459 GCA_917051295.2 Erebia ligea | reverse complement strand
TGGGCTAACCTGAACGTGGGATAACCTGAACGTGGGCTAACTTGGACGTCGGATAACTTGAACGTCGGCTAACTTAAACGACGGTGTATCTGAACGTCGGCTAACCTGAACGTCGGCTAACCGGACGGTTATGATAACCTGAACGTGGGCTAACCTGAACGTGGGAACGGTGAAACAAATGCGAGAAAAAGAGCATACTATCCCACAGGAATTGTTGGTTACGGGATAAAAAGTTACAATCACTTTCCAGCTATTCAACTATACCTGTGCAAAAAAATCACGTCAATCTGTAACTCCGTTGCCGCCTAATTAAAGAACAAATGCGAGAAAAAGAGCATTATATCCCACAGGAACTGTACGTTTTTCCGGGATAAAAAGTGGCCTTTGTCACTCTAGGGGTCCTCAAATATACCGATGCAAAAAATCACGTCGATCCGTTGCGCCGTTGCCGCCTGATTGACGAAAAATGCGAAAAAAAAGAGCATGCTATCCCACAGGAACTGTTTGTTTTTCCGGGATAAAAAGTAGCCTATGTCACTCTCCAGGTCCTCAAATATACCCTTGCAAAAAATCACTTCGATCCGTTGCGCCGTTAAAGCGTGATTGAAAAACAAATTCGAGAAAAAGAGCATTATATCCCACAGGAACTGTTAATTTTTCCGGGATAAAAAGTAGCCTATGTCACTCTTCGGGTCCTCAAATATACCGATGCAAAAAATCACGTCGATCCGTTGCGCCGTTGCCGCCTAATTGACGAAAAATGCGAAAAAAAGAGCATGCTATCCCACAGGAACTGTTTGTTTTTCCGGGATAAAAAGTAGCCTATGTCACTCTCCAGGTCCTCAAATATACCCATGCAAAAAATCACGTCGATCCGTTGCGCCGTTGAAGCGTGATTGAAGGACAAACCAACAAACCAACAAACCAACAAACCAACAAACAAACTGACTTTCGCATTTATAATATTAGTATGGATATTAGGATATTAGGATTATAGGATGTTACTAAGGTAGCACATGTTACTTTCCTGGTCCTAAAATAAATCTGAACGACGGCTAACCTGAACGTGGGCTAACCTGAACGTGGGCTAACTTGGACGTCGGATAACTTGAACGTCGGCTAATTTAAACGACGGCGTATCTGAACGTCGGCTAACCTGAACGTGGGCTAACCTGAACGTGGGCTAACCTGAACGTGGGCTAACCTGAACGTGGGATAACCTGAACGTGGGCTAACTTGGACGTCGGATAACTTGAACGTCGGCTAACTTAAACGACGGTGTATCTGAACGTCGGCTAACCTGAACGTCGGCTAACCGACGGTTATGATAACCTGAACGTGGGCTAACCTGAACGTGGGAACGGTGAAACAAATGCGAGAAAAAGAGCATACTATCCCACAGGAATTGTTGGTTACGGGATAAAAAGTTACAATCACTTTCCAGCTATTCAACTATACCTGTGCAAAAAATCACGTCAATCTGTAACTCCGTTGCCGCCTAATTAAAGAACAAATGCGAGAAAAAGAGCATTATATCCCACAGGAACTGTACGTTTTTCCGGGATAAAAAGTGGCCTTTGTCACTCTAGGGGTCCTCAAATATACCGATGCAAAAAATCACGTCGATCCGTTGCGCCGTTGCCGCCTGATTGACGAAAAATGCGAAAAAAAAGAGCATGCTATCCCACAGGAACTGTTTGTTTTTCCGGGATAAAAAGTAGCCTATGTCACTCTCCAGGTCCTCAAATATACCCTTGCAAAAAATCACTTCGATCCGTTGCGCCGTTAAAGCGTGATTGAAAAACAAATTCGAGAAAAAGAGCATTATATCCCACAGGAACTGTTAATTTTTCCGGGATAAAAAGTAGCCTATGTCACTCTTCGGGTCCTCAAATATACCGATGCAAAAAATCACGTCGATCCGTTGCGCCGTTGCCGCCTAATTGACGAAAAATGCGAAAAAAAGAGCATGCTATCCCACAGGAACTGTTTGTTTTTCCGGGATAAAAAGTAGCCTATGTCACTCTCCAGGTCCTCAAATATACCCATGCAAAAAATCACGTCGATCCGTTGCGCCGTTGAAGCGTGATTGAAGGACAAACCAACAAACCAACAAACCAACAAACCAACAAACCAACAAACAAACTGACTTTCGCATTTATAATATTAGTATGGATTTACCCCCCAAAAAGCAAAAAAAGAAAATTTTTGATTTTTTTTCACCTGCGAACTAAAGGGTTAATGCCTTTGTTTTTTACTTTAATGAGAACAACTTCCAAGAACACTTTCGCATTTATAAAATATATTAGGATATTAGGATTATAGGATGTTACTAAGGTAGCACATGTTACTTTCCTGGTCCTAAAATAAATCTGAACGACGGCTAACCTGAACGTGGGCTAACCTGAACGTGGGCTAACTTGGACGTCGGATAACTTGAACGTCGGCTAATTTAAACGACGGCGTATCTGAACGTCGGCTAACCTGAACGTGGGCTAACCTGAACGTGGGCTAACCTGAACGTGGGCTAACCTGAACGTGGGATAACCTGAACGTGGGCTAACTTGGACGTCGGATAACTTGAACGTCGGCTAACTTAAACGACGGTGTATCTGAACGTCGGCTAACCTGAACGTCGGCTAACCGGACGGTTATGATAACCTGAACGTGGGCTAACCTGAACGTGGGAACGGTGAAACAAATGCGAGAAAAAGAGCATACTATCCCACAGGAATTGTTGGTTACGGGATAAAAAGTTACAATCACTTTCCAGCTATTCAACTATACCTGTGCAAAAAATCACGTCAATCTGTAACTCCGTTGCCGCCTAATTAAAGAACAAATGCGAGAAAAAGAGCATTATATCCCACAGGAACTGTACGTTTTTCCGGGATAAAAAGTGGCCTTTGTCACTCTAGGGGTCCTCAAATATACCGATGCAAAAAATCACGTCGATCCGTTGCGCCGTTGCCGCCTGATTGACGAAAAATGCGAAAAAAAAGAGCATGCTATCCCACAGGAACTGTTTGTTTTTCCGGGATAAAAAGTAGCCTATGTCACTCTCCAGGTCCTCAAATATACCCTTGCAAAAAATCACTTCGATCCGTTGCGCCGTTAAAGCGTGATTGAAAAACAAATTCGAGAAAAAGAGCATTATATCCCACAGGAACTGTTAATTTTTCCGGGATAAAAAGTAGCCTATGTCACTCTTCGGGTCCTCAAATATACCGATGCAAAAAATCACGTCGATCCGTTGCGCCGTTGCCGCCTAATTGACGAAAAATGCGAAAAAAAGAGCATGCTATCCCACAGGAACTGTTTGTTTTTCCGGGATAAAAAGTAGCCTATGTCACTCTCCAGGTCCTCAAATATACCCATGCAAAAAATCACGTCGATCCGTTGCGCCGTTGAAGCGTGATTGAAGGACAAACCAACAAACCAACAAACCAACAAACCAACAAACAAACTGACTTTCGCATTTATAATATTAGTATGGATATTAGGATATTAGGATTATAGGATGTTACTAAGGTAGCACATGTTACTTTCCTGGTCCTAAAATAAATCTGAACGACGGCTAACCTGAACGTGGGCTAACCTGAACGTGGGCTAACTTGGACGTCGGATAACTTGAACGTCGGCTAATTTAAACGACGGCGTATCTGAACGTCGGCTAACCTGAACGTGGGCTAACCTGAACGTGGGCTAACCTGAACGTGGGCTAACCTGAACGTGGGATAACCTGAACGTGGGCTAACTTGGACGTCGGATAACTTGAACGTCGGCTAACTTAAACGACGGTGTATCTGAACGTCGGCTAACCTGAACGTCGGCTAACCGGACGGTTATGATAACCTGAACGTGGGCTAACCTGAACGTGGGAACGGTGAAACAAATGCGAGAAAAAGAGCATACTATCCCACAGGAATTGTTGGTTACGGGATAAAAAGTTACAATCACTTTCCAGCTATTCAACTATACCTGTGCAAAAAATCACGTCAATCTGTAACTCCGTTGCCGCCTAATTAAAGAACAAATGCGAGAAAAAGAGCATTATATCCCACAGGAACTGTACGTTTTTCCGGGATAAAAAGTAGCCTTTGTCACTCTAGGGGTCCTCAAATATACCGATGCAAAAAATCACGTCGATCCGTTGCGCCGTTGCCGCCTAATTGACGAAAAATGCGAAAAAAAAGAGCATGCTATCCCACAGGAACTGTTTGTTTTTCCGGGATAAAAAGTAGCCTATGTCACTCTCCAGGTCCTCAAATATACCCTTGCAAAAAATCACTTCGATCCGTTGCGCCGTTAAAGCGTGATTGAAAAACAAATTCGAGAAAAAGAGCATTATATCCCACAGGAACTGTTAATTTTTCCGGGATAAAAAGTAGCCTATGTCACTCTTCGGGTCCTCAAATATACCGATGCAAAAAATCACGTCGATCCGTTGCGCCGTTGCCGCCTAATTGACGAAAAATGCGAAAAAAAGAGCATGCTATCCCACAGGAACTGTTTGTTTTTCCGGGATAAAAAGTAGCCTATGTCACTCTCCAGGTCCTCAAATATACCCATGCAAAAAATCACGTCGATCCGTTGCGCCGTTGAAGCGTGATTGAAGGACAAACCAACAAACCAACAAACCAACAAACCAACAAACCAACAAACAAACTGACTTTCGCATTTATAATATTAGTATGGATATTAGGATATTAGGATTATAGGATGTTACTAAGGTAGCACATGTTACTTTCCTGGTCCTAAAATAAATCTGAACGACGGCTAACCTGAACGTGGGCTAACCTGAACGTGGGCTAACTTGGACGTCGGATAACTTGAACGTCGGCTAATTTAAACGACGGCGTATCTGAACGTCGGCTAACCTGAACGTGGGCTAACCTGAACGTGGGCTAACCTGAACGTGGGCTAACCTGAACGTGGGATAACCTGAACGTGGGCTAACTTGGACGTCGGATAACTTGAACGTCGGCTAACTTAAACGACGGTGTATCTGAACGTCGGCTAACCTGAACGTCGGCTAACCGGACGGTTATGATAACCTGAACGTGGGCTAACCTGAACGTGGGAACGGTGAAACAAATGCGAGAAAAAGAGCATACTATCCCACAGGAATTGTTGGTTACGGGATAAAAAGTTACAATCACTTTCCAGCTATTCAACTATACCTGTGCAAAAAATCACGTCAATCTGTAACTCCGTTGCCGCCTAATTAAAGAACAAATGCGAGAAAAAGAGCATTATATCCCACAGGAACTGTACGTTTTTCCGGGATAAAAAGTGGCCTTTGTCACTCTAGGGGTCCTCAAATATACCGATGCAAAAAATCACGTCGATCCGTTGCGCCGTTGCCGCCTGATTGACGAAAAATGCGAAAAAAAAGAGCATGCTATCCCACAGGAACTGTTTGTTTTTCCGGGATAAAAAGTAGCCTATGTCACTCTCCAGGTCCTCAAATATACCCTTGCAAAAAATCACTTCGATCCGTTGCGCCGTTAAAGCGTGATTGAAAAACAAATTCGAGAAAAAGAGCATTATATCCCACAGGAACTGTTAATTTTTCCGGGATAAAAAGTAGCCTATGTCACTCTTCGGGTCCTCAAATATACCGATGCAAAAAATCACGTCGATCCGTTGCGCCGTTGCCGCCTAATTGACGAAAAATGCGAAAAAAAGAGCATGCTATCCCACAGGAACTGTTTGTTTTTCCGGGATAAAAAGTAGCCTATGTCACTCTCCAGGTCCTCAAATATACCCATGCAAAAAATCACGTCGATCCGTTGCGCCGTTGAAGCGTGATTGAAGGACAAACCAACAAACCAACAAACCAACAAACCAACAAACCAACAAACAAACTGACTTTCGCATTTATAATATTAGTATGGATTTACCCCCCAAAAAGCAAAAAAAGAAAATTTTTGATTTTTTTTCACCTGCGAACTAAAGGGTTAATGCCTTTGTTTTTTACTTTAATGAGAACAACTTCCAAGAACACTTTCGCATTTATAAAATATATTAGGATATTAGGATTATAGGATGTTACTAAGGTAGCACATGTTACTTTCCTGGTCCTAAAATAAATCTGAACGACGGCTAACCTGAACGTGGGCTAACCTGAACGTGGGCTAACTTGGACGTCGGATAACTTGAACGTCGGCTAATTTAAACGACGGCGTATCTGAACGTCGGCTAACCTGAACGTGGGCTAACCTGAACGTGGGCTAACCTGAACGTGGGCTAACCTGAACGTGGGATAACCTGAACGTGGGCTAACTTGGACGTCGGATAACTTGAACGTCGGCTAACTTAAACGACGGTGTATCTGAACGTCGGCTAACCTGAACGTCGGCTAACCGGACGGTTATGATAACCTGAACGTGGGCTAACCTGAACGTGGGAACGGTGAAACAAATGCGAGAAAAAGAGCATACTATCCCACAGGAATTGTTGGTTACGGGATAAAAAGTTACAATCACTTTCCAGCTATTCAACTATACCTGTGCAAAAAATCACGTCAATCTGTAACTCCGTTGCCGCCTAATTAAAGAACAAATGCGAGAAAAAGAGCATTATATCCCACAGGAACTGTACGTTTTTCCGGGATAAAAAGTGGCCTTTGTCACTCTAGGGGTCCTCAAATATACCGATGCAAAAAATCACGTCGATCCGTTGCGCCGTTGCCGCCTGATTGACGAAAAATGCGAAAAAAAAGAGCATGCTATCCCACAGGAACTGTTTGTTTTTCCGGGATAAAAAGTAGCCTATGTCACTCTCCAGGTCCTCAAATATACCCTTGCAAAAAATCACTTCGATCCGTTGCGCCGTTAAAGCGTGATTGAAAAACAAATTCGAGAAAAAGAGCATTATATCCCACAGGAACTGTTAATTTTTCCGGGATAAAAAGTAGCCTATGTCACTCTTCGGGTCCTCAAATATACCGATGCAAAAAATCACGTCGATCCGTTGCGCCGTTGCCGCCTAATTGACGAAAAATGCGAAAAAAAGAGCATGCTATCCCACAGGAACTGTTTGTTTTTCCGGGATAAAAAGTAGCCTATGTCACTCTCCAGGTCCTCAAATATACCCATGCAAAAAATCACGTCGATCCGTTGCGCCGTTGAAGCGTGATTGAAGGACAAACCAACAAACCAACAAACCAACAAACCAACAAACCAACAAACAAACTGACTTTCGCATTTATAATATTAGTATGGATATTAGGATATTAGGATTATAGGATGTTACTAAGGTAGCACATGTTACTTTCCTGGTCCTAAAATAAATCTGAACGACGGCTAACCTGAACGTGGGCTAACCTGAACGTGGGCTAACTTGGACGTCGGATAACTTGAACGTCGGCTAATTTAAACGACGGCGTATCTGAACGTCGGCTAACCTGAACGTGGGCTAACCTGAACGTGGGCTAACCTGAACGTGGGCTAACCTGAACGTGGGATAACCTGAACGTGGGCTAACTTGGACGTCGGATAACTTGAACGTCGGCTAACTTAAACGACGGTGTATCTGAACGTCGGCTAACCTGAACGTCGGCTAACCGGACGGTTATGATAACCTGAACGTGGGCTAACCTGAACGTGGGAACGGTGAAACAAATGCGAGAAAAAGAGCATACTATCCCACAGGAATTGTTGGTTACGGGATAAAAAGTTACAATCACTTTCCAGCTATTCAACTATACCTGTGCAAAAAATCACGTCAATCTGTAACTCCGTTGCCGCCTAATTAAAGAACAAATGCGAGAAAAAGAGCATTATATCCCACAGGAACTGTACGTTTTTCCGGGATAAAAAGTGGCCTTTGTCACTCTAGGGGTCCTCAAATATACCGATGCAAAAAATCACGTCGATCCGTTGCGCCGTTGCCGCCTGATTGACGAAAAATGCGAAAAAAAAGAGCATGCTATCCCACAGGAACTGTTTGTTTTTCCGGGATAAAAAGTAGCCTATGTCACTCTCCAGGTCCTCAAATATACCCTTGCAAAAAATCACTTCGATCCGTTGCGCCGTTAAAGCGTGATTGAAAAACAAATTCGAGAAAAAGAGCATTATATCCCACAGGAACTGTTAATTTTTCCGGGATAAAAAGTAGCCTATGTCACTCTTCGGGTCCTCAAATATACCGATGCAAAAAATCACGTCGATCCGTTGCGCCGTTGCCGCCTAATTGACGAAAAATGCGAAAAAAAGAGCATGCTATCCCACAGGAACTGTTTGTTTTTCCGGGATAAAAAGTAGCCTATGTCACTCTCCAGGTCCTCAAATATACCCATGCAAAAAATCACGTCGATCCGTTGCGCCGTTGAAGCGTGATTGAAGGACAAACCAACAAACCAACAAACCAACAAACCAACAAACCAACAAACAAACTGACTTTCGCATTTATAATATTAGTATGGATTTACTGAAAAATAAAACTGAACTGACAGCACCTTCATACTGTAAATTTAAAACAAGTCACTTATCAATATTATTTAACAATGAATATTTTTATTCAGGCCAGTTGCATTGCTGAGAATTATTGTCACAGTTAAATTATACCGCAACAATATAGCAAAGTGGGCCAAGCCAATATTCTTACGAATATCTCTTCAGGAATATGCTTATCTATATCTATACTTATAATAAAACTGTAACATGTCCAATTCTGTACATTGAAGATATTTTGAAAATTTTTTTTGGAGGGCACTCATTATTCGATACTGAAGCCAAATCTGTAATTTTTTTCATTTTTGTCTGTCTGTCTGTCTGTCTGTCTGTCTGTCTGTCTGTCTGTCTGTCTGTCTGTCTGTCTGTCTGTCTGTATCTTGGCCGCGCATCACGCCGAAACTGCTGAAGGAATTCAAACGAAACTTGGCACGATTTGAGCCCATACTACGAGGTAGGACATAGGATACTTTTTATCCCGAAATTCTACCCCCGAAGGGGTGAAATAGGGGTTGAAAGTTTGTATGAAAGTCCTTAATTTCTCAAGTTATAGCCATGAAACTTGATATATGAGCTGCAGGTTGAAAATGGTGACATACGTGTTTCACAGTTTTTGAAAATTTGACCCCCAAAAGGGTGAAATAGGGGATGAAAGTTGGTATGATAGTCCTTCGTTTCTCAAGATGTTTTACAAGTTATATCAACGAAACTTTTTATTTTGGCTTACGGTAAAAAATAAAGAAGTACGTGTCTCACAGTTTTTCAAAATTCCACCCCTAAGGGGGTGAAATAGGGGGTGAAAGTTTGTATGAAAGTTCGTCATTTCTCAAGTTATATTGATTAAACTTGGTATACAAGCTACCGGTTGAAAATGAAGAAATAAGTGTTTCACAGTTTTTGTAAATTTTACCCCCGAAGGGGTGAAATAGGGGTGGAAATTTTGTATGAAAGTCCTTCATTTCTCAAGTTATAGCCATGAAACTTGGTATATGAGCTGCGGGTTAAAAATGCAGACATACGTGTTTCACAGTTTTTCAAAATTTTACCCTCAAAGGGGTGAAATAGGGGTTGAACGTTTGTATGAAGTCCTTCATTTCTCAAGTTATTTCGATGAAACTTGGTATTCAAGCTACCTGTTAAAAATGAAGAAATATGTGTTTCACAGTTTTCGTAAATTTTACCCCCGAAGGGGTGAAATTGGGGTTGAAAGTTTGTATGAAAGTCCTTTATTTCTCAAGTTATATCCATGAAACTTGGTATATGAGCTGCGGGTTAAAAATGAAAACATACGTGTTTTACAGTTTTTCAAAATTCCACCCCCAAAGGGGTGAAATAGGGGTTGAAAGTTTGTATAAAAGTCCGACATTTCTCAAGTTATTTCGATGAAACTTGGTATATCCACGCGGACGAAGTCGCGGGCATCAGCTATTATGGAATATAGCTATTATGTCAAATTATTAAAAGAAACCTCACTTGTGTAAGCAATAGTTATTTGTTAAACAAGAGTGAAAAGTTGTTTTTTAACCGCGTGCTCAATTTTGATGACCGAGCAAGCGAAGGATTCTAAAATTAGAATCCTGAGCGTCAGCGAGGGAATTAAAAGAGCACGAGGTGAAAAATCTTTTCACTCGAGTGCAACACGTAACTTTTCATCCCACCTCAGCGAGGAAATGACTAAATGCATAAAAAATCACAAGATAATTTTATTTCAGTTTAGGTATTAACTACTACATTATGAAAGGTAAGTATTACAGAATAATCTTAGCAAATAATACTTAGGTAGGTATAATTAAGAAAATTTATATTTAACGTGCACACGATGTTCTAAATTCAATTTACTTTAACCTCAAGAGGATAATAACGGCTTTTGCATTCAGATATCGAAGAGTAAAAATACTCTTTCCGAGATGGTGGGATGAAAAAGTGTTTTTTTTACCCAACCCGCAGGAAAATGATGTTTTTAATGTTCAAATTAGAAGTTATGGTAGAACCACCATTGGTGCAATAGGCACATAATAAATATAACGGCTATGCAGTCACAAATTTAACTCTAGTTCATCTTCTTATTCTTTTTGAAATCGTTTAGCTGTAACTTCAACATTGTAAAACGTATTACAAATATTATAACAATGATTAAAGTTGTTGATACCGTCAAACCAAATAATACAAGATCAAGAGCATAATATTCCATCCAGTGCATATGAGCGGCTGCGGATCGCAGATGCGTAGCTCCACCGTTTCGCAGCACGTGCTCCGTCCACCATACTGCACGCTCTAGAGGGGACTGAGGCTGATCGCGCATCAGTTTATGCAGTTTTACTACATTTTCACGGTAACTGAAAAATACAGCAAAAAAATATAAATAATATTATTAAGGACTTTTAATGTTCCACTTTAACCTATTATTAATGATTACCCACGTTTTATCGTTAATAGTGGTTTCTATGGCATTTTTCAATTTGACCTCAGTAATAGTTTCCAAATCAAGATGTATTCCAATATTCAGTATTACATATTGTTCTGCATTAAACCATTGATCTCCAAGAAATGGTATCACGACTAGTGGTACGCCGGCCGTCAAAGCTTCATCAGTTGACTGTAAGCCTCCTTGAGTTATAAATAATTTCACTTTTGGATGCTCTAAAAGGAAATAATTATTAAAATTACTGTTATATTCACGTGTACCTATACCATTATTAGATTATAAAAATAAAACCGGCCAAGTGCGAGTCAAACTCGCGCACCGAGGGTTCCGTCCAAACCTGTAGTAGGTTTTACGATTAATGAATTTAATGAACCGCAAAACTAACTTTGTTTGTAGAGGTTTATTGTTAATATCAAAAAAACTATGCTAGTTAGAGCATTGGTTTTATTTTTTCTGTAAAATATACATAAGCTTCTATTGATCATAATTATTTCAGATTTTTCAATTGGTAAACTTCGGAGATAAGGGGGGGGAACGGTATTTTTTTCGACATTTTGCCCGATAAATCAAAAACTGTTATGCATAAAAATAAATAAAAATCTGTTTTAGAATGTAGAAGTATAGCCCTTTCATATGATATCCCACTCAGTAGGTATAGTTATCATACTTTGAAATTTCAAACCCCCGATTTTCCTCCTTTTTTAATTAAACTAAAAATAATTTTCTATTTTTTTTTATTTAAATGATGTTAGGCCACTATTATACACAACTATTCCAAATTTCATGTCAATAGCTTTAATAGTTACTGAAATAATCGTCTGTCACAGACGGACGGACGGACGGAGAAAGTCGCACCATAAGGGTTCCATTTTTACCATTTTGGTACGGAACCCTAAAAATGCTTTTTAGTGTATTTATTTTTCTGTCTTTTAGGTACCTTTTTCATCTAGAATTTTCATAAGTGATGTACAAAATAATTTAAAAAAATAATTACTCAATAAGTCTGACTGTGGGAACCATTTTGAAATCTTTACATTTTCCGAACGGTCTGGTAGTTCATCTCTATCCCATTTCCATAAAATATCGTAGGGCAGTTGAGAGAATACATTTGTAAATATTTTCAATTTATCTGCTGGTAGTAATGATGGTCTAGCATTAGTTCCAAAACTCATGTATATCACGCCATTTTTAGATGAGTCAAGGTAGGTTTTTATATCCTGAAAAGATCATTAAATTTGGTTAGCCGTTTTGAAAGCAAAATTATTCATCCTTACTAATATTATAAATGGGAAAGTGAGTTTGTTTGTATGTTTGTTCCGCTTTCACGCCGTAACTACTGAACGGATCTGGATGAAATTTGGCACAGAGATAGATTATAGTCTGGAATAACACATAGGCTACTTTTTATCCCGGAAAATTAAGGAGTTCCCGCGGGAAACGAAAAACCTCGATCCACGCGGACGAAGTCGCGGGCATCAGCTAGTAATATATAATTAATGTACTAGTTGACCAGGCGTCGCACGCGTGGTATCAATCAAATATCAAATAAATATTATAAATGCGAAAGTTTGGATGGATGTATGGATGTTTGTTACTCAATCACGCCCGGACGGCTGAACGGATTTGGATGAAATTTAGAGATAGATTATAGTCTGGAATAACACATAGGCTACTTTTTATCCCGGAAAACTATGGAGTTCCCAAAAAAACCTCAATCCACGCGGACGAAGTCGCGGGCATCAGCTAGTTATAATCAAATAAATATTATAAATGCGAAAGTTTGGATGGATGTATGGATGTATGGATGTATGGATGTGTGGATGTTTGTTACTCAATCACGCCCCAACGGCTGAACGGATCTGAATGAAATTTGGCACAGAGATAGATTATAGTCTGGAATAACACATAGGCTACTTTTTATCCCGAAAAATTAAGGAGTTCCCGCGGGAACCGAAAAACCTCGATCCACGCGGACGAAGTCGCGGGCATCAGCTAGTATAATATATAATATAAAAATTAAAACTATTTAAGTACCTACCTGTGTTTTTGAACGTATTAGATATGTATGTGTCAAAAAAACTTAATCAGGTAGTAGGTAATATTATATTGATTATAATGATAATATATCTGAATAGTTCGTACCTTCGGCAACGGTTTATCAGGCTTCTGGTGAATACCACCCAAGTATATTATGTTCGGTGGAACGGGTCTGTTAAAGTCCCATATAGGATTAACATTCAAAAATATCAATTGCACATTTTTTTTCAGTTCAGTTAAACTTGGTACATTTGGACCAAATATCCCTCTCACTATTTTATTTTCTGTTTCTACATATTCAATGATGACCTTTTCGATCATGTACTCATTGTACACTTCTGAAATTTTCTCCCATAATGTCAGATTATAGATTCTCTGGCGGAACGGCGAGGGATACACAAGAAAATTCTTCGGAGCTCCTGTACCATCAAATACTCCAAATACGCCACCTAATGAACTGAATTGAATGACTGGTACATTATATCGGTACGCAAAACTCAAAGCTGGCCTTATGGAAGCTTCTACAAATAATAAATCAAAACTTCTCCCTTTATCGTTTAAGAGTTTCTGGACTTCTTCAGACTTAACTTGTGCTTCGAAAACATTTAAAAAGAGATCTAGAAATATCTTTGTTTGCGCAGGAGTTATACGAGCTTGTGCTTTACCAGTTTCTAAAAACTCATTCCAAATTTTGTAAGACAAATCATGGACATCGATTTCAGTTAGATTTTGTGGAGATTGTTCTTTTGGAAACGCGGGGTCTGCTGTAATCACTACAACTTCATGTCCACGTTTTGCTAGTTCTTGCATTAACGGGCGAAACACTACTTGGTGACTTATTGAAGGCACTGGATAAACTGCTAATATTCTTGCAGGCTCGATGTACCCAATAACACAAAAAAGACAAAATATTTTCAGAAATGTAGACATCATTAATTATAGCAGTCACTTGTTATCTGATTGGAACACATCTCGTGAATGAAAACTTTTATTAGTATATAGTCCTTGACTAGTCAGATAAGATAATAATATGTTACTCATATTATAATAAGAAAATATCATCAATACAAAGCGAAAATCTTCAATTGTTATTTAGTTTTGCACGATCATCACTGTAAGGCATCATTATACTGGCATTTTTTTTATTTTTTATTGGGCCATAAAACTGGTTACGATCATAATCTTAACTTATAATTAGATTTAAGTAAAAAACATGAGATTGCACCTTCTCGATATGTCCACAACATGCAAAATTAAGCTGTCGCTATACTAATAAAAAGTTCAATTCATTTCAATAACTACAATGATATTATTATTATTTGCAGCCTGTAGTGTCCCAATGTTGGGCAACGGCCTCCCTTTCCTCCTTCCATTTATCTCGTTCCATAGATGTTTGGGGCCAGTCCTCCAGGCATCGAGTACGTCGCGCCAGCGGCGCCTCGGTCTTCCTCGACGTCTTTATGTGCCCACCGGTGTATATCTATATCTATATACTATTATAAATGCGAAAGGATTGATGGATGGATGGATGGATGGATGGATGGATGGATGGATGGATGAATGTTTGTTACTCAATCAAGCCAGAACGGCTGAACGGATCTGCATGAAAGGCACAGAAATAGATTATAGTCTGGAATAACAAATTCCCACGGGAACCAAAATACCTTTCACGCGGTATATATCTATATATATGAAAATTCAAAGTCCTGACTGACTGACTGACTTATATATCAACGCACAGCCCAAACCGCTGGGGTTAGTAACTTGAAATTTTGACAGCAGGTTCCATTTGTGACGTAGGCGCTCACTAAGGAAGGATTTTTCAAAGTTCCACCCCTAAGGGGGTGAAATAGGGGTTAAAAGTTTGTATGAAAGTCCGTCATTTCTCAAGTTATATCCATGAAACTTGGTATTTGAGCTTCTGGTTTTAAATAAAGAAATATGTGTTTCACAGTTTTTGAAAATTCTACCCCCAAAGGCGTTAAATAGGGGTTGAAAGTTTTTATGAAAGTCCTCCATTTTTCAAGTTATAACCATGAAAGTTGGTATTTGGGCTTCTGGTTTAAAATAAAAAAATAAGTGTTTCACAGTTTTTTAAGATTGTATCCCCAAGGACGTTAAATAGAGAGTTTGTCCTTCAATCACGACGCAACAGAGCAACGGATCCACGTGATTTTTTGCATGGGTATAGTTGAGGACCTGGAAAGTGATATAGGATTTATCCCGGAAAATTAAGGAGTGCCTGTGGGAATTAAAAAAACTTATACCACGCGAACGAAGTCGCGAGCATCCTCTAGTACTATTATAAATGCGAAAGTTTGGATGGATGGATGGATACTCAATCATGCAAGAACGGCTGAACGTATCTGCATGAAAGGCACAGAGATAGATTATAGTCTGGAATAACAAATCTAGACTACTTTTTATCTCAGAAAATGAAAGACGAAGTCGCGTGCAGCAGCTAGTCCTAACCTGTTAGGGGTATGGCAGTAATATTAAATCCATACCCCTAGTCAGTTTCTACTCGGCATCGTACAGGAACGTTAAATCGCTTGGCGGTACGTCTTTGCCGGAAGGGTGGTAGCTAGCCACGGCCGAAGCCTCCCACCAGAACAGACCAGAGAAAATTCTGATATTATAAATTCCTAAATTGACCCTGCCAGGAATCGAACCCGGGACCTCCCACGTTAGGGCAACAGCGCTCAACACTGCGCCAGGGAGGTCACCTGGGCGGCATGCAGAGGCACTCAGAGACACGCAGAGGCACGCGCGGCCACGTAAGCAATCGCGTGGTTCTCTTGTCTCGGGGTATAGTGTTGCAACCAACGACCCCAATTTACATAGACGGTCCCTGTCAAACAAAGAATGTGGACCTATTTTACTAACGCCATCTAGTCTGATAACCGGGACAGCGCTATGGCGGGGACAAGGACAGGCTTATACAGGTGTGGAGCGTGCTCTACAGGTCGGACGCCCAATTTTTTTCTATGAAAGGGCCCATCTAGTAAGTACCTACATACTCTATATCGATGGTTGCAACCCGGAAGACAACTTTGCTATCAGTAGGATTTATGTAGAACAATAAGGTAATCTGATTATTCGAAAAACGGCGGGCATCAATTAATTATTAATGTACCTAGCCAGGCTATGATGTCGTTGTCAGATTTTTGTTTAATATTTATTGCCTAGGATCATAGAGATAAGAAACTTATTTTTTTTTTTTTGTCACTACAGTTTAGCCCTTGACTGCGATCTCACCTGATGGTAAGTGATGATGCAGTCTAAGATGGTAGCGGGCTAACCTGTTAGGGGCATGGCAGTTATATTAAACCCATGCCCCTATTCGGTTTCTACACGGCATCGTACCGGAACGCTAAATCGCTTGGCGGCACGTCTTTGCCGGTAGGGTGATAACTAGCCACGGCCGAAGCCTCCCACCAGGCCAGACCAGGGAAAATTCAGAAATTATAAATTCCCAAATTGACCCTGCCGGGAATTGAACCCGGGACCTCCGTACGTTAAGGCAACAGCGCTACACACTGCGCCACGGAGGTCGTCAAAATTATTCGTTATTATAAGTTATTTATTCGTTAGTTAATAATTTAGCAATAAGTTTTATTTTGACACAGTCAATAATAAAGTAGTTTGGTTTCTTTAAAAAATATAATGATTTTTATAAATGAAATAACTACGATTAAAATATCAGTTTGAGTAAATAAATAAAACATGGTTATTCTCCCTACACAGGTAGGTTGTTGGCGTTAGTCAAATAGCTGAGGTGCGAGTGTTAGTCATGAACCTATAAAATAAGTCCATGGTGCTAGCTTGAGCAGCTCTCGCGGTATGATGTGTGTGCCCCGTGCCGCACACCCTGGACTCATTGGGGTCTAATACCTAACTATCTAGTACTAGTGTTTCGTCCCGAACTGAGACCTCGCGGTATCCTTAGGATAGTTTTAACTATCTTTACGTTCATAGACATGAGAACTATCAGTAGACTATTTTTTTTATTCCACGTAAGATTGTGCTAACGTCTATTATTTGTAAGCACAAACGAATAAACTTTTACAGAGCGCCATCTATTGATATCATTGTGAAGTTCTTTTAAAATACTGAAGCTCATTAAAAATTAAATAATTTCGTTCCCTTATAATATTTATCTAATTTTAGTAGTTGTTGTTTGAGTACAGGATATAATTCAAATAATTGATCAAGTTTCAGGCTCAGCCTTTCAGAAAATTGAGAGTTCTGAGGTCAACTTTAGACGTTAGAAAATCTCCACTTAGAAAGCCCCCCCATTTCGTCACTTTTAGGGGAAAAATTAAAATAAAAATCCTAATTATCTTTAAAATGATATACCGCAAGCTTAAGTAACGTTATAAAAAATATTTTACTTCGCATTCGCTTCTATGAGAGCCCCCCTGAAATAAAGATTTTTATAACTTTTTAAGCCATATTCGGATGGAGGTTATCGGTTTACATATTATTATATTTAAATTTGAAGTTGAAGGCTCTGACAGACAGACGGATGGACGGACGGACGGACGGACAAGTGCAAATTCACTCAAGTAGACTCGGATACCTTCGCTTCGCTCGGTCAAAAACTTCTGCTCACCTTAAAGATACACCTAACCTTTCTACTGTCGGAATCGCTCTTCTTAATTTTGTATCGTAAAATACTGTATACTGTGTAATTGTATGTCTAACTTGCTTACCTAAACACTATGCTAAAGAGGGCCAAGCCAATATTTTTGCCTTCATAAATAGGTAGGTATGTCAAATGGTTAAAAGAAACCTGACTTGTATAAGCCCAAGTGGTTTTTTTACCCGACTACACCCGAAGGAGAATGATGTTTTTAATGTTCAAATTCAAAGTTATGATACCTACCTACCTTATAATAGTTAGATACCTGGTGGCTGACACTTAATAAATATAACGGCTATGCAGTCACAAATTTAAATCTAGTTTGTCTTCTTTTTGAAATTGTTTAGCCGTAACTTCAACATTGTAAAACGTATTACGAATATTATAAAAATGATTAAAGTTGTTGACACTGTCAAACAAATTAATACAAGGTCAAGAGCATAATATTCCATCCAGTGCATATGAGCGGCTGCGGATCGCAGATGCGTAGCTCCACCGTTTCGCAGCACGTGCTCCGTCCACCATACTGCACGCTCTAGAGGGGACTGAGGCTGATCGCGCATCAGTTTATGCAGTTTTACTACATTTTCACGGTAACTGAAAAATACAGCAAAAAAATATAAATAATATTATTAAGGACTTTTAATGTTTCACTTGACACTATTATTAAAGATTACTCACGTTTTATCGTTAATAGTGGTTTCTATGGCATTTTTGAATTTGGCCTCCGTAATAGTTTCCAAATCAAGACGTATTCCAATATTTAGATTTACATAATGTTCCGCATTAAACCATTGATCTCCAAGAAATGGTATCACAACTAGTGGTACGCCGGCCGTCAAAGCTTCATCAGTTGACTGTAAGCCTCCTTGAGTTATAAATAATTTCACTTTCGGATGCTCTACAAAAAAATAGTTATTGAAATTACTGTTTCATTAATGTGATTACCATACCATTATTTGATTATAAAATCTTTTAAAGAGTATTTGCCTTTCTGTTTGGTAGGTGCCTTTTCACAGCCTTTCCGTTGAGATGATTTTAGAAAAAACCTGGTACAAATATAGTTTTCATCTAGAAATTGTAATAAGTGATATACTAAATAATTTAAAAAAATAATTACTTAATAAATCTGACTGTGGGACCCATTTCAAAGTCTTTACATTTTCCGAACGATCTCGTAGTTCATCTGTATCCCATTTCCATAAAATGTCGTAGGGCAGTTGTGAGAATACATTTGTAAATATTTTCAATTTATCTGCTGGTAATAATGATGGTCTAGTATTTGTACCAAAACTTATGTATATCACGCCATTTTTAGATGAGTCAAGGTAGGTTTTTATATCCTGAAAAGATCATTAAATTTGGTGAGCCTTAACAGTTTTTCAAACAAAATTCATATATTCAAGTACCTACTAGTTGCCCCGGCTTCGCATGGGTGGGACTACCTTTTAATATACAAAAGCATTTAAGCACAGGTATGTTATGTACAGTACGTTTAAAAATCTACCTTTTACGCTTACTATCTTCGTCCGTGTGGACTACACAAACTTCAAACCCTAATTATTTGTACCCATAGATGTAGGATCGATCTCCGCTGCGCGTAGGAGTTGAATTTTCAAAAATCCTTTCTTAACGGATGTCTACGTCATAATAGCTGTCTGCATTTCTTTCAGCTCGAATCGTCCAGTGGTTTGAGCTGTGCGTTCAAAGATCAGTCAGTTGTGCAAGTGTATCTGTTTGTTTGTCTTTCACGGCCCAACTTTTACACCGATTTTGATAAAAGTTTATACAGAGATCATGAACGTATTAGAGATAGGTTGTATTCCGGGTAATGACATAGGCCTATAATTCAGGAAAATTAAGGAGTACCTACCTACATAGGTAGTACCTACCCATGGACAAAAAAACTTAATCAGCTAGAAGTCTATGCTTACTAATATTATAAATGCGAAAGTTTTGATGGATGGTTGGATCGATGGATGGATGTTTGTTACTATTGCGCATTATAAGAAAATTTCTTGTGCAGTCTTATATGAAATATCTTATAAGAAATTCAGTCGTAATGGTTGTTGTTATATTTATGAGACCATACATAATATCACAAGATACTTTTTCTTGTGTCGGATCAGACACGCGCATACAAAATATTATAAGATACAAAATGATGCCCGCAACTTCATCCGCGTTGATTAAAATTTTTGTTTTCCGCGGAAACTCCTTAATTTTTCGGGATAAAAAGTAGCCTATGCCCTTCCCCGGGATACAAACTATCCCTAAACCAATTTTCTTCAAAATCGATTGAACAGATGGGCCGTGAAAGCGTAGCAGATAGACAGACAGATAGGCAGACAGACAGACAGACACACTTTCGCATTTATAATATTAGTATGGAAGTATAGATTACTTATTAGACACAAGACATTTTCTTACAATGCGCAATAGGCGTTTACTCAATCACGTCAGAATGGCTGAACGGATCTGGATGAAATTTGGCACAGAGATAGATTATAGTCTGGAATTACACAAAGGCTACTTTTTATCCCGGAAAATTAAAGAGTTCCCGCATGGACTAAAAACCTCAACCCACGCGGACGTAGTCGCGGGCATCCGCTGGTTATTTTATAATGATAATATTTTTTAAAAGGTCCTACCTTTGGCAACGGTTTATCAGGCTTCTGGTGAATACCACCCAAGTATATTATGTTCGGTGGAACGGGTCTGTTAAAGTCCCATATAGGATTAACATTCAAAAATGTCAATTGCACATTTTTTTTCAGTTCAGTTAAACTTGGTACATTTGGACCAAATAACCGTCTCACTATTTTATTTTCGGTTTCCACATGTTCAATTATGACTTTTTCGATCATGTAGTCATTGTACACTTCTGAAATTTTCTCCCATAATGTCAGATTATAGATTTTCTGACGCATCGGAGAGGGATACACAAGAAAATTCGTCGGAGCTCCTGTACCATCAAATGTTCCAAATATGCCACCTAATGAACTGAATTCAATTACTGGTACATTATATCGGTACGCAAAACTCAAGGCTAGCCTTACGCATGCTTCTACAAACAATAAATCAAATTTTCTCCCTTTATCGTTTAAGAGTTTCTGGACTTCTTCAGACTTAACTTGTGCTTCGAAAACATTTAAAAAGAGATCTAGAAATGTTTTTATTTGCGCAGGAGTCACATGACCTTGTGCTTTACCAGTTTCTATAAACTCATCCATAATTTTATAAGATATATCATGGACATCGATTTCAGTTAGATTTTGTGGAGATTGTCCTTTTGGAAACGCGGGGTCTGCTGTAATAACTACAACTTCATGTCCACGTTTTGCTAGTTCTTGCATTAACGGGCGAAACACTACTTGGTGACTTATTGAAGGCACTGGATAAACTGCTAATATTCTTGCAGGCTCGATGGACCCAATAACACAAACAAGACAAAATATTTTCAGAAATGTAGACATCATTAATTATAACAGACACTAGTTATCTAATTGGAACACATCTCGTGAATGAAAACTTTTATTACTATATTATAGTCGTTGAGTAGTCAGATAAGATAATAATATTATGTTACTCATATTATAATAAGGAAATATCATCAATACAAAGCAAAAATCTTCAATTGTCATTATTAGTTTTGCACAATCATCACTATAAGGCACTATACTGGCATTTTTTTATTTTATTTGGGCCATAAAACTGGTTACAATCATAATCTTAACTTATAATTAGATTTAAGTAAAAAACATGAGATTGCACCTTCTCGATATGTCCACAACATGCAAAATTAAGAGGATCGTCTAGTTGTAAATTTTCATACAAAAAGCGATAACGTTTTTCTTTCCGTAAATTATGTCCAATTTTCATAATTTTTAGAAATTTTACAGATACAATGAAGAACTATGCTCGTACGTTTTAATTTTCAAGAAATATTGCTTATGTTAAAAGTTATTAGCGTCTAAATATCCATATTTTTTACCTAAAAACTTCCTCGAGTATTTTAATTTTTTAAAATTTAACTAAACTAAAATACTCAAAAAATAAAACGTACGAGCCTAGATGAAGGTGTACTGAATCTAATCAGACCAAAATTGTCTAATTTCGTAAACGTTTGGGGGGTAAAAACGTTATCACCCGAAACAAAATTTCATGAATAAAATGTAGGCATATGCCTACTGGACTTGCAACTCTCTCTATCGCACGATACGGAGAAGGCAGCGCAGCGTTGTGAAACAAATAGCATTGTTGAAAATACCTACTCGCGTCGCGTTTCGTCACTAGACGATCCTCTTAAGCTGTCGCTATACTAATAAAAAGTTCAATTCATTTCAATAACTACAATGATATTATTATTTTTTATTATTTGCAGCTCAATGTTGTCCCAATGTTGGGCAAAGGCCTCCCTTTCCTCCTTCCATTTATCTCGGTCCATAGATGTTTGGGGCCCCGGCCAGTACTCCATAAAGTCACCGAGTTCGTCGCGCCAGCGGCGCCTCGGCCTTCCTCGACGTCTTTATGTGCCTACCGGTGTATATCTATATCTATAGACTAGCTGATGCCCGCGACTTCGTCCGCGTGGTTTGAGGTTTTTTGGTTCCCGCGGGAACTGTTCTTTTCCTGAATAAAAAAGCCCATGTGTTAATCCAGACTATAATCTATATCTGTACCAAATTTCATCCAGATCCATTCAGCCGTTCTGGCGTGATTGAGTATCAAACATTCGTTTGAGGTTTTTTGGTTCCCGGGGGAACTCTTTAATTTTTCGGGAAAATAAGTAGCCTATGTATTATTTCAGACTATAATCTACCTCTGTGCCAGAGGTCATCCAGATCCGTTCAGCCGTTCTGGCGTGATTGAGAAACAAAGATTCAGTTGAGGTTTTTTGGTTCCCGCGGGATCTATTTAATTTTCTGGGATAATAAGTAGCCTTAGTGTTATTCCAGACTGTAATCTATCTCTTTGCCAAAGTTCATCAAAATCCGTTCAACCGTTCTGGTGTGATTGAGCGTCACTTATTCGCGTGGTATAAGTTTTTTTCAATGCCCACAGGCACTCCTTTATTTTCCGGGATAAAAAGTAGCCTATATACTATACCACGGTATAATCCCCCTATAGTGGTGACACACATACTTCTTTATTTTTTACCGAAAGCCTTAGTAGGTACCAAGTTTATCTTGAGAAATGAAGGACTTTCATACTAATTTTCAACCGCTATTTTACCCTTTAGGGGTGGAATTTTGAAAAACTGTGAAACACGGACTACTTTATTTTTACTAAAAGCCTAAATACCAAGTTTCGTTGATACGAAACAACATCCCCTATTTGAGCCCTTTGGGGGTCGAATTTTCAAAAACTGTGAAACACGTATGTCTTCACTTTCAACCCGCAGCTCATATACCAAGCTTCATGGCTATAACTTGAGAAATGAAGGAGTTTCATACAAACTTTCAACCCCTAAGTATTTTACTCCTTTAAAAGTGGAATTTTGAAAAACTGTGAAACACGTATGTCTACATTTTCAACCCGCAGCCCATATACTCGTACCAAGTTTCATGGATATAACTTGAGAAATGAAGGACTTTCATACAAACTTTCACCCCCTATTTCACCCCCTTAGGGGTGGAGTTTTGAAAAACTGTGACACACGTACTTCTTTATTATTTACCGAAAGTCAAAATACCAAGTTTCATTGATATAACTTGTAAAATATCTTGAGAAATGAAGGACTTTCACACAAACTTTCATTCCCTATTTCACCCCTTCGGGGCTACGTAGAATTTACACAAACTGTAAGACACGTATTTCTTCATTTCCAACCGGTAGCTTGTACACCAAGTTTCATCGATATAACTTGAGAAATGACAGAGTTTTATATAAACTTTCACCCCCTATTTCACCCCTTTGGGGGTCGAATTTTCAAAAATGGTGAAATACGTACTTTTTTATATTTAACTGAAAGCTCAAATGCTAAGCTTCAAATTAAGTTCTATCATACAAATTTCCAACCCTTATTTTACCACTTTGGGGGTTGAATTTTGAAAAACTGTGACACACGTACTTCTTTATTTTTTACCAAAAACCAAAATACCAAGTTTCGTTGATATAACTTGAGAATATCTTGAGAAATTAAGGACTTTCACACACACTTTCAACCCCTATTTCACCCCTTCGGCGGTAGAATTTTCAAAAACTGTGAAACACGTATTTCTTCATTTTTAATTGGTAGCTCATATACCAAGTTTCATGGATATAACTTGAGAAATGATGGACTTTCATACAAACTTTCACCCCCTATTTCACCCCCTTAGGGGTGGAATTTTTAAAAATCATTTCTTAGTGAGCGCCTACGTCACAAAAGGAACCTACTGTCAAAATTTCAAGTTTCTAAGCCCAGCGGTTTAGGCTGTGCGTTGATATATAAGTCAGTCAGTCAGTCAGTTAGTCAGTCAGTCAGGACTTTGAATTTTATATATATAGATATACTATTATAAATGCGAAAGGATTGATGGATGGATGGATGGATACTCAATCACGCAAGAACGGCTGAACGGATCTGCATGAAAGGCACAGAAATAGATTATAGTCTGGAATAACAAATCTAGACTACTTTTTATCTGAGAAAATGAAAGACGAAGTCGCGTGCAGCAGCTAGTCGGGTATAAAATTGGTTGAAAGAAGATACATACTGTACAAAAGTTAAAGGTCTGGTCCCACTATAAAGGAGCGGCGCGGCATATGTAGCGTCATCTATTCTTTGTATGAGTTTGTATGGAGCTAGGCCCCCTATTTTTGGAGTTTACGTCCTTTAGAATCGATTTTCATATATAAGCCAAGGGTATGCAAATTTATGGGGAGTAAAATAAAACTTTCTCCGTTACGTTACTGACTTTATGTTTCTATGATAACTGCACTTGTTTATGTTTTCATGACTATGTAATGTATTTTGATGAATATAAATTATATACTTAATTACAATAAATAAATGTATCAAGCATGCTTTCATTAATATAAAAAAATTCGTTCATTTACCCTCATTTACTAATCTATATCTATATCTATACTTATAATAAAACTGTAGCAGGTCCAATTCTGTACATTGAAGATATTTTGAAAATTTTTTTTGGAGGGCACTCATTATTCGATACTGAAGCCAAATCTGTAATTTTTTTCATTTTTGTCTGTCTGTCTGTCTGTCTGTCTGTCTGTCTGTCTGTCTGTCTGTATCTTGGCCGCGCATCACGCCGAAACTACTGAATGAATTCAAACGAAACTTGGCACGATTTGAGCCCATACTACGAGTTAGGACATAGGATACTTTTTATCCCGAAATTCTACCCCCAAAGGGGTGAAATAGGGGTTGAAAGTTTATATGAAAGTCCGTCATTTCTCAAATTATATCGATGAAACTTGGTATATGAGCTGCGGGTTGAAAATGAAGACATACGTATTTCACAGTTTTTCGTAATTCCACCCCCAAAGGGTTGAAATAGGGGTATAATATAAAAATGAATCCCTATTTCCCTTGGCCATGGCATCACGCGTGAACGGCTGGACCAATTTCGTTAATTCTTTTTTTTTTGGGTTTGTCTGGACGCCGGGATGGTTTATATTCACAATTGGACCCGGTAGGGGGCACTGCAATCGGGTTCGAGGTTCAGGGCGGGACACGGCTGGACCAATTTCGCTAATTCTTTTTTTGTTGGGTTTGTCTGGACCCCGGGATGGTTTATATTCACAATTGGACCCGGTAGGGGGCGCTGCAATCGGGTTCGAGGGTCCCGCCAAACCACGCGGACGAAGTCGCGGGCATCAGCTAGTATTTTATAATCGTTCGTAAAGAGTAGGTAAACTCCAGTCATGCGTCGGAGCTGAAACACACAATTTTTTTTTTATTCCACTACAAGTTAGCCTTTGACTGCGATCTCACCTGATGGAGTGATGATGTAGGTAGTCTAAGATGGTAGCGGGCTAACCTGTTAGGGGTATGGCAGTAATATTAAATCCATACATCCATCCCGTACCCGGCCCATCTAGTACCTACCTACATACTCGTATATATCGATGGTTGCAACCCGGAAGACACCTTTGCTATCAGTAGGATTTATGTAGAACAATAAGGTAATCTGATTATTTGAAAAACGGCGGGCATCAATTATTATTGTACCTAGCCAGGCTATGATGCTAGTGGTATTATTTCGTTGTCAGATTTTTGTTTAATATTTATTGCCTAGGATCATAGAGATAAGAAACTTATTTATTCGTCAGATAATAATTTAGCAATAAGTTTTATTTTGACACAGTCCATAATTTAGTATTTTATTTTCTTTAAAAAATATAATGATATTTATAAATGAAATAACTACGATTAAATCAGTTTGAGTAAATAAATAAACCATGGTTATTCTCTCTACATAGGTAGGTTGTTGGCGTTAGTCAAATAGCTGAGGTGCGAGTGTTAGAGCCGCTTGCACAAAGATATTTAAACTGATTTAGTTAAATTTTGTGATGCTGTCCCTTTTTGGCAACTACAATTATATGCATTTGCTAAAAAGAGACAGCATTAAAATATTAAACTAAATCAATTTAGGAGACCTTGTGCAAGTGGGCCTTAGTACTGAACCTATAAAATAAATCCATGGTGCTAGCTTGCGCAGCTCTCGCGGTGTGCTGTGTGTGCCCCGTGCCCCAAACTCTGGACTCGCTTGGGTCTAATACCTAACTTTCTAGTAAAACTTCGTTTCATTAACTGCTTACCTTAAAGATACACCTAACCTTTCTTCCGTCGGAATCGCTCTTCTTAATTTTTATCTTAAACTACTGTATACTGTGTAATTGTATGTCTAACTTGCTTACCAAAACACTATTCTAAAGAGGGCCTAGCCAATATTTTTGTCTTCATAAATAGGTAGGTATGTCAAATGGTTAAAAGAAACCTGACTTGTATAAGCCCAAGAGTTTTTTTTACCCGACTACACCCAAAGGAGAATGATGTTTTTAATGTTCAAATTCAAAGTTATGATACCTACTTAACTTATGATAGTTAGATACCTGGTGTGGCTGACACTTAATAAATGTAACGGCTATGCAGTCACAAATTTAAATCTAGTTCATCTTCTTTTTGAAATTGTTTAGCCGTAACTTCAACATTGTAAAACGTATTACAAATATTATAAAAATGATTAAAGTTGTTGACACTGTCAAACAAATTAATACAAGGTCAAGAGCATAATATTCCATCCAGTGCATATGAGCGGCTGCGGATCGCAGATGCGTAGCTCCACCGTTTCGCAGCACGTGCTCCGTCCACCATACTGCACGCTCTAGAGGGGACTGAGGCTGATCGCGCATCAGTTTATGCAATTTTACTACATTTTCACGGTAACTGAAAAATACAGAAAAACATTAGAAAGGATTCTTAATGTTCCACTTGACCCAATTATTAAAGATTACTTACGTATTATCGTTAATAGTGGTTTCTATGGCATTTTTGAATTTGGCCTCAGTAATAGTTTCCAAATCAAGACGTATTCCAATATTTAGATTTACATAATGTTCCGCATTAAACCATTGATCTCCAAGAAATGGTATCACAACTAATGGTACGCCGGCCGTCAAAGCTTCATCAGTTGACTGTAAGCCTCCTTGAGTTATAAATAATTTCACTTTCGGATGCTCTACAAAAAAATAGTTATTGAAATTACTGTTTCTTTTATGTGATACTCGTACCATACCATTATCAGATTATAAAATGTTTTAAAGAGTATTTGTCTTTCTGTCTGTAGGTAACTTTTCACAGCCTATCCGTTGAGATGATTTTGTCAAAATTTAGTACAAATATAGTTTTCATCTAGGAATTTTAATAAGTGATGTACTAAATAATTTATAAAAATAATTACTTAATAAGTCTGACTGTGGAAACCATTTCAAAGTCTTTACATTTTCTGGACGATCTGGTAGTTCATCTCTATCCCATTTCCATAAAATGTCGTAGGGAAGTTGAGATAATACATGTGTAAATATTTTCAATTTGTCTGCTGGTAATAAGGATGGTCTAGTATTAGTTCCAAAACTCATGTATATCACGCCATTTTTAGATGAGTCAAAGTAGGTTTTTATATCCTGAAAAGATCATTAAATTTGGTGAGCCTTAACAGTTTTGCAAACAAAATTCATATATTCAAGTACCTACTAGTTGCCCCGGCTTCGCATGGGTGGGACTACCTTTTAATATACTAAAGCATTTAAGCACAGGTATGTTTTGTACAGTACGTTTTAAAATCTACCTTTTACGCTTACTATCTTCGTCCGTGTGGACTACACAAAATTCAAATCCTAATTATTTATCCCCTTAGGAGTTGAATTTTCAAAAATTCTTTCTTACCGGATGTCTACGTCATAATAGCTGTCTGCATTTCTTTTAGCTCGAATCGTCCAGTGGTTTGAGCTGTGTGTTCAAAGATCAGTCAGTTGTGCAAGTGTATCTGTCTGTTTGTCTTTCACGGCCCAACTTTTACACCGATTTTGATGAAAAGTTTATACAGAGATCATGAACGTATTAGAGATAGGTTGTATTCCGGGTAATGACATAGGCCTTTAATTCAGGAAAATTAAGGAGTACCTACCCATGGACAAAAAAACTTAATCAGCTAGGAGTCTATGCTTACTAATATTATAAATGCGAAAGTTTTGATGGATGGTTGGATCGATGGATGGGTGTTTGTTACTATTGCGCATTATAAGAAAATTTCTTATGCAGTCTTATATGAAATATCATAAAAGAAATTCAGTCGCAATGGTTGTTGTTATAAATGAGACCATACATAATATTACAAGATACTTTTTCTTGTGTCGGATCAGACACGCGCATACAAAATATAAGATACAAAATGATGCCCGCAACTTCGTCCGCGTTGATTAAAATTTTTGTATTCCGCGGGAACTCCTTAATTTTTCGGGATAAAAAGTAGCCTATGTCCTTCCCCGGGATACAAAGTATCCCTATACCAATTTTCTTTAAAATTGATTGAACACATGGGCCATGAAAGCGTAGCAGATAGACAGACAGATAGGCAGACAGACAGATAGGCAGACAGATAGGTATGGAAGTATGGATTACTTAATAGACACAAGACATTTTCTTACAATGCGCAATAGGCCTTTAGTCAATCACGTCAGAATGGCTGAACGGATCTGAATGAAATTTGGCACAGAGATAGATTATAGTCTGGAATTACACAAAGGCTACTTTTTATCCCGGAATATTAAAGAGTTCCCGCATGGACTAAAAAACCTCAACCCACGCGGACGTAGTCGCGGGCATCCGCTAGTTATTTTATAATGATAATATTTTTTAATAGGTCCTACTTTTGGCAACGGTTTATCAGGCTTCTGATGAATACCACCCAAGTATATTATGTTCGGTGGAACGGGTCTGTTAAAGTCCCATATAGGATTAACATTCAAAAATATCAATTGCACATTTTTTTTCAGTTCAGTTAAACTTGGTACTTTTGGACCAAATAACCGTCTCACTATTTTATTTTCGGTTTCCACATGTTCAATTATGACTTTTTCGATCATGTAGTCATTGTACAATTCATAGATTTTCTCCCATAATGTCAGATTATAGATTTTCTGGCGCATCGGAGAGGGATACACAAGAAAATTCGTCGGAGCTCCTGTACCATCAAATGTTCCAAATATGCCACCTAATGAACTGAATTGAATGACTGGTACATTATATCGGTACGCAAAACTCAAGGCTGGCCTGATGCATGCTTCTACAAACAATAAATCAAATTTTCTCCCTTTATCGTTTAAGAGTTTCTGGACTTCTTCAGACTTAACTTGTGCTTCGAAAACATTTAAAAAGAGATCTAGAAATGTCTTTATTTGCGCAGGAGTCACATGACCTTGTGCTTTACCAGTTTTTATAAACTCATTCGCAATTTTATAAGATATATCATGGACATCGATTTCAGTTAGATTTTGTGGAGATTGTCCTTTTGGAAACGCGGGGTCTGGTGTGATCACTACAACTTCATGTCCACGTTTTGCTAGTTCTTGCATTAACGGGCGAAACACTACTTGGTGACTTATTGAAGCCCCTGGATAAACTGCTAATATTCTTGCAGGCTCGATGGACCCAATAGCACAAACAAGACAAAATATTTCCAGAAATGTAGACATCATTTAATACACTCACTAGTAAACTTATAGAAACACGTGTCGTGAATTACAACGATTGTTACTAACTAAATTGTCCTTGACTCGTAAGATAAGATAATTGTTACTCAAGTATATGAGACGTAATCAAACCACCGATAGTCAAGACGACCCGTTTATTACTGGCTAACGTACAGTGCGTGTTATATGTGGATATCTAAGAGGTATATATTCCAAACTAAAGTCTATCTCTGTGCCAAAATTCATCCTGTTCAGCCGTCCTGGGGAGATTGAGTTTCAAACATCCATCCATCCATCCAAACATTCGCATTTATTATATTAGTATAGATTAAAGATCTCTTCAAAACTCATAAGTAGCATGTAAAGATATTATTTTAATCAACATAATATTTAAGCATGTTATGTTATCATCACTTCAATATTTATTCCTGAACTAGCTGATGCCCGCGACTTCGTCGGCGTGGTTTAAGTTTTTTTGATCTTGGCGAGAACTTCTTAACTTTCCGGGATAAACAGTCACTAAATAAAAGGCCTATGTCACTCTCCAGGTCCTCAACTCATGCCAAAAATCACGTCGATCCGTTGCGGCGTGATTGAAGGACAAACCAGCAAACCAACAAATACACACACTTTCGCATTTATAATATTAAGTATGATTAAACTATCGTTAGATAAACACGAATAATATGACTTTAACTCTATTTGATTTAAATTAAAAACTAAACATTAATGTGTCTGCTATGCTTTCACGGCCCAACTACTCAGCCGATTTTGAGGAAATTTGGCGACTTCATCCGCGTGGACTAAGGTTTATTGATTCCCGCGGGAATTTTTTAATTTTCCGGGATTAAAAGTAGATTTTGTCCTTCCCCGGGATGCACGCTATCCCGATAATAAATTATATCAATATCGGTTGACAGACACACACACTTTCGCATTTATAATATTAGTATGGATAGGTATAGATAGATGATAATATTATTAAATATTATATTATAATATTCATTTGTCTAATATATAATATATATATTGAGAAATGAATGTACTGTACCTTTTATGATTAATTACTGTAATTTGTAACAAGTGAATATAACTCAAGGAATTAAAAAATACGACTGCCATAGTTAAATGATATTTTTTGTGAATCACTGGATATTGAAATATATTGTTGGAATCTACTCATCATTTTCTTGATGATGACAATATAGTTAATCTCATTTTGGAAAAAAATATATTTAACTTTAATCTTTGATGCGGGACCATGGTCACCCTATCCATTAAATTTTACTAGCGTGTCAACCAAAATAAGCTAAGGATTCTAACGATACCTCATTCATCAAAATCCGTTCAGGCGTATAGAAGTTATGGTGGAATATACAAACTCACATACATACATACATACATGAACACTGAAAACAATATACTCCTTTTTTCAGGCAGTCGTATAAAAACAGCATAACGCACAAATTTTATAAAGCTTTATTTTAAGGAAAAAAATAAATATTATTTTATGAACCACTTCACTGGAATAAGTACCTACCTACCTTGCTATCACACTTGATAACAAAATCAATATAAATAGTGGAGGTCTTAAAAAAATATATCAATAAATAATACACTACGCAGAATTTCAGTTGAAGATAGTTAAAAAATACTAAAATAAACATACTCACAAACTGTGATTCAAATACACGTCAATGACTCTTCAGAAAATTGGCTTAATATAATTTTATCCTGCCAAGTCTTTCGATTCATCGACTGTGATATTTATAGCAAATAATATAACATAGGGACCTAATAATTATTAGTATCATTAAGATTATCATACTACGATGTGATTGAGTGTATTTACGCAATTAAATAATGGTTAGGTATTTATTTATGGCCATTAATAGTTAATAATTCATTTGATGGTTTTTTTATGATTTGTGTATTGATTTTAAAAATCAATACTTACTATTCAAGCGTAACTCAAAAATAATTGTAAAAATATGATAAATCAAGATAAATTTCACATAGGATCGCAAAATACCATTTCTAAATGAAGCATTAATGGAGCATTTAATAAGAATGTTCATCGAGTCCAGATATTAATTATTTAATTCAAAGCTTCTTTTCCTTATCAAATATCTCAATAGTCTTTAGAAAATATGATCAATGAAAAACCGAACAATAAATCCACTTTGAATGGTAATGAGCAGGCGACGCCGGTTGCCCTGTTAATTCTGTTGACGGTTCTGTTTTCTTAAATTATAGACCTTTGAACGCACCTGATTTCTAACCTTCATGAAGGTGATATTAAGTTAATATAAAACAGAGATACATGTATATTTATAGCTGTTAAGATATATTTTTTAGATTCAAAGTAAATTCAAAAAACACCTAAAGCACGATATGATGGCCCTTTTGACGTTCGTGCGCTCATGAAGAACATCATTCGGAGGAACAATTGCTGTAGGTACTTTATTGACAATGTGGCCAATTCTTTAAAACACAATCTCTAAACTAAACTAAAATGACAGCTTTAAATCTAGTTCTGTCCCTATCTGCAGGGAGTATGAAAGGGTTAGCAATATTTCGTCATTTTTGACCGAGCGAAGCGAAGGTCTCTGAGTCTACTTGAGTGAATTGGCACTTGTCCGTCCGTCCATCCGTCCGTTTGTCCGTCCGTCCGTCAGAGCCTTATAACTTCTGAATTATTAAACGTAATTACTTCAAATTTAAATATAATATGTAAACCGATGGCTTAAAAAGTTATAAAAATCTTTATTTCAGGGGGGCTCTCATAGAAGCGAATGGGAAGTAAAATATTTTTAATAGCGTTACATAGGGTTGCGGTATATCATTTTAAAGATAATTAGGAATAGAGTCGAAAAATTTTTTTTTTTAAATTTTTCTCCTAAAATTGATGAAATGGGGGGCTTTCAAAGTGGAGATTTTCTAACGTCCAAAGTTGACCTCAGAACTCTCAATTTTCTGAAAGACTGAGGCTGAAACTTATCAATTATTTGAATTATATGAATTACTTACTTACTTATGAATTACTTGAACAACAAATAGTAAAATTAGATAAATATTATAAGGAAACGAAATCATTTAATTTTTAATGAGCTTCACTATTTTTAACAGAGCTTCACAATGATGTCAATAGATGGCGCTCTGTGATACCACGAGGTCTCAGTTCGGGGCGAACCACTAGTATTTTAGTTTAGAGATTGTGCACTATATAATCAGCCGGTTACGCCCACATAGTTTGTCGACGGTAATGGAGTACAATCGTATAAAATCATAATAATTTATAGGGTCTTGGTATTGTTTTAGGTCACAAAATTTATTAAGTATTATTTCTTCCTGGTATACAAGGTGTATACCTACTTATATTATTTTTTACGTAAATATGGCGCGGTGACTAGATGACTTTTAGGTATTTGAGGGGGTGAAGCAGAAGGGTTACGGGGTAGGAGTCCCCGCCCACCGCGAGGCCACGTACGAAACGAGCGCGGCAGCCCGCTGTTCTAATCGGGAAGCGATGACGCACTCGTGACTCGGTAGAGTCCGACTGACAAAACTGTAGGTTATAGGTAATTATGTAACTTTTCGTCAACTACGTAATAAGATGTATGGCTCAGTTAGTTTGGTCGCGGGTAAAATACCTAATCATCGCTATTTCAGCTACAAGTTCAATTCCAAAGTCAAACCACTTTTTTATTTTTTTTTATTTTTCTAAGTTTCTTTTTTTATCTTATAATAAAACTGTAACATGACGTCTAATTCTGCACATTGAAGATATTATATTCGAAATTTTTTTTTGGGCTCTATATAATCGATTCTAAAGCCAAAACTGTATTTTTCTTTTCTTTTTTGTCTGTAAGTATGTCTGTCTATCATCGTATCATGCCGATACTACTGAATAAATTCAAACGAAACTTGCCATGATTACACTTCATTGGAAGCTTTCATCCCGGAATTCAGTACGGTTCCCTTCGGAGAGGGGATGGAAGTCAAAATGTGGAGGTAGGTACTTGGTAGTAATTCAAAAATGCGTAGTCCGATTTCATCAAAGTATATTCATGAAACCTGGTATATGGGCTCTTGAAAAAAAAAAGAAAAAAAAGAGCAACTGCTGAGTTTCTTGCCGGCTCTTCTCAGCAGAATCTTCTTTCCGAACCGGTGGTAGAGTCAAAACATGACGTAACATAAGAGACACCTGTATGTCCTACATGTTCTAAATAAATGAATTGAATTGAATTGAAATAAAGAAATACGTGATTTATATGTATAAAAGCTAGTTTCATAATAAGATTAAATAGGTATAAGTAGTTAGTTCGGTACAGTATTTCTATTTTAGGGTTCCGTACCCAAAGTGCGCCTATTGTCCTCCGCTGTCTTTCCGCCCGTTCGTCCGCCTGTCTGTCGTAGGGGCCGTATCTCATGAACAGTGTCTAGGGATACTACATACTATGATAATAGATGGCGCTATTACATCTACAATGTAAACATACGTCTGTCGCCGCCTGAATCAGGTTTCCGAAGTTCATTTGTGGTAGATTCTTACGACTTATCATAAGTGGCACAAGCTGTCCTACATGAAATAAATCATTTTCATTTTTCATTTTTTTTTCATTTTTTCATTCCGAATTGCACTTGCTTGGACCAGCTGGGTCTCCGAGCACAACACCGGCTCTGAGGAAGATCTTCCTATTGTGAAGGTCGTGCATGCTCTTAGCTCCCGGTCCCGATAAGTAGGACGTACTCGTACCTATATAATATACCTATACCAGGTGCATCACGTGACTTCTCCCAGCAATCAAATATATTTTGAATATATTTTTAATAAAATACTCCCTAATATAATTACTAAAATTCGTCAAAACTTAGCTTTCTGCTGCAAGAAGGGTTATTTTCTTTATCATCGTCATAAGGAGATGTTAGGAATTCATTATTAATTCGTTGTCTCTTAGGTAGAGAAGGATCCACAAAAGTTGATACTAATGAAATTTCTTTTTCTCTTAGTGGCATACCGCGCGCTCGTCGTGAATCAACTATTTCAGGCAATAGCCAGTCCATGTAAAAATTCACTAGCTTTTCCTTCATCATTTTCTCCCAAAAATTATCATCTTTTTTTATCATCTCAGTTTTGAGTGGCTTGTTTTCACCACTCCACACTGCAAACAAACACTTTTCTCTTCTTGATACATGCAGCTGCCCTTGAATCTGATAGAACCAATTACTGTTCTTGTTCAGTTCAATCACTTTATTTTTTTTATTGTATCTCCATATCTGAATTTTGTTTGCCTTTATAGACTCTTCTACACTGTTTTTGAACGCCACTAATGGACACTTTATTTCCACTAATGTGTCTTGTCCTATTAAGCCATCTGGCGTAGCCCCAATAAAGGGGTATTGGTGGTCAACGAACAACCCACAGGGCTCAATAACGACATTTTCTTGAATGGCAAGTTGTTGCAAAGCTAGGTGTTCGTTTTCTACGCCATGTGCGATTGCAGCTATTTTACTCAAGTTAGATTTGTACAGAATATTTTCTACTAGTTTGGCCTTACTAGCATTTTCTCTTCTTTTTACTACTAAACCGAAATTGGATGCGGTTATCATATTTTTTCTTAACTCAATCCATTCATCACTATCTCTTTGATCAATAGTAGACAATTGTATTTTGTCTTTGTTTGATGTCAATTTTGTAAGATTTAACAGAAAAGATTCTTTAGCCTGATTTAATTCATCTACTGTCAAATCAGGGGTAGTACTCTGAGCTCCATAATCATTTTGAGCAGTGACTTTCTTAAGCATTCGGTTTTTTTTATGAGGGTTTGCCTTGTTAAATTTTCTTTTTATCAGTCTTCTATCTTCCAATTTTTTGAGGATGCTTCTTGGACTTCTCCCTAAAATTCGTTTATGGAGTAGATGTCTTGGATGGGAGGTATTAAAAGTCACGACTGCAGCATTGCAACGCGCGCGGTAACCTCGACGAAGCGAGAAATTAATTCTCTTTCCTCCTACAACCTTCGCAATCACACTGTTGAAGCGCTCTACTACATTAGTATCTACGTCTTCAAGCATGCTTCTTGATTTTGCAAGAACTGATTGCATTATCGTCTGCATCCTGAACCAGATCGTAGTGGTTTGTATTTCCATATTGCTCTGTGTTGTTTTTTCTTTCGAACAATAATATGATTCGCATTTTTCATGGTTACCGAAAGCATGATAGATAGAGTTTTGTACTCCGTTCCTAAAACCTATTATTGCCTCTGGTTTATCTTTTTCTGTCTTGTACTTTTTTATTGATGCAATAACTACCTTACGAATACTCATAATCTTCAATTCTGTTAACGTTTTTCTGAGAGACAACGCATATTTCGTATCTTTGGCCAATGCTCTCAATTTGTTACACATATTGCGGAGCATGTGATTTCTGCATTCTATCTTTTGAACTGTGTGCGTTGGGTAAGGATTACGTGCTAGTATTTTTGCGTATGTAGCAGAGTCTCCGTCAGCGATTAACCTTCCATAAATTACATTGTACATCGCTACTGATGTTTCAAATCCTTGGCAAATGATTTCAGATTCCATACCGCTAGAGGCACCCGTGTAATTTTTGAAGCAAACATGTTCCGGTGTCGCCGTTTGTTTTTTCTCCGCTCGAGCACATACTAGGCAATATTTGTTTTTAATGCCTACAAATAGCACTTCACCAAATCTGCGACCAACGATTGCTGCGGCACCGGATAGTGCTTTATAATTATTGCCGTAGGATCGCGATGACCAACAGCCATCGGCATATACGTCTATGAGTGGTGTACCGTCTTTGCTCAACTTCCCTTCAGCTATCGCTGCATCACGCTCTCGCATAGCTGCTGCTGTCATCGTTTCAACAGCTGTTGATTCCCATTTTTCATAAACCATGTTTTGAATTCCAGCATAAGTTGATTTTGTGAAAATAGGAACATCCATAGACGCCGTTATTTCTTCAAATTGCGAATAGCCAATACCAGCTGAAATTATTCCTGTAACCGCAGCCACGTTAGCATTGACATTATATTTGCTTGAAAAATCTTCGCTTGTAATAATAAAGTCTTTGTTACACATTTTACATCTAAACTTGTATCGCGAGAACAAACCTGACCTTTTTTCACCAATAAGTATTATATCTGAGAAATTACAATTAAATAAGGAACTATGGTTAGATACAGTTTGCAACTGCTGGATGAAATGCATTATATCAATAACTCTTCGACCTTGAACTGGTAAGTATCTATCTTGAGATTCGGTCTCAATGCATAGCTCGTCTTCGGTAGCTTCTCTGAAATGAAAAGAAACGATACATTAAAAAAGGTTGAATTGTGAAAATCATTATAATATATTACTGGTTTAGCTATAATAATATAATACGTAGTTTTAGATTACCCAGAATTTGGTTTTTGGGTAATGTCTGCTTCTCCCGAAGTTTGATTACCCACTGGTGGCACGAGTGTTTCAGGTTCTGAACTCGGAACATTTTTTGATGCTCTGTAATTAAACAAAAATTTTTGGGGACGTAAATTTACTATAGTGGGTAGGTACAGTCCGACAAGAAAGAGTAGAAATATTTGTATGGTTGATACTGTTAGATGGAAAAATAAAGCGAGTTTGTTCAAGGCTTTATTGCCTCTATTGTTCTCGAATCTAGTCTAGACTTGGCAACACTGGTCCAAAACTTTATGGTGTATAATCTAGAAAGGCGGTTGTTGTTGTGTGATTTGTATAAAAAAGTATTTGTATGTAAAAGTATAATAATGATGGATAGAGTTTTCTTTTATTACCCAGCAAAATTTTCTTTCCGATTGGCTTCTTTATCTATCGAGATTGCAGACTCAATAAATTTTGGTATTGTAAGTGACGTTCCATCGTATTCGTGCTGTGAATCCTTATGTGCTCTAAAAATAAAATAGTAAATAGTAGTAAATCATAGATTTTGAACGAAATCGGCACAATAACATAGAATTTCAAAACGGCACTGACCTTTTTGAAATTTTGGTAACAGTTTCCTGTTTTGTGATCCCAGAGATCCCCAGATATCGATTTTGAACGAAATCGGTACAATAACAAGGAAATTCAAAATGGCGCCGACCTTTTTTAAGTTTTGGTAACAGTTTCTGTTTTGTGATCCTAGAGATCCCCAGATATCGATTTTGAACGAAATCGGTACAATAGCAAAGAAATTCAAAATGGCGCTGACCTTTTTTATATTTTGGTAACAGTTTTCTGTTTTGTGATCCCAGAGATCCACAGATATCGATTTTGAACGAAATCGGTACAATAACAAAGCAATTCAAAATGGCGCTGACCTTTTTTAAATTATGCTAACAGTTTTCTGTTTTGTGATCCCAGAGATCCCCAGATATCGATTTTGAACGAAATCGGTACAATAACAAAGAAATTCAAAATGGCGCTGACCTTTTTTAAATTTTGGTAACACTTTCTGTTTTGTGATCCCAGAGATCCCCAGATATCGATTTTGAACGAAATCGGTACAATAACAAGGAAATTCAAAATGGCGCTGACCTTTTTTATATTTTGGTAACAGTTTTCTGTTTTGTGATCCCAGAGATCCACAGATATCGATTTTGAACGAAATCGGTACAATAACAAAGAAATTCAAAATGGCGCTGACCTTTTTTAAATTATGCTAACAGTTTTCTGTTTTGTGATCCCAGAGATCCCCAGATATCGATTTTGAACGAAATCGGTACAATAACAAAGAAATTCAAAATGGCGCTGACCTTTTTTAAATTTTGGTAACAGTTTTCTGTTTTGTGATCCCAGAGATCCCCAGATATCGATTTTGAACGAAATCGGTACAATAACAAAGAAATTCAAAATGGCGCTGACCTTTTTTAAATTATGCTAACAGTTTTCTGTTTCGTGATCCCAGAGATCCCCAGATATCGATTTTGAACGAAATCGGTACAATAACAAAGAAATTCAAAATGGCGCTGACCTTTTTTAAATTTTGGTAACAGTTTTCTGTTTTGTGATCCCAGAGATCCCCAGATATCGATTTTGAACGAAATCGGTACAATAACAAGGAAATTCAAAATGGCGCTAATTCATTTTTACGGTTCCGTACTCAAAGGGTGACAACGGTAGGTACCTACCCTATTACTAAGCCTCCGTCCGTCCGTCCATCTAACATTTAGCGGGCTGTTTCTCCTAAACCGTAATAGGTAAAAGTGTGTGTACCGCAATAACAACAAATAATAAGAAAAAAAACTAAATCAAAAACAAAGGGGGCCCCCCATACAAGAAATTTTGAAATTTGTATTTTATGGTACGGAACCCTTCGTGTGCGAGTCCGGCTCAAACTTGGTCGGTTTGCTGATTCAAGGTAAACAGGTATCTATTACTCACCCTTGCAAAACTCCCGTAGATGGTTCGTCAGAATTGATCTTCAATCGTCTTTTCTGACTAAAAATTAAATTATTATTATAATTTAGTAATTCACAGGATAAAAATTAAATATATTATGTGAGAAAAAAAAAAAGAAAATGCAAAAATATAAAAACTTCCTAGAGATTCGAACCCATAACATAATATTGAATACTAGCCGCTCAATCAACTGAGCCATACGTCCAATACTCACAACGATGAAAATAAGGTACACTAAACAGTTTAGCAGTACATAAACCTACATCTCCCATATTGCGTAATAAAATATTGATAAAAAAAAATATAAGTAGGTACTTACTTTACAACTTCCATCATGTGTTTTTGTTGGTTTTTATATTGATTTTTTTTAGATTTTTTTCTGGTGTACATTTTTAAAATGTTTTTGATTCGATTTTATTAACAAAATTGGTCTATACAAACTTATTTACACTTAAAATTATGCACACTATATAACATTTAATTACGACTGCACCTAAATAAATAATACCTAATAAATAAATAACCTAATAGTCTTTACCATGAAACAAAAACAATTTTCAATAATTATGATTGTCGAGAAAATTTGCGGGGTGAGCTAGCGTAACGTGCGACAGGTCCACCTAGCAGCGTGCCTCAGCGGTTACTATCTAATTCAGTACGAGTGACAAAGAAGTCGCTAGTGGGGGAAAAGTTGCCAAATGAGAAATCATAATAGAAAACATTAAAAAATGTAGCAGTCGCAATATTAAAATCTAAAACAGCCATTTGCTTTATTAACATACGACAAACAATCGTGCTTAATTTTATTAAAATTAATGTATGTATATAGAAGTACCATGTGTTTTAATGTATTTGCAGAGGCAACTTTGGCATTTTTTTCTATCGAGTAAAGTTTGCGAAAACGTGTTTTGGACACAGCCATCAGGTCAGAAATACGATCAATTATAAACACTTTTTTTTTTATAATGATATGCCTCATAGATTTTACTCAAGACCATTCTCATTCAGCTCGATTTGTCTATACACCGCGCCTTAAAGGAGCTCCGTAACTTCGTCCGCGTTGATTTAGGTTTTTAAAAACGTCGAGGGAGGAGGTAATAAGAAGGTAGTCTACATACGTCATTTTCCAGGTCTGTAACTACGAGTATATCACTTCAATCCGTTACTCTGTTGCTTGCCCCGTGATTGAAGGATTCACTATTAACAAACACACTTTTACATTTCTAATATTAAGTAGGGTTTATGTTATTCATATTTATATATTTTAAAGAATACCTACATAATATTATGTTATACACAAATAATTCTAGAACTTTTAAAAGTTAAATAATTAAGGTAGGTAATCGATTCGATTCGATAATTAATTAATTCAAATGAAATGTGTCTATCACTACTCAATCTACTTATTTTTTTTCCTAGTAATTAAAACGGAAAATCAGCAACTTTTTTTCAAACGTCAAAACGCGTGCGTCAAAAAATGGATTTTGTACGAAATTTTAAGTGCTGACGTCATCAAAGTTCGACGCACTTTTTTACTTTAATCGATAGTTTAAAAAGGTTAATCAAAATAAAACTAGCAGGGGACGTGGATATTACGACTTTTGGGAGATCCTTTATTAAACAATCACAAAAAAATAATTTATTTCACTAGTAGTCAAATACCCAATTCCATTCGTTAATAATATATATATATTTTTTTAATATAATATATAGCGAGCAAACGAGCAGGCGGGTCACCTGATGGTAAGTGATTACCGCCACCCATTAACATTTGCAGCACCAGAGAAACCGCCAATGCGTTGCTGGCTTTTGAGATGTTTGTTTATCCGTCGTTTTAAGAGCCCTATATTATAATCAAGATGTATAATAATAGTTTAGGAATGTCAAATATAGTTCGAAGTAAACTATTTATAATATTATAATATTACATGAGGAAATTGCTAAAAATATTTTTACATCTCTCATATTCGGTAAGTAGGTCCTTATTACCCCCAAATGGAGCTTGTAGGTGACCAATTAGCGCTCTAGGGTAATAATATAGCTAGAAAAGCCCTAGGGCGGTAAGTAATTAAAAAAAGTATGATGGTTAGATGTACGCGAACTTTTTGAAAGAGTAAAGAGTTTTTTTTTTTAATTACTTACCGCCCTAGGGCTTTTCTAGCTCTACATTATTACCCTCGAGCGCTAATTGGTCACCTACAAGCTCCATTTGGGGGTAATAAGGACCTACTTTACCTCACAATCGAGATGTAAAGCAGAGTAGTTAGCTCGGGTGTAAGTATCAATTGCACCCTCGAACTATAGGCGCCCTCCCTGCGCTCGTGCGCCTAAATATCTCGGGCTGCAATTGATGCCTTACAACCCTGGGCTACTAATCTACTATTACATCTCTCATATTCGGTAAGTAGGTCCTTATTACCCCCAAATGGAGCTTGTAGGTGACCAATTAGCGCTCTAGGGTAATAATGTAGCTAGAAAAGCCCTCGGGCGGTAAGTAATTAAAAAAAGTATGATGGTTAGATGTACGCGAACTTTTTGAAAGAGTGAAGAGTTTTTTTTTAATTACTTACCGCCCTAGGGCTTTTCTAGCTACATTATTACCCTGGAGCGCTAATTGGTCACCTACAAGCTCCATTTGGGGGTAATAAGGACCTACTAACCTCACAATCGAGATGTAAAGCAGAGTAGTTAGCTCGGGTGTAAGCATCAATTGCACCCTCGAACTATAGGCGCCCTCGCTGTGCTCGTGCGCCTAAATATCTCGGGCTGCAATTGATGCCTTACAGCCCTTGGCTACTAATCTACTATTAAGCCCTCCACGGATCCGTGTTCCTGAAATATTGAATACATTGTCAAGAACGCCAAACGTCGTCTAGCTTCTCAAATTTACAGACTTTATGAATAAAGCTCGGAAAATAAGAATTATGAACAATGGGAAATAGATTTTTCATCCCATGTATTCGAAAAGGACGACTTGGTTCGCCTTTATGTGCGCCCAAAGGTGGTGTTTTCTATAAGAAACTTTTAGCGGGCAGTAATGAGTTTTTAATCCTCTTTATACTCGTAAGTGCGCCGCAATTATCTTTGCCGCGCACTTTTTGAATTTGGAACATCTTAGTGTTCAGCGCCAACGCAAATTGACGACCTCCGTGGCGCAGTGTTGAGCGCTGCTGTCTTAACGTGCGGAGGTCCAGGGTTCGATCCCCGGCAGGGTCAATTTAGGAATTTATAATTTCTGAATTTTAACTAACGAAAGGGCTATATGGATATATATATTTAAAAAATATATATATATATATATATATATATTATTATAAAGGCGAAAGTTTGGATGGATGTGTGGATGTATGGTGGTATGGATGTGTGTTACTCAATTACGCCCGAACGGCTGAACGGATCTGGATAAAATTTGGCACAGAGATAGATTTAAAAAAAAAAAAAAAGATTATAGTCTGGAAATAGCACATATTATGCTTTTTATCCCGGGAAATTAAAGAGTTCCCGCGGGAACCAAATTTTCTCATACAGGGTGATGAAAAGTAGAGTGTATCATTCGGGCGCAAATATATTTTTGGCTCGGGCGACGTACTTTGAATCCCTCGCTACTATTAAATCCAAACACGGTTTATCCATTTTAATACTTTAATTCAGCAATTATTTACACAGACACACGTCACTCGCGTTATGCCATCGTCATCACCGCTCGAGAGCAGTGTTGCCAACCTAGATTAATCAGGCAATGATACCATGTACGAATCGTTTTTAAGTTTCCCTCTAACAGTTCGGTCATCCTGACCCATAACTTCGTCCCGAAGTTGACATAATTCGAACACTTAATTAAAATCACGATGATTGCTGATGCTACTCTGCCATTTGTAGTATTAACGCTGGCCTTTAACGCCTGACACTCCAATGTTAAAGCACTGGCATTATAAACCTTACCAAGTACAGTTTACAGATAACAAGACTATGTTTTAGGTTAAAAGAGCATCAGTCTCCATCGTCTTTTCGCGTTACAAAACTTCACCTAATAAGTAAATATGGATTTCTCATCCATGGCACATCTCATCATATTATTCTAACTCTGGTGAATTCACGTGTAGCAAGATACTGAAGTAACTAAATCGCCATATTTCACAAACAACAAAAGCTTCCTACACATGTTCATTTTGTAAACATAATATAACCTTATTCAGAAGTAGCTTTCCAGCATTACACAGAGTTTTCCGTTAATTACCCAAAAACATGATGTTTAATAACTTTGCCTTACTTACTTTAGTTAACTCAGTGCAATTTAATGACAATTAATCTTTAGGTATTAATCAGTGAAATGGGAGAAACTAACTCTGTCTGGTCTATAACATCATACACTTGCTTACTCTTAACACAAAGTTTCAATTCTATAAGTGCAATTTGTAACAATTTCGACATTCTCACGGAGATGAGACCACAATCATTTGATTAAATGATAGATAAGATTCTTATAGTCTACTGGTGCTAATATACACCTATAATTAATTCTCCTATGAGTATACTCATGTTCACTTTGCTACTTTCCAGAATGGTTATTATTACTCATTCATTACACTTAATTATACTTTCCTCTTTACACATGGCATAAATGACATATACCTTCTCTGTAAGCCTTAGCCAGGCTAGCTTATGTTACAATTCACCCCCAGAACTTTATCTGACAATCGGTTACAATTGGTTACAAAACTCAATAAAACCCGAAGACCTGAGCCACGTTCTCTATAATGAGCCATTTTGTATATTTTGCACATGCTCCATCTTTTGAGCAAATCTCTACGTTCCTAATTTCATTTGAAATGTTGAAGTTTCAAAAGCACCTTATTCCCACCGGAAGAATAGATTTACCTTATACCGTGGCCCTGCATTGTATTGTTCGTTTTAAGTTAACACGACAGGCAACTCAACTGCCCGGTACTGCCTTCATCAGCTCTTGCCAAATTTCAACGTTTCGTAAAACCGAACTTAAATGTTGATACTATTCAATACAACATACCTTGGCATCTGCTTGGTAACTTATATCATTTTGACTTGTGCAGTCGTGATAGTGTGGTGAAAACGTATATAATATAATATAATATAGTATAATATAATATAAATATAATAAAATGTTAACAAAATATAAATGTGTAGTAGTGTACCTACTTGGTTGTTCAATATTTTGGTAATTTACTTTTCACTGTTCCTCCTCAATCTAATTATGGTATTCATATCACTTTTATGAATGAATATCCCAAGGAACATCATAGAGTGAGTCTCTTTACAAGATAAGTAAATCTCTTTACACGATATTTTGTTACATCGCTCAACCTGCATAGAAATACTGTTGCTCTCATATGAATCTTAGTGAACTCCAAATGGCATCAAAACATAACACCGATATAAATCGCGTCCCGTAACTTGACCCAAAATGGCGGTCGTCTGCGCAGGTACATCGTAGTACAGGACTATGCGACTCATGAGCGGGAAGCAAGGGGTATGGTAACGTGCGGCCCCTCGCGGCGCACCTCATACCGCACTTCATTTGACACCCGAAATGTTACTGTGCATAGTTCAATTTACGCGGCGGTTATATTACTTGTTTGTCACTCAGTGCCTCGCATTTAAAGCAATAGTTGAAATCAGTGAATACCATCTGCATATTTTACAGACCTATTAAACCTTTATGTCACCTAACCGTGACACTCACTGAACATCATCATCATTGCGCTTTCGCCTGAAAAACGGCTGTTGTGCTACCTAAATATTATCATGCCCCCAACGGCGAGTAATAGGTTACCTGTACTAATCTGGCTAGCCCCGTGGGCAATTTACCTAGGCTTTGCTTTATTTTGCAACTCTCGCTACCGGAAATCGAAACGTAGCAGCCCCGCAGGCTAGACTTTCGAAGTCTACTGGCACCATGACCCCTATTTTCCACACCAGCGATATATTCAAAATGTTGTACAATATAAGAGGTACGGAAATAACTTACATGAGCGGTGAGCCCCACGGGCAAGGAACAACCACATGAGTTATGCGGTCAGCGTACAGCTCCACTGGTAACTTACTAGTGATTCACCATCTGCTCATCAGAATCCGATAGGCTTTCCAGTCCAGCCCCGAGGGCGCTAATGTCCACACTTGAAAGTATATCAATAAGCCCCGAAGGCGAGGTGTGTCGGCCCCGAAGGCAAGGTTCATCGGCCCGAAGGCAAGGTATGTCGGCCCCGAAGGCAAGGTTCGTTAGCCCCGAAGGCAAGTGCATTGGCCCCGAAGGCAAGTGCGTTGGCCCCGAAGGCAAATGCGTAGGCCCCGAAGGCAAGTGCGTAGGCCCCGAAGGCAAGTACGTAGGCCCCGAAGGCAAGTACGTTGGCCCCGAAGGCAAGTATGTAAGCCCCGAAGGCAAGTGCGTTGGCCCCAAAGGCAAGTGCGTTGGCCCCGAAGGCAATTGCGTTGGCCCCGAAGGCAAGTGCGTAAGCCCCGAAGGCAAATGCGTTGGCCCCGAAGGCAAGTGCGTTGGCCCCGAAGGCAATTGCGTAAGCCCCGAAGGCAAGTGCGTAAGCCCCGAAGGCAAGTACGTTGGCCCCGAAGGCAAGTATGTAGGCCCCGAAGGCAAGTCCGTTGGCCCCGAAGGCAGGTACGTAGGCCCCGAAGGCAAGGTGCGACAACCACAACGACCAACTGCCCTTTACTGAAAAATAATTTAAATTATACTGAAGGCAGTCTGTGTAAAGTAGCCCCGCAGGCATGTGCTGTAACACATAACACATAATATAACTCCTCAGGCATGTTCTATCAGCTGTGTGCCCTGCAAGCTGATCCGTTACGCAGCAGGCATACGCTATACGTACTGCAGCCCCTTAAGGTATGCGCTCTGTCGCCCCGGAGGCGTGTGCTATAATTTGCGTTGGAGCCCCTTAAGACATGTGTTCTGTAGCCCCTTAGGCATGTTGGCTTATCTGCGCTGTAGCCCCTTTAGGCATGTTTTGAAACTTACCAGTAGCCCCGCAGGCATATGCATGAATTGGCACTGAAACCCCTTAGGCGTGTCTTACCACTGAGCCATAGGCCCCTGTTAGGCATTTCCCTGAAACTAATCTGCAACCCTGCAAGTCAATGTATTAGTTTGTACTGAAGCCCCTAAGGCATGTTACATTTACTGTTCTGTACTCTGCACTGTTCTGCCGTGCAGCCCTGCGCCAATATGCGTTAATTTGTATGAAAGCCCCTTAGGCATGTGACATATACAGTAAGTGTACCCCACTTTAGGTATTTAGCTAAAACTGATCTGCTGTGCAGCCCTGCTGGCGCATGCATCAATTTGTTCTGAAGCCCCTCAGGCATGTGACATTTACAATAAGTGTACTTCACCTTTAGGTATTTCCCTGAAGCTGACCCATGACCCCGCAGGCATATTTATTTCTATTTTGTTTTTACCTCAACAAATATCAAACCAAAATATCACAAATGAGTCACTCCCAAAATACCGTTATGTTCTCATATTATACACCCTGTTCATCTCCACCATATGAATTATTTGCAATATTATCATTACCGGTCCACCAGTACCATTCCACCCCGACATCCTCTTTAATATGTTATTTTTCTCCAGAGTAACATTTAAATCTTGATTCAACAGCCGGGCTTTAGCTCCCAAATTCACAAGAAACAATTTTACTCTTCTCAGACCAGGGCGCGTTTGGAACCCTCGTAACATTAGTTTTAAGATACCTATGTTAATTATCACCACCACGTCTTATACTTTGTATACTTGACGTTCATTAAGTGTACTGTGTAAGTACCTACTTTGAATAAATATATTTTGACTTTGACTCTTTAACTATAAAAGTTAAATCTTAAACTTTGCATCATTCTTGTAACTCCTTGCACCACATAAGATGACTGTATATAAATCTCCTTGCACTAAAAGGTGCCATTGCCTTTTACAAACTTGCCAATCTCCTTTATTTTCCCTCAACAACAATGATAATTTCCCATTTCCAAAAATTTGGCATCCTCCTTTATTTTTCCTCTAAACAAAATGATGACTTTCCTTTTGCAACAATGGACATTCTCCTTTATGTTTCCTTTTGCTTTTGCCACTTATCCTCTTTGACTAAACTTTAGTCACCACAGAGTCCTCATCCATTACAATTAAATTGGAATTTACCAAAATTACCACTTAATTCTTTTTGCATTTATTTGCTAACACGACTGCAAGATATGCAACCCGGACTCGGCCCATATGTTATATAGACATCATTCCATTCCATTGTTATTCAAGGTGCAGGATAAGCAACCACCATAAGATAATATGCCACTAGCTTTTGGTCTTGGCCAGAGAACATTGCGAAGACCACACTAAAACTCAAGAATTAATTTATTAATTACACCTGTAAAATTAAAAATATTATTATCTTGGCAAACCTTTGCTATCTTAACAGACATAAGCCCGTACATAGCACCATAACCATGGTACCCCAGGTGTGAGTACCATCACTGATGTGATATCTCTCTTTTCCTTCAGTCTCTCCGCATAATGAGAAATCATATGCTCTATCAGGCAATAAAGCACACCGCTCCAAACAGCCACTGTGCAATACTTGAGACAGACAACACACTTATTATTAAATACCAACTTCAGTTGAACCGGGTCTCAAAACCTGTCATATCACCATCATAATTCACACCCAAATCCGCTAACCCATTCTTCATCCAGGCAGATTTGATATTATTTCAATTCACATTTTCCGAACAAAGGTACCTATCTATGCCACCCAATCTTTATATATAATGTACTTACTCAATTATATACTTTAGCCCTTCAAACATGTATAGATCTGATATTATTTATACTAAACGGCTAAACTGTAACTTACTTATTATTTTAACTGGGTATGCGTTCACTCTACAAATGCAATCTTCACTTGTAAGGACCTTTAATGGGTTATACTTGCTTTAATGGAATGTATAATATTACAGTTACTTTTGACCTCTGTTCATTTACTCAAACAATATTAGGTATATGTGATTCACATAACTCTCAGAATAAATTGAATATTCACTATCAATTTAGGTACAAGATTATCAATTAAACTAATTTCCAACTAAATAAATTAGTAAATACCTCTTCAATAAGTTACATAATACTTATACCCTGTTATGTAGTCGACCAACTACCATACCAACCTATTATAGCTTTGACTTAACTCTTTAAATATCTCATAGGTAGATCATGTTATGAACTACCTACCAGTGTAATTCACTATGATCTTTCACATAAAACTTAGATACTTAAGTACTTAATGTAAGCAAGTACAACCTGCAAGTACTTACTTATCTCCCTCTGTAGGTATGGTCTATCTATTTATTATACTAGTTATCTTTAGACCTTTAGCTCGCCAACCCGCATTGGATCAGAGTGGTGGGTCTAAGCTCTAATTCCCTCTCTCCTATGAAAGTGGAGGCCTGTGCCCAGCAGCGGGACGTTAATGGGCTGTAGTCATAATGGTAGATACCTTTATAACCTTTAATCATTTCTTTCAAATAAATATTTTAATAAACTCACCGTTTCCATGTACCCTACACACAGTACCACTAGGTAGGTCTCTCTCCAGGCACTTTACATGCTGAATGGAATTGATATAGTAGTAAAACCTCATACCTCATTGACCTTTGGTAATTTGTATGCAAGTACTTGATAAGTACTAACTATTCCATTGATACCTCTTTTTAAGTTTTCCATGCCAACTTTCCAATGCAATTCCGATTGCCAACCCACGTAGGTATTTATGTACTTACGATCATTTCACAATACGAGTTGTAGCACTCATTTATCCTTCTTGTATTTTATAGTTCAACCTTCCGTCATGACAACAATTAATAATTCTTTTCTTTTTTTTTGCTTCACGTATTACGTCACGGTCATGGCGTCATAACATCTTGAATTACAATTTGTACCATTTTCAGGATAGGTCCGGATAAACAATTAATTAGCACGTGAAATACATTATCCCTCTTCTGAGATATTAAATCCAAACACGGTTTATCCATTTTAATACTTTAATTCAGCAATTATTTACACAGACACACGTCACTCGCGTTATGCCATCGTCATCACCGCTCGAGAGCAGTGTTGCCAACCTAGATTAATCAGGCAATGATACCATGTACGAATCGTTTTTAAGTTTCCCTCTAACACTACGTTCAGGATTCTACTAAAGAATCCCTCGCTACGCTCAGGATTCTACTCTAGAATCCCTCACTTCGTTCTGGATTCAAAAAAGCGCCCTCGCCGTAAAAATATTATTTTGCTCCCTTATAATACAATCTACTATTGTATTTCTTTCCTTGAAAGCGTGACAAAATATGTAACACCCAATTGGAATTTTATGTTCGATTTTTGCAAACCTCAGGCAATATCCAAAAGGTAATCTCATAATCCAAGCACGAAGTGCGAAGCGAAGTAGGTTAATAATTTACAAGGAAGCGTTGAGTATGTCAATTCATTCAGTCAGCAGCAGTTTGCGGTGATGCTAGCACGTTTATGTACCGTAATAGCGACGAGATTTGCCCGTCTTTATGAATTTACAAGATGATGTCCGCAACTTTTTTTTTTATCAACTACAAGTTAGCCCTTGACTGCAATCTCACCTGATGGTAAGTGATGATGCAGTCTAAGATGGTAGCGGGCTAACCTGTTTGGGGTATGGCAGTTATATTAAACTCATGCCCCTAGTCGGTTACGGTTACTATACGGCATCGTACCGGAACGCTAAATCGCTTGGCGGTACGTATTTGCCGGTAGGATGGTAACTAGCCACGGCCGAAGCCTCCCACCAGACCAGACCAGAGAAAATTCAGAAATTATAAATTCTCAAATTGATCCTGCCGGGAATCAAGCCCGGGACCTCCCACGTTAAGGCAACAGTGCTCAACACTGCGCCAGGGAGGTCAAAACTTCGTCGTTTAGGTAGCATAAAAAATCTTGTGGGAGTTTTTTGATGTCCCAGGATCAAAATTAGCCTTATTCTTTAAAACAAATTTTTAACAGACGGAACGAGGAAACTAAGCGGATATACAGACAGACGGATAGACAGACACACTTTCGCATTCTTAGTATTAGGTATTAGTAGGTACGGACTAGAAGTATAGCGGCAGTTCTATAGGTATTATAAATTAGAAAACATTGACGATTTCACACTTTCTCAAGTTAATTAATTAACCGACTTCAAAAAAAGGAGGAGGTTCTCAATTCGACTGTATGTTTTTTTTTTTTTGTTTTTTTTTGTATGTTTGTTACGCGATTTCACCGCCAATTATGAACCGATTTTGATAATTCTTTTTTTGTTTGGTAGGTCATACTTCAGAGGTAGTCCCATTTTAATTTGGTGAAGATCTGATGAATATCTTCGGAGATGTAGAACAGAACTCCTCAATGGATAGAGTTGCTTGCGATCGGTATAATAGATATTAGTAACTGCCTCGTTGGTCTAGTTGTTAGCATGTTCGACTGCGGCCGACGAGGTCCCGGGTTCGAGTCCCAGGTCGGGTCACAACAAGTCTGGGTTTTTCTGACAAGAAATTCTCAGTGCTAGCCCGGAGTTAGGAAGTTGGCGGTGTTTCACCCCCGTGCCTCGGAGAGCACGTTAAGCCGTCGGTCCTGCGCCTGATCTCTCTCCGGTCGTGACGGATTTTCCGTCCCATCGGGCTATGAGAGTAAAGGAACAGAGAGTGCACCTGTGTTTGCGCACACACTTGTGCACTATAATATCTCCCGCGCAGATGGCTAATCTCTCTGGAGATTGGCCGCCGTGGCCGAAATTCGGTCGGGAGGACATTATTATATTAGATATTAGTAAACAGTAGGTTTTTTTAACCAGGCATAGCATACAGGGTGTAACCAGAGCGCTAGCAAAAACGAAGACATATGATAGTACCTACTGATGATTACTGATATGATACCACAAAAATAATGCGAAAAAATAATTTAAAAAAGTCGTCGTAGGTGGGAATTGACCCGAGTTTTACACGCTATACATTGCGGATTTGAAAAATACTAATCACTAAAACTACAAAATGAGGCAAATGGTTATTGGTATTGGATTGTGTTTAGGTAGTTTAACAATAATGCTAAGTTTTTACTAGCGTTCTGGTTACACCCTGTATTTTAAAACAGTGGGGCCACTAAAAATTGTGAAATAAAAAATTTTCAAAAAAAAAATAAAAACCGACTTCAAAAACCACAAACACTAAAAAGTAAAAAATAATTTAATTTATTATGTATACAAGAGTTAATGTAGTTCTATTATAACATTTTTTGGAGTCGGTGCCAATGTGGAGTCACGTCAACAATAATGAAGAGTAGGTATCTAGGTAGACGGTTCATGCGGCTAATTGGTACCGACTCCAAAAAATGTTATTATAAAACTACATTAACTCTTGTATGTACATAATAAATTAAATTATTTTTTACTTTTTAGTGTTTGTGGTTTTTGAAGTCGGTTTTTATTTTTTGTTTGAATTTTTTTTTCGTATTGCGATAGACTCAACTATCTGCAGAGTGCAAAGATTACTAATTGGACAGCTGTTGCAGAGGGAGATGGCAGTGACATAATATTGTTATCTAAATAAAACCCGGCTGAGTTTGTGGGCTCTTCTCAGACCAGAGCGCGTTTGGAACCCTCGTACCGTAACTGATTATCACCATCATGTTTTATAGGTAAGTAATTGTCAACGTCAATAAATATACCTACAGTGTACGGTCTATCAAATAAATTTAATATTATAAACTAGCTGATGCCCGCGACTTCGTCCGCGTGGTATAAGTTTTTTGATTCCGGCGGGAACTCCTTAATTTGCCGGAATAAAAAGTAGCCTATGTCACTCTCCAGGTCCTCAACTATACCCATGGCAAAAATCACGTTGATCCGTTGCTTGACAAACCAACAAACCAACAAACTAACAAACAAACACATTTTCGCATTTATAATATTAGTACGAGTAAGTATACGTGTTATTAAGATCACCTCCCTGTTTTGGAGTGAGTGAAGATAATAATTAAGTAGCTAACGAACGAAAATAGACTTTTCAAATATAAATATGCTTTTATTTAATACCTATTTCATTTGTATTATTTTACCTTTCTTATTTTATGCCAGTGTTTATTAAGATACACTAAAGTCTTGTTTTCTTTGGTCTAATTTGCTTCTAATAAACTTACTCAATATAAGTTTTAATTTCTGGTAAAACATTACTACAAAATATTTATCGTAGAACAATAATGTTCTTGTGCAGTTTTCACATACCCGAGTTTTATTTCCCGTTGGCAATGCGTACCTACACTAAAGATTTTACGGCACTTCAACTTTACTGCATGAGTGAGTTATATTGCAGCTCTCTCTACCAAAGCCACTTTCCAGTCTATTCCAAAGTATCTGATGTAATTTAACAAAGCAAATCCTGTTCATATTTCCTGACCATTACTATTTCTGTAGTCCGAGATAATTTATTATTAAAATACGTACGGTCTATATCATTTTTAGTAAGTACCTAGTTCTTACATATTTTGCGTATTTTTTTATTTAGTTTATTTAAAAATCCTTGGGGAACTTTTGTTCCCTCTGGATACAGAAAACTAAATAATTTTTCCATACTCTACTCTACATACATCTAGCTGATGAAAAGTGGTTCAGTCATTTCGAATATTTGGTATTATTTTAGAATTATAAAAGGGCTCAAAATCGTTTCTTTTTTGTTTGATTATAATACGTTTAATTAATTAACTAGTGGTTCGCCCCGAACTGAGACCTCGCGGTATCCATAAGATAGTTTTAACTATCTTTTTGTTCATAGACATATCAGTACTATCAGTAGATTTTGTTTTTATTCCACGTAAGATGGTGCTAAGGCCTATTAATTTTGTAAGCACAAATGAATAAACTTGTACAGAGCGCCATCTATTGACATCATTGTGAAGTTCTGTTAAAAATAATGAAGCTCATTAAAAATTAAATAATTTCGTTTCCTTATAATATTTATCTAATTTTTGTATTTGTTGTTCAAGTACAGGATATAATTCAAATAACTGATAAGTTACAGGCTCAGCCTTTCAGAAAATTGGGAGTTCTGAGGTCTACTTTGGACGTTAGAAAATCTCCACTTTGAAAGCCCCCCATTTCGTCAATTTTAGGAAAAAAATTAAAAAAAAATATTTTTGGACTCTATTCCTAATTATGTATCTTTAAGATGATATACCGCAACCCTATGTAACGCTATAAAACATATTTTACATCGCATTCGAGAGCCCCCCTGAAATAAAGATTTTTATAACTTTTTAAGCCATATTCGGGGGGAGGCCATCAGTTTACATATTCTATTTAAATTTGAAGTAATAACGTTTAGCAATTCAGAAGTTATAAGGCTCTAACAGACGGACGGACAGACGGACGGACAGACGGATGGACAGACGGACGGACGGACAAGTGCCAATTCACTCAAGTTGACCTTCGCTTCGCTCGGTCAATAAAAGACAGCAACAAACAAACTTAATTGTTGATACGTACGATACCTCTATGTACAATATACATCTCGCAGAGTTTCTGCTGCAGGTTCTTCTTGGTTTGAGGCGCATTGTAAACCTTTGGTAGATTCACTTGATGATTCATTTAAGCACTTGTTAAACTTTATTTTAATAGATATCTATTGTAGTATTTGAATCTATAATTTGCATTTATCTGTTCGTTCGTAATTTACAAACCAATCCGTTTGGCCTTGCATGTCGTAAACCGCTTGGACATTATTTTATTCTGCTACCTTTATATTCTATGCTCAACCTGTACGGGCAAGAAATTGGCGGCGGAATGGGCTGGTTTTTAGTGATAAGACACTTAGCAACATTTTGCTCCCATATGACTTTTTTCCTGTCAAGCAAAAAATCAATAAAAGGTGATAGAGAAGCTCAGAAAAAAATGGCGGCGAAGTATTCAAAATACGCACAACCGCGGCCTGTAATGGCCCATCTGTTTTCGTTGCACGTACGAAACGGTAGGGCTGGCAATAGGCATTAAAACCATATTCTATAATTCTTATCAAGCTTAAGACACCATCACAGTTGTCTTGTCATCGTGTAAACCAATGGAAATCCACACCTGGACATAGGAATCTTGTAAGAACTTTCTTACTTCGCGGTTTTGCACCGGTGGAACTCGGCGGATCCCGTAAAACTATAAGCACACTTTTACCGCTAAAGGCCATGCACTAGAGGTGTGATGTTCAAATTACTACTATTGCAAATATCTTACTGAAACTGTGCATGTTAGTCAGTTGAAAGTCATTGCGATCGTCACAATGATACAATTTTATGATAGCACTTCGCGTAAATTGTTTCTTCTTTGGGATGATTAAACAGGTTATTGCAAGCGTTAAAAGAGTATTTTCATAATAATATAGAACACAAAAAATATGCCAGTAGAAGTCGAGAGAGTGACACCCCTAACCATCTTAGTGATTTCGACGATATATTGCCGCCCTGATTTACGACCGCGTTATAACTATCACTGATTTTTATCCACATTTTAGGGTTTCCGACGGATCTAAAATCGGCACTGCCTTGATTCTTAACCTTATTTTACCTAGTACATATTATATATACATAGCGGAACATACGAGGGAAAAACTGTCTGTCGGACGAAGAACCCACGTACCTACTACTATTAGTATTAATACACGACAGAAAGAAATACCGCTAATATTTTGTCGCACTAAAAATATTAAATCAATGCTGACTTGTGCGATCCACTTTTCTTTTCAATAGTCGTTAAAATTTAACGGTAACTACGCCTGATATACAACAGCATCATAATTACTTTAAATTTTCGCCTCACTGATCGCTCAAAAAATAGCACCATACACACAAATGTATAGTTATGTGTATGGTGTTAATGTGTCAAGTTAAATAAGAATACAGAAAACATGATAGTAGGAGCACAACATTATTTGTATGGATTGAACTTAACGAACGCGAACATAATTTCTGCTAATGGCCCCATTATCTGACCAAATTTCAGTTGGTAATAACTCGTGTATGCGTAAACTTATCACGTCGACGATGCATTTAAATCTGTATCCAAAATAGTTTAAATTTATTGCATTGTTTCGTCAATTCCAATCCATTTTAAAAATATTATTTGATATACTAACGGAGCACTTCACTAAATGGTCTAGAAATCTGTTTTCATAGGTCCATAAGATGTAGAACTCCACTAAGAATGGTTTTTCTTTCTGATGAGAAGAAGTTTTTTCTCTTTCTTCATATTGGCAGAGTGATCATGGTTATATTATTACAGCAGCTCCCTTCAGACACTTTTGCTGGTGGTATCACGTTAACTCTTAGAGTTACAAATTGTAGTGGAATGAATCACATGGTCCGGTACCTAATTGTGAATCGACCACATGGACGTGTGCCTCAACTCGGCCTTACGGTACTACTCTTCCTTGTGATTTGCCCAACTATGTTGTTATATTATATTAGTTATGTGTTTGTAATAATGTCGAGTGTGTCACTGTGTGTCTGTGATGCAAAACATTATCTGTTGTGTGTTACGTTTCACAGCTCAACCACTGGACCAATCTTGACAAAATTTGGCACAGAGTCAGTTTGCAAACTGGTCCTCTTGACGCGCATTGTATGTATTGCACCATTTAATAATAGGCATATTAGAGTACTCGAAATATCAATGCATGTCAATAGACTAATTAAATTACAGCAAAGTAAAGAGTAATCGTACATTATACTAATTGAATAATATACTTATCATGCCGCTTTGCGCTAAATTATAGGTTAAATGAGGTAACATTAGCATATTAAACGACAACTTCTACATAATTATAAACACAATTAATATAATACTACTAATTTTAAAAGCTATGTTATAATATTAAATATGTATCCATACTATATACCTACTATTAATATTATGATGCCCCCGACTACGTCCGCGTGGTTTAAGATTTTTTGATTCCCGTGGGAACTCTTTAATTTTCCGGGATAAAAAAAGCATAATATGTCCTTCCCATACAAACTATATCTTTACCAAATTTCATCACAATCGGTTGAACAGATGGGCCACACACACACACTACTACATATTAGTATCGATTGTAACTAAGTAATGATAGAAGCATAGCTTTTAGTATAAAAGTAGTCCCAGAATTGCTTAGCTACCAAAATGAAGCGAGCTCAAAAATCTCATTAATTTTCAATTATAAGTTTGTTGTTGACGGGAATGATTGTACCTACCTATATTTATTTTTCTGAAGACTTGTTTCTGGAGCATGGCTTTTTAAGTAAAATAAAGTTAATTATAATTATTATTTACTCGTATTAACTGCCTCGTTCGTGTAGAAGTTAGCATGTTTGACTGCGGCCGACGAGGTCCCGGGTTCGAGTCCCAGATCGGGCCATAATTAAGTATTGGGATTTTCTGACAAGAAATTCTCAGTACCTACCTACTGGCCCGGAGTTCGGAAGTTGGCGGTGTTTCACCCCCGTGCCTCGGAGAGCACGTCAAGCCGTCGGTGCCGGTTATTATCACTTACATGATAATAGTCGTTAAAGGCCGCCAACCCGCATTGGAGCAGCGTGGTGAGTCTAAGCTCTAATACCCTCTCTCCTATGAGAGCGGAGGCCTGTGCCCAGCAGTGGGACGCTCATGGGCTGTAGTGGATAATTATAACTATAGCAGTATTCAGCCGTTGAAGTAGGTACCTACTCTCTTTGAGATATTTTACCTTAATGAAAGTCCCTTTCTGTTTGGTAGGGTATAACTTGAAAGCTATGCTCGTAGTTTCAACAGTTTTTTTATAACCTTCTCAAAGGTTCATAAAATGTTTTAAATTTTTTCTTCTATTCAGACATAAAGTTTGCGGAAAACTCTATAAGATAATATAGAGTTCATGAGAGGGGGCATAATTTTTGAATCAATATTATTTCGACCTAAGCGTTTACAGAGCAGAACTTTTAGTATGAAACTTTTGCAAACCAAAGGGAATTTTCAGCAGTCAGTATTTTAGTAAAAACTGTTTAAAATTTTTGAGGAGTTAAAAATATAGTTTGTTTGAGGTTTCGACCATTTTTTTACGAATTTCAAATGAAATTCGAAAATCGTTCTAAAAACTATTTGTAGTTTTAATTTTGTTTCATGACTTTTAGAACGATTTTTAGAATAAATAGTAATTAAAGTTGAATTAAAAAAAACCTTATTACTATTAGACTGATCCTTGATAAATCATAACTCATAACATTGCTACTGCAAAGATACCTCAAGGCCTGGTTGGCTATTTTAGCATATTTGCTTCAGAAAGTGATAACAAATTGAGTTTTGAAAGATATAATTATTGTTAATTCCAAATAAAGTTATGAATGAATGAATGAATGAATGAATGAATATTTATTTACTAAATATAGATATGTATATGTATGATAAGTAAGTATAGATATGTATGTTAAGTAAGTTTTCTAACATTAGTTTAGTGTTGAGTACAAACTATATCCATATCCATACTTAATATTATAAATGCGAAAGTGTGTCTGTTTGCTACGCTTTACGGCTCACCTATTCAACCGATTTTGATGAAAATTTGGTACAGGGATAGGTTTTATCCCGGGGAAGGACATAGGCTATTTTTTATCTCGCAAAACTAAGGAGTTCCCGCGGGAATCGAAAAACTTGGTCCACGCGGACGAAGTCGCGGGAATCATCTTGTATACTATAAAATAAATTCAAATCTTATTGTATTTTTGGTCGATTATAATTTGGTCCCTTGAAATTGTATCGATTAAATATTACCCTGCACCCATACAAAATAGGTCCATATATTTTATTTAGGTAGATAGATATTATGATACAGGTACCTTTAATGGGCTGTGGCTTAAAATGAAAAGCACGTAACGTTAATCCGAAGAGAAAAGTTTTCATACGTGATGTTTATTTTAATACAAGTATATCGAGTTAATTCTCTGAACTTCTCTGAAATACTCAGCACGCAAAGCTCCCATATTATAATCCCTTAATTCAGTTTATTTTTCATCATAATTTATGTAAATATATTTTTATAATATTAATATTGTAGTAAACGACTACTTTCCTAACAAGTCATGACTCATGACGTGTTCACAACTGCATAATTATCTACATGATAGTTACTTTCATACATAGTCACTGAACAAAGCTCAATGGGTAACTCCGGCCAAATATCAGTTTGTGATATCATAAAGGCTCTGTAACCCATGTAGACTCAAAGTGAAGTGAATTTATTCTCAGTCGTCTCAACTTAAAGACGTCCACAGCTGGACGAAGGTCTCCTGTTTGGATCGCCACCGAGCACTGTCATAAGCCGCTTGTTTCCAGCGGCTCCCAGCTACACGCTTGAGATCATCCGTCCACCTAGTGGGGGGGGGGGGGTCATCCAACGCTGCGCTTCCCGGTGCTTATCGGTTCTACGAATTATTGCTTGAATTCACAGTAGGACTGATGTAATAAAAAAAAATATTTTCTGTATTTCATCAATTCAATCTTCTGCCTGAGACGACTACTTCTGAATGAAAGAAAGAAAGAAAAAACATTTATTCTCAAATTGTACCATAGATAACAAGCATACCGACATAAAGAGATAGATCACCCCTGCACCTCAACGATCTAAACAAGACAGACGACTTCTGACGCAATTACTGCTGATGCTAACCCAGTAGCCCACTACCGAGAATGGGTCTCCCAAGGGTTTAAACCATGGTCTATCACATTGGCCATACGTGAAAGCCAATTTCGAAAACATTACGCAGTACAAGTACAATACAGAACTCTCAAGCATGCAGGTTTCCTCACGACTTATTCTTTCACCGCCTATAATGTCGTTCAGGTATATGAAAACGAACTAAACTAGGAAAATCACCCAATATCGACCCTAGCAGTGGCAACTATTAGACGACGACATTTGTGTAATATGCATTTGGCATAGAGCATATTATTGGCCGCGAAAGTTGGGCCACTGTGTGAAACTACGGTTACGCATCGGGCTCAAAGGACTGGCAATTCGGGAAAATCAGACAGCCTCGATTGATAGACCGCTCGCTTTTCAGTTTGATTTCGCTTCGGCTTTTCACGAAACACGTGCTGCAGTGCTTACTGCGAAAAGCTTATTGACTTGGGATTAAAACACACTAGGGAGCGGAACGACATTTTGTCTTGTCGCACAAGTATTTGCAGCTCCATATAAAAGTATCGACATGGAAGATTCCCGCAGACGTTATTCGTCCGGTCGGTAGTGTTTTTTCGCCCTAAAAATATTGTTACATCATAGTGATAGCTTCACTATGATGTAATAATATTTTTTATTACTTACTAGATGATTCCCGTGACTTCGTCCGCGTGGATTAAGATTTTTTGATTCCCGCGGGAACTCTTTAATTTTCCGGGATAAAAAGTAGCCTATTTCCTTCCCCGGGATACAATCTACCCCAAATTTCATTAAAATCGGTTGAGCAGATGGGCCGTGAAAGCGTAGCAGACAGACAGACAGACAGACAGACAGACACACTTTCGCATTTATAATATTAGTATGGAAGTATGGAAGTTGACCTGGTGCGCTTCGGCCGTGGCTAGTTACCACCCTACCGGCAAAGACGTGCCGCCAAGCGATTTAGCGTTCCGGTACGATGCCCTGTAGTAACCGAATAGGGGTATGGGTTTAATACAACTGCCATACCCCTAACAGGTTAGCCCGCTACCATCTTAGACTGCATCATCACTTACCATCAGGTGAGATCGCAGTCAAGGGCTAACTTGTAGTGGATAAAAAAAAATAAAGTATGGATATGGATACCGTGCCACGCCCGTGCCTTGTTCTGGTTTAAGTTTAAATGTACCTATTGGAATGGGTTCATGGACGAGTAGGTACACGGGTATTGGGACGAATACACGGGTATTGGGACGGCTCATGTTTTACGGACACGTCCGTACATAGTATCCTCTTTTGTGTACAGCACGCTTGAAAGGCACTTTTTAATAAGCCGCTATAAGCTTGTAGTAAGCGTAACGTAAGGAACCGGAAACTTAATCAATTTATGCCATTAGACCCTTTTCAAACACATACGGTTTCCGTATTAACGGTACCGTGACTATTGAGACATGTAGGTAGGAAGGTAGCAACAACCGTGAAGTATGTGTGAACTACGTCTATCCGATTAAAACGATCGCCAGTGTGTGTGTGAAAAGGGCCTTAGTAAGGGTAGTTAAAAGGTCACAATGAATTCTGAATCTGATCGTCACTAGGCTCATGCTAGGTATCTACTCCTCTTGTTAGTTTAAAGTGACGATTTCACTAAACACATATTGCATCACAGGTCACCTAAAAATCTACTTTAGGTGGCTGAAGTCACTGTTTCTGAAGTGAAAACTTCTTTAGCCGCGTTGAGCACTTTTTGTTAGGGGGTAAACTTGTGGATTCGTGTTACTGGTAAGGACTGAAACAGCAACCGAAATAAGGGGTTTAAACCAGGGGTAAAAACCCAATCAATACCCGTTTATTTCTGTTAATAAGTGTTTTTATCTGTAACCCTAATAGGTACATGCCCTAACAAACTGCACGGTGTGACTACGCGTTCTTCTCACTTTATTGGACTTTACACACACTGAGACAACATGGCCATGTTTTTCTTAAAACAATAATTGCAACCATCGGTGCTTTCACCTTAGGTTCAAATTTGAATATGCGTCAACAGTAAATTTGGCAACATCGCTATTTCGGTTACACTTTAAAACACTTTCATTTCTTGTACAGATTCGTTTCGGGTTAACAGAATTAAAAACACATTCAAAACGGTTACAGCTTCGATTCTGTTACACTTTCACTCTGTAACACTTATAATATTTCTGTAACCTTTATGAATCTGTTTTTCAGTCCCTGGTTACCGGATTCGCGTCACCGACATGCTCGCGAACACCGACATGCTCGCGTTGTTAGGCAAAAGGTCTATATAAATATACTACATTCGTAATTAAACTTTAATGCCTTTATTTTAAATATTCGTTTTCATAGTCACACTATTAGCAGTTCCTATGACTGCTAATTTTTTTTCTACTCACTTAGTTACTTTGCTAGTTTTTAGGTGTGTAATTTTAATTACATTAAAGTTATTGTTCCGTGTTGCTACCATTAATTTCACTATTTAGTCAAGTTTTAATGATTCAGGAAAACCCTTTGAAACCAAACAAAATCGGTATCAATAAAATATGACCGTTGGCAAAGTTAGAGGCATTTCGACGCAGCTGTAGTTTATCCTGTGTCTGGACCCGGATATTGCACTGCCCAAGTCCATTCCCGTTTTAACGGCAGCTAGTATTGAACGGGAATTTAACGTTTTTCATAACACGGGGACTTTGACAAGGGACAAGGTGCAGCTGTTGGTATTATGTTACGCAGAAATAGGTTTTTAAATCCACGTAGACTGCCACTATTTTTCGTTTCATCAGAAACGATGCTCCTTATACATTATCCATACTAATATTATAAATGCGAAAGTGTGTCTATCTGTCTGTCTGCTACTCTTTCACGGCTCATCCGTTCAAACTTTTGATGAAAGGTACAGGAGTATGTAGCATCCTGGGGAAGGACATAGGCTACTTTTTATCCCGGAAATTTAAATAGTTTCCGCGGGAATCAAAAAATCCTAATCCACGCGGACGAAGTCGCGGGAATCAACTAATATTTTTAAAAATTCGTATGTTCATGTCTTTAATTGGAACATTCTTTCATATTATTTAAAGCAATTTTTTACATTAAGCTTATACAAACAAAATTAAAAATATGTTTGTACTGCATTCTAAATGGTTACATCATCGTCTTCGTGGTTTAAACTATAGATATTATATGAATATAGAGTTGACCAATTATATCCGACAATGTCGAAGTACTGACATTACACTTTTCTTTTTTTTTCCTTTTATAAAACAATTTCCCCCGATTTGGTGGTCGGAGACCGTGTCAGCTTTTTTATATTTTGTACATTTTATTTTATTGAAAATTTAGTAAATAGTCTATAAAATAGCTATCTCGAAATTACACATTATACACGTGCACAAGTAAGCATAATTACATAAAAGTTACCTTCGCCAGGTACTTTCATACAACAATAGTCGCTGCACAAAGCTCAATGGGTAACTCCGGCTGTAGAGCCGTTTGTGATGTCATAAGGCTCTGTGACTCGTATAGACAAAGTGAAGTGCATATTTAAACAAAATGCTTTAGCCTTTAGCGTTAGGAATCTTCAGCGCTTTAATCTTTAACGTTTAGTACCCGGTGCCCTCCAGAAAGATAAAACCATCATAATATAAAGAGGATGGCGGCAAGTATTTATTATTATTTATTATATTATTTATTTATCCACTACAAGTTAGCCCTTGACTGCGATCTCACCTGATGGTAAGTGATGATGCAGTCTAAGATGGTAGCGGGCTAACCTGTTAGGGGCATGGCAGTTATATTAAACCCATACCCCTATTCGGTTTCTACACGGCATCGTACCGGAACGCTAAATCGCTTGGCGGCACGTCTTTACCGGTAGGGTGGTAGTAACTAGCCACGGCGGAAGCCTCCCATCAGGCCAGACCAGGGAAAATTCAGAAATTATAAATTTCCAAACCCTGTCGGGGATCGAACCCGGGACCTCCACACGTTAAGGCAACAGCGCTCAACACTGCGCCACGGAGGTCGTCAAAGTAGCTGGAGGTGAAGACCCCGGGTGTGGTACGTAGTCAATCCAGTTTACTCCGGTGTGTATTTCAGCACTTAGGACCTTCGAAGGACTTTAGGACATTCATAAGTGGATCAAGCATTGCTTAATCCATTGCCACTCTTAAAACCTATAAAATAGTCGTGAATCTTTACTTGTAACCTTCTTAAAACTTTGAACCCTTTGTTGGTATATAGATAATTAGATACTTATCTATCTAGGAACCTATTCTTAAACCTATTTTTTCCCGACCTAAGTAAAATTTTTCTAGTACCTAAAACGCCATGAAGACTAAAGTTTAGAGTCATGTTAGTCTATTTAAATGAATGAACCAGAAGCATAATTCGCTATAATCCGCCACAGTAGACAAATCTATGTAGTGCAGTGCACCACACTCTCAAATAATTTGGAGGATTTGTGTGGTGTGGTGCTGTGCCGGTGTGAATTGCTGGGTGGTGGGTGTTCGCATGCTGTCGGTGAAAGACACGCACTGCACCACATAGATTTGTCTACTGTGGCGGATTATAGCGAATTAAGCTTCTGGTTCATTTATTATCATGGACTTCCGCAAAGTAACGCCCTTCGATTCAATAGTCTATTTTAAGTTTTGGTTTGGGTTGTGTTTTGTGGGTAGGGTTCAACTCAGCACTAAATTTCAACTAACTTTTAACTAAATAGCCGAAAACTGGATCATACACAGCAAAGCCGGTGTCTTGTTATCTAACCCATTCGGCCTCGGATGCGCTAATGAATCTGCTTTATATTTTGTAGCTTTTTGGAGCGATGAAAAGCTTACGGGAACCATAGGGCCGCATTTTAAAAAAACTCACCGATCACCTATCGGTGAGTCCTATAGATTAACAATAATTTTATATAGGTAATATAACTTCAACTTAACTTAATAATATTTTCTTGATAGTTTGCATGCGCTAATTTTGTAAACGCTATATACACTTTTAATCGATAAATAAATAGATAAATAATCCTTTATTTGCCAGATTGCAGGTATACAAAGAGGTGTCACAGGTTATAGTACGATGTACTAATATTCCAGTTCTACGGGACAAATTGTCTCGTAAATTATACTGTCAAATAGAGCACTCTATACAAATACTGCTTCTAAATACTCTATACTCTATACTGCTTAAAAATAAAAATAAATTAGTAGCATGCTGCCTCCTATATACATAATCAAAGCATGCTGCAATGTCGCATTTTGTTGCTTCGATGTTCGATACACCATTGTTCGATATAAATTCTATTTATCTTATTATTATTATTATTTAACTCTTTAATTGCACCACATAAGAAAAACAAAGACAATAAGACATGAAATAAAAAAAGAAGGATAGGTACAAAAGGAGGCCTTATCGCTAAGTAGCGATTTCTTCTAGGCAACCTTAAGATTAGGAAAGCTCTAAATCTTCCGTTGTATTATAAGATATTTTAACCACGCACCAAGTAACCAGCGTTAAGTGGGAAACTATGTTAGCGCACGATGGAATAAAACCAATTTAAAAGAAGAACGTTGCTAACAGACTATTTTATGTGGAAATGCCGAGTGAACCCCGCGTTTATACTCGTTTATAGTCGCATACGTAATATACTTACAAAACTACCTCGTTGGTCTAGTGATTAGCGTGTTCCACTGCGAATAAATAGGTCCTGAATTTAGTTTCGGGTCGGGCCATTAATAAGTAGTTAAGAAATTGACGGTAGTTCACCTGTACCTTGGAGAGCACTTAAAGCCGTCTGTCCTGTGCCTATTATTATTTATCTATGTGTATCGGATTTACCGTCCCATTGGACTATTAAAGGGAATAAAGAGTTCACCTGTGTAAGCGCACACCTAGATATCTCCGTCTCGATCGCTAATCTCTGTGAGGAGATTAGCCGCCGTGAGCGAAATTCAGTCGGTAAGACAATAGTGTTATTATACCTACTTACGGAAAGTTCCTTCGTCAAATCTCACGTTAACTTTAACCGCCTGTGATGCAACTGGCTTTTAAAGGTCAACGGTTTATAGTAAACTGAAAATATATCTAAAAGAACTTTATTATCTGAAGACGACGTGAAAACTAAAATAAAATACAATCTTGTAAACTTTCGTAGAAAGTTGTAGTTTGCTGGCGGTTTGTTACGCGGAAGGATCTGGGAACCCCACGCATTATTAACCCAAGAAAACCCCTGCTATTCCATTATATTTGTGATTAAAGGAATTGAGTTACGACCTTCAGCAATGAGGAATACGACGCAGAGTTTGCCGGCAATGTGGTAATAGATACCGCCTAAGGTGTACCCAAAAACAAATTTAACTTTATAGGTAGTATGATGTGCAGAATTGAATTGGGGATACGAATTTTCAGACGCACCACTAATTCTTCTCACTCGTTACGCACGCAGAACAGTCGAATAACATATGAATCAGCAGCCTGACTATCCATCTCCATACCTCTCTGAAAGCTGCCTTCCTAGTAAAGTTATAATATGACCAAACTAGCATACCCGCGACTTCGTCCGCGTGAAATAAGTTCGATACGTCAAGAAACTGAGCGAAAAATATGAATTGCACGGTGAATAAAGAAAAACGTACAGATATCAAAACAACATTGTAACAACCTCACGTAGTTTGTTGTAAAGTTGAAAGCATAAACAATCGTCTGTTTTTTCACCTGTGGACCTACTACCATCGCTTAAAGCAGTATTATTTTAAAACTGATGTTTTATATCACTCATCTTGACGTCCCTAAAATCATATCACATCATATACTATATACTAATATTATAAATGCGAAAGTGTGTTTGTTGGTTTGTCCTTCAATCAAGCCGCAACGGAGCAACGGATCGACGTGATTTTTGGCATGGGTATAGTTGAGGACCTGGAGATTGACATAGGCTACGTTTGATCCCGGAAAACTAAGGAGTTCCCGCGGGAATCAAAAAAAACTTAAACCACGCGGACGAAGTCGCGGGCATCAGCTAGTATTAAAATAATACTGCTTTAAGCGATGGTAGTAAGGCCCCTGTCCTTGAAACGGACTATACATTGATATAGTACGTTAGAGCCTTCGCAAAATATAAATGAATCTTGTTTTTCTTGCTGGCTCGACGCCAGGCTTCTAGACGAACATATTGACAAAATACTTAGCCAGGCTATTGAACCTTAACCGATCTGTTTGCTGAGATAATACTTAGCCTAAACAATTCGATAACTTTGTTTTCAGAGTTCATCATACTATTATTACAAATGCGAAAGTGTTATTGTTTGTTGGTTTGTTGGTTTGTCCTTCAATCACGCTGCAACAGAGCAACGGATCGACGTGATTTTCGGCATGGGTATAGTTGAGGACATGAGAGTGAAATAGGCTACTTTTTATCCCGGAAAATTAAGGAGTTCCCGCGGGAACCACAAAAAATTAAACCACGCGGACGAATTCGTGGCATCAGCTAGTGTATTTATAATATTTAAGAGAGTTTGGTTATTCCACCATAAATTTTAAATGCCTGTAAAGATTTGGATGTTTTTTTTATCTACTACAATTTAGCCCTTGACTGCGATCTCACCTGATGGTAAGTGATGATGCAGTCTTAGATGGTAAAGGACTAACCTTTTACGGGCATGGCAGTTATATTATTAAGCCCATTCTTTCTTTTATCCTGGGATCACAGGCGTCCGCTGTACGTGATTACTATTAGGCCCATACCACAGAATCGGTAATAGTAGTCCCATACTCCTAATCGGTTTCTACACTGCATCGTACCGAAACGCTAAATCGCTTGGCGGGACGTCTCTTCCGGTGGGGTGGTAACTGCTAAGCTGAAGCTGCTGCTAACGGCTGAAGCCTCCCACTAGGCCAGACCAGGAAAAATTCAGAAAATATAAATTCCCAAATGGAGACTGCCGGGTATCGAACCCGAGACCTCCGCACGTTAAGACAACAGCGCTCAACACTGCGCCATGGAGGTCGTCGTATGGCGTATCGTTAGAATCCTTACCATCCTCCAGAGCGACACTGATTAATTATGGTTTTTCTGAAAAAAAATTCAATATCGCCGGGCAGCCGTGTTTTTTTTTATAATGTTCACTTATTAAAATAAAAACATTTGAATTTTGATTTTTTTTTCAAGATAAATATATAGGTTCCCCACCATAAAGTATGCCACGTTAAGTTTCCCGACGTTAATTTAAATTACTCTGGAATGAAATGGCAGATTCGTGCTGGCGTCGCGCTGTAGCAATATTGTCAGTTTTATCTTCAGGATAAACGAGTAACTCTGAAACTTTCGCCCCGTTACTATGACGATAAATCCTGCTATCCCTCATTTGACCTTCTTAAGTGAGCCCGGTCTGGAATCTCTTGGCAAATTTCCAATCAGGAGCCTTATTTATCGTGTATTAATCGTTTTAATTCGAAATAATGACCTTGGCTCTTGACTGATGACTTTAGGTATTGGTATAAAGGTCATCTTCTCTGTGGCCTAGGCGTTAGTAGAGTCATACATAGTACGTGTGCTTTATAGATTATTATTATACACTTTATTTGTACCACCACAACAAGTAAAAATAACAAAAATAAAAATTGGAAATAAAACAAACACAGACAGAAGTAGGATACAAAAGGCGGCCTTATCGCTTAGGTAGCGATCACTACCAGGCAACCTTAATTTAAATTATAGATTGTTGGTTCCACCATGAATATTTTTACGCATAGAACTCCTAAGTATAATTTTCATTGTTAATTTGTTTTACTCACTTCATTTTTAAACCCTGACACAAACAGTGTTGTGTTTAAAGTTTAACGTGTGTAATGTGTGTATGATTGTGTATCTGTCTTGGCATCGTAGCTGCCAAACGGACGTACTGATTTTTATTGAGTTTGTTTTATATGATTCAAGGAAATTTGTTCAGTCATTTCAAGATCATTGACCGAGCGAAGCGAAGGTCTCTGAGCCTACTTGAGTGAATTTGCACTTGTCCGTCCGTCTGTCAGAGCCCTATAATTTCTGAATTACTGAACGTAATTACTTCAAATTTAAATATAATATGTAAACCGATGGATCGCCTCCAGCCGAATATGGCTTAAAAAGTTATAAAAATCTTTATTTCAGGGGGGCTCTCATAGAAGCGAATGCGAAGTTAAATATTTTTTATAGCGTTACATAGCGTTGCGGTTTATCATTTTAAAGATAATTAGGAATAGAGTCCAAAAATATATTTTTTTTATTTTTTCCCTAAAATTGACGAAATGGGGGGCTTTCAAAGTGGAGATTTTCTAACGTCCAAAGTAGACCTCAGAACTCTCAATTTTCTGAAAGGCTGAGCCTGAAACTTGATCAATTATTTGAATCATATCCTGTACTTGAAGAACAAATACTAAAATTAGATAATTATAAGGAAACGAAGTTATTTATTTATTTATTTATTTGTTTAAATCAGGCAACTAGGCCCATAGAAATATAAAACATAATATAACATACAAAATAAAAAATTCTTAAAATAAATTAAATACATAAATATGAAAATATAATTATAAAACTGTAGGGATTCTGGATTAATCATACTAATATTATAAATGCGAAAGTGTGTTTGTTTTTTGGCCCATTTTATCTTTTTAGGCCATATTCGGCAGGAGCCCATCGGTTTACATATTGCCTATATTTAAATTTGAAGTAATTACGTTTAGTAATTCAGAAGTTATGAGGCTCTGACAGACGGACGGACGGACAAGTGCAAATTCTTTCAAGTAGACTCAGAGACCTTCGCTTCGCTCGATCAATTATATTATATTATTATATAATTATATTATAACTAACCCCAGCAGCAATAAAGCAATGAATTTTCTGATTTGCTAAAACTGGCTAAAACAAAAACAAACGAAACAAAGTGCTATCCTTTCCTTTACTACGAATTTAACTAAAGTAAATTTGCCGCTATCCGTTTTTGTTAACTTAAATTTTGTAGTGACAAGCCAGTGGTTAGCAAAACGCTGCTTGGATTTTGCGAGTCTATTGTTTTAAAGACTGTATTTATAAATAATTGAAAAGCTTGATACCAAAGAGACTGAACTCGGGGATCCGCGTGTCCAAAACAAAGCTGAACATTCATTATGTTTTTTATTCACTCATTGCAGCATTGCATTGAATGTATGCATTGCTTGTTCTTTTGTCCGTTGCACGTAAGACCGCTTCCAACTGGATCACTCCAGTCCAGACCTATCTGTTTGAAAAGTTTCAGTGCCTCAGTTTGCCTCAACTAGAAGCCGATGAAATAGGTACAAAGCTTTTCAATTTTATTTGTCCCCGGTATGTTTTGCACTTACTGCTCGGGCTGCTTCTGAATGTTTTGTATTCACAGACATGTTCATTTGAGTAGCCTCACTGCCCCAGGTTGAGGAGCTGATCAAAATGATCCAAAGCTTTGCAATAAATAGATAGTCTAAAAGAAGGTACAAGGAATTACGAGTTCTAATCATTAGAGATCTACGAAACCTTAATTGGCAATCTTCCTTTTGTACGAGTAGTAACAAAAACAGTTGTACGGATAATTTGTATTTGCTAGAGAAGTTGGGTTCCGGTAGTGGGAATCGCTAAAAAATGCTGGAAATTTCTAAGGAAATCGATTACATAGTCTGAACTGACAAACTTTGATTTTCTAGAGAGATTAACTAACTTGCTAGAGTTCGTTATGAAATCGCTGTAGTAAGTATATATCGGCGGGTATCGCATAATTATACGGTAATACGGTATCAAGTCATCCGTTTTCAAGCCTTCGTACCTACGATTACTTTAAATAATTTTGACTCCGTACTATTTATTCCGTACTAATTATTTTGAATCTGAAAGAACGCCAGATTGTTTTTTTAAAACCCATGACTTCTTTAATTTTTAGGTTCAAACTGTTCAAAAAAGATAAATTATGAACTTCACCAGTATTAAAAATTTCACTTTGTCAAATTATACCAAAATTGATTCAGCGTAAGCAAAGAAAAAATAACAGATATACATTTTTAGATTTATTATATAAGTATGAATTTGATAAGGGTACCTAGTTTTAATGCCAAGGTACAAAGGTGCTAGAGTTCAAGTAAATTCACGGTCACCTTTCTTGAACCTGTCTTGGGTCAAACTCCCTCAACCAATATTTGTCGTTTTCCACAGCAAATAAATCGGTTAAGGCTCACTAACTCGCACTGGGGAAGTGTATGATCATTTGTCAATATGTTTGTGGGAAGGTTGGCATTGGGCCAACACTAAATTTAACGAAATTTGCTTGTATTTGCTGTTAGTACTAAATACTGTTAGTATATTTAATTTTCCGTATGAAAAGATTCATATTATTATGAGAATAATAATCAAATAAATATTATAAATGCGAAAGTTTGGATGGATGTATGGATGTGTGGATGTATGGATGTATGAATGTTTGTTACTCAATCACGCCCCAACGGCTGAACGGATCTGGATGAAATTTGGCACAGAGATAGATTATAGTCTGGAATAACACATAGGCTACTTTTTATACTGGAAAATTAAGGAGTTCCCGCGGGAACCGAAAAACCTCGATCCACGCGGACGAAGTCGCGGGCATCAGCTAGTTGGATTATATGCCTTGCTCTGAATAACCAGTTTTTTTTTCATTATCTTTGTATTCCTGTTTTTAATCTACACTTACCGAAAACCCTTCTACAGTTAAAGCTGTATCGACGTGCTTTTTTGCATGAGTATAGTTAAAGACCTGGAGAGTGACACAGCCTTCTTTTTATCCCGGAAAATTAAGGAGTTCCCCTAGGGAAAAAAAACTTATTCCACGCGGACGAAAAGGCGGGTAGCTAGTAATTTATCTTTGTACAGTACAGTGTTAAAATTACAGGAAATACAAAAACCTTTTAAAAGTCAACATGTCATGTTCATACCATAAACACATTAGGACAGAACTTGTGTTCGCATAAAAGGGTGATCTATCAAGCTGATATTAGTAACAGTTGGGCAAGGGATAATACTGGCCCCCCTTCCATGAACGAGGTACGGTGACGGTCTTAGTAAAAGCGTTTTATCAATACTGGACAGACTCAGGAAAAAAGGGACACTAACTAGCATACACAACTTAGGTCCCGTAGAGTGTTCTTAGAAAGGCGTAAATAGCCATGAAGAGTTTTACATGTCCGTTCGAAAAATTAGAAACAAACTTAGTTTTGCATTTCCTAATAAAAAGCTATCTTTGTTGTTCTATAGATTAACATAACCAAATATCTCTGTTGTCATGAACTTCACCAGATTTTGTGGATTAGACCATCTCTGCAACAGTCTGTAGATTTGCGTTTCTGTGGCGTGCCGCAATGTCGCACTATGCTGGAAGACCTTAATTGGGTATTATCGATTAAAGCTAAGGAAATTGTATGGCTACTAACTATTCGCAAAAAATCATGTTTACCTAGCCATTATTTTAGCTAGTGTTGTTAACCTTAATTTGGAAAACTAGATATATTGTCGGGTGGCTGTTGAAAAATTGCCTTCTGTAAAGAAAGCAGACCTCCCAAACCAGCATTAAACAGACGCACACCCACAAAAAACCTTTTAAGATAAACGCGAATGCAAGATGGACTCAGTTTGCTTCGTGTCTGTCATGGCGAAACTGTTAAACAACGCACATCCCATGGGAGCTTTATCTCAAGCGAACTGTCGCGACGTCTGGAGATTACGTCTACGCATTAAACCAGAACTACTGCAAGCGGTGACTGCAAGCCATCAATTTCTAAAAAACATCAGTTTGTTTACTTATCAGTGGAACATGCTCCAACCTTCCCATGGCCTACGTGACTGGTACGGAGCATCCCTACTACAACCCTACGATGCGGGATATTTAAACAAGATTCTCCGGGAACGAACAACATTCATTCATCAGACTCTCTTCCGCGTCGCGCTGAAGCTTTAACTCGCTTCGCACTACGTAATTGTAATTATCCGCGAATTAATATAAACATTTATCCCGCGAATTAATATAAACATTTATCACGTAATTTAATTAATTAAGTATCAAGTAATTTATAATTAAATTCAAACAATAAACGTAATTACAAAACGAAGATTTCTTCATTATCGAGAACCCCTTCTCGATTGGTGACAGCGGCCACACCTGCATAACTGGTGACAGCAGTAACCACTTCTACGAACACCGGGCTACACGAAAGAAGCTCGACGAAAGAAGCGGAGGACCTACCGTATGAAGACAGCAGTATTCCTTCTGGCTGCCCTGTAAGTGTCCTTTCCTTTATTATCTGCTCCTTTAATTTTATATTGTTGCATTCCCTTTATTTTGTTTTTCAAAATGGCACTTAATCATACAACTATCGAAAAGTACTTACCAAAATACGACGGTGACCGGGACACATTAGACTTTTTTATTGAACAAGTTACTGTATTAGCTAGGGCTGCTGATGCGGAGGCTAGGGTGTTATTTCCAATAATCTTAAAAAGCAAACTCCGAGGCGAAGCTATTAAAGCAGTGGCCCATGTACCTAACGGAACGGTAGACGAAATAGTACAGGCTTTAAACTTGAAATTCGGAGACAATAGGTCATTGGAACAAGTTATATCTGAAATAACGCGTATTAAACGTACATTTAACGAATCACAAATAGAATTTGCTGATAAAATTAAAAACTTACTTTACGCGGCTAAAAATAAAGCTAAAAATCAACAGGCCCAAATAATATTAGAAAATGTTTGCATCGATCAATTATGTAAGAACTTAGACTTATCTACAGACAGACTAATAAGAGCGGCAGAGCATAGCACCTTCGACGAGGCTTATAACCAACTTAAACACGAATTAGAATTACACCCGGAATATTTCGCAAAAAAATTAGAAAAATCAGAGGGATGGAAATCGTTCCGCAATTCAAATAATAATTTCCCTCAGAAATCTAATTGGAATAGGAAACCATTTTCTTATCCAATTAGGCCCTTATGGCCTAACACTAATATGAACCCAATTAGTAATCAAAATGTATTTAGCACTAGTAACGATCATATTCGACCAGTAATGCAAAATAATAATAATCACTGGGCAAACATGCCGCGACCAACACCTGACCAGTGGCGAAAAATGTTCCCACCACAGCAAAATATGCAACAACCGCGACAATTAGACCAATTGGACAGCGATGTTAGTATGCAAACAGTAGGAAAAAAATCTTATAGGAGCCAAACAAATAAATCATTAAATAGAGCAGGAGTAAACAATATTATATCCGAAAATATAAGTTCTAACAACGATGATTATTTTTTCCGGGAAAGTCCAGGGAGCCAGGCCCCAGAGTAAAAATAAATTATTTTGAAAAAGATTATTTACCGTATTTAGTAATAGATGAATGGGGTGGAAAATTTCTAATAGACACAGGTAGTACAAGATCGTTATTAAAGCCTTCTTTTATACGTAAGAACCAGGAATACATTACAAAAATAAAAAACATAGAATTTACAATAACAACGGCACATAATTCTACAAGGCATAGCGGTGCCATTGACTTAAGTTTAAAACCATTGGGCGAAGAAGTAGACCATGAATTTTTGTTATATGACTTCGACCCAAAGTACGCAGGTATCATAGGTGTAGATATAATTCGAAAAATAAATGCCGTATTAAATCTCTCATCGTGCCAATTTATCACGCCAAATAAAATAATAAATATTTTGATTGATCATCCGGAGCGAGTCTTAAAAATCGACGCACTCTCGGATAATCTTGTTACTTGTGTATCGGAAAAACCTGACGGCGACTACCTAGTTCCTCAAATCGAATCTAGGAGCGTCTTAGTAAACGAATGTTTAGTATCAGTACGAGACGGTGAATTTAGGATTGGAATGGTAAACACAGGTACGAAACCAGTCTCCATAATAAATAATTTAGACGATTTCTTGCGGGAAATACCCAATGACTTTATATTAAGTTCAAATAAATTAGAAAGAGTGAAGGCTAACTACACTTCCTCTGAAAATAAATTATTAATTCGCACGGACCACATGAATATGGAAGAAAAAGCAAAAATAACTAAATTAGTCCATGAGTATAAAGACATTTTTCATACAGGTGCCGAGCCTTTAAGTTTCACTCATACTGTAAAACATAAGTTAAGACTTACGGACGATACACCTATTTATGTGCGTAACTATCGAAAATCTCCACAGCAGCAACAAGAAATCGATAAACAGGTACAGGAGTTATTAAAAAATAATATAATACGCGAGTCGAACTCCCCGTGGAGTTGCCCAGTTCATATTGTGCCAAAGAAACCCGATGCATCTGGAAAAACTAAATGGCGTCTAGTAATTGACTTCAGACAGTTAAACGCGAAAACAATAGAGGATAAATACCCATTACCGAATATAGAAGAAATATTGGATAAGTTAGGTAGAGCTCAATACTTCACCACATTAGATTTAGCGAGCGGCTATCATCAGATAGAAATGCATCCCGATGATATTGAAAAAACCGCGTTTTCAACAAATCACGGCCATTGGGAATTTTTACGAATGCCGTTTGGTTTGAAAAACGCGCCCGCAACATTCCAAAGATTGATGGATTTAATTCTCCGAGATCTTTTATATAATACATGCTTAGTCTACCTCGATGACATTGTTATATATTCAACATCATTAGAAGAACATTTAGAAAAATTACGCAAAGTATTTGATAGGTTACGCCAACATAATTTAAAAATCCAACCAGACAAATCGGAATTCTTAAAGAAGCACGTAGAATATCTAGGGCACGAATTAACCCCTAACGGTCTTACTCCAAATCAACGAAAAGTACAAGATATAATAAATTTTCCTGTACCTAGAACTGAAAAAGAAATTAAATCTTTCCTAGGGTTAACAGGCTACTACAGACGGTTTATTAATAACTATGCTCACATTACAAAACCTTTAACTAAATGTTTAAAGAAACGCGCTAAAATTGTAATTGATGACGAATATTTAAAAGCCGTAGACAAGCTTAAAACAATAATCACTAATGAACCGATTTTAAAATACCCAGATTTTGAACAACCCTTTATTTTAACCACGGACGCAAGTGAGGTAGCACTTGGCGCAGTTTTATCGCAAAAAGAAGATAATATTGAAAAACCGGTAGCCTATGCATCAAGAACATTATCAGATACCGAAAGTAAATATTCAACCACAGAAAAAGAATTATTAGCGATAGTATGGGCTTGCAAATACTTTAGACCCTACTTATATGGTAAAAAATTCACTATTTATACAGATCATAAACCTTTAAATTGGTTAATGTCCTTAAAAGATCCAAATTCACGTTTAACTAGATGGCGTTTACGTTTAGCAGAGTACGACTTTGAAATAAAATACATATAAACAAGGTGCCATAAACTCTAACGCAGATGCCTTATCGCGAGTGAAAATTAATTGTCTTGAAAACGAATCGATATTGCCACAAATCGGTAGCGATTACGACGACCAGGTTGAAGTGGAAATCGATCGCGAAAGCTCACAAACCCAGCATTCACAGGATGATAATGTTCATCCAGGAATACCGATAATTCAAGACGTAATTAATAAAAAACCACATCAAATCTATTTTAAACTACACAATCAGTTAGACAGTGTATTAGTTAGGAATGAAGATGGCAATGAAATAATAGAAGTAAGTCTCTATACCTCGAAAAGACCAGCAAACGCGCTTAGGAACTTTATTAGGGAATATTTAAAGCCTAACGTACAATATTACGCTTTTTTCTATACTGAAGAATTATATCGAGAAATGGTTAACATACTTACAAGAGAATACAATAAAGATATTCGTCTCTCACGTTGCACTGAAATAGTTGAAACGATAACAGACAAAGATAGAAAGGTAGAAATAATAAAAAATTACCACGAAGGAAAAACAAACCATCGTGGCATCACAGAAACCATGATGCACATTAGTAGAAAGTACTGGTGGAAAAATATCATGTCGGATATAAGATACTATATCAGTAATTGCTCTATTTGTAAAGCAGGTAAATACGAACGACATCCAATAAAACCACCAATGCTTTTACCACCTATAGCTATGCGACCATTAGCTCATATATTTTGTGATGTAGTAGACATTGAAGGAAAATTATATTTATCAATCGTAGATGGTTTTTCACGCTTTGCAGTCGTAAAAAGAATAAAAGACAAAAACAGCTCAACGGTCATGTCAAAACTCTTGTCATTTTTTGCTAGTTACGCGATCCCCTTGGAAATTACAACGGACGCAGGAAAAGAATTTTCTTTACTTAAAGAACTTGTAAACTTATATAAAATAAAAATCCATTTTACCACTCCGTACAATCCTTCTTCACATGGAATTGTAGAACGATTACACTCTACGCTTAGAGAACATTGTAGATTATTAACTGAACAGTATAAGAATAAATTGCCTCACGAAGACAAAATGAAGCTAGCTCTGATTGCTTATAACAATTCTATACAGTCAGACACCAAATTAACGCCTCACGAGATATTATTTGGACATGTTGAAGTAGAACCGTTATTTAATTTTCTTCACGATTCGCAATTATTAAGTAACCTTTTGATAAAACACCGCGAACATTTAAAAACAATTTACGATCACATTTATAAAAATAAACGCGAAGCGCAAATAAAACGTACCGACAAATACAATAAAAACACAGAGCTCCCAGAACCTCAAATGGAAACTCAGGAAAAACTAGAGAAATCAAAGAAGCAAGCGAACGTATTCAGCACTCGTAGAAAAACGTACATAAGAGATGTTACTGCTCCTAAAGTTTATTTAGATAATAGGGGTAAAAGACGAGCTGCCAATAAATAATTGAGACCTATTGTTACAGGACGTTCATCGTCCAGGGCAGCGCGAGCTACGAGATAACTAAACTGAAAAATCCTAACGGGGTCTACTTTGAAAAAATAGGTACAATAATGGAAATCGAAGGATACGAGTATATCACTAAACGTTGTAATTTATCGGAAATCCTAGAATCAATGACTAAAATAATGTCAACTAGAAATAATCAAGATAATCATTACCTAAATAATTTATATGTTCATTTACTTGGAAAGCTTAGTAATTTAATGAATCATAATTTTAGAAAGAAACGTGGATTGATATATGGTTTAGGAACTATAATTAAGTTTATCGCTGGTAACCCAGACGCAAACGACTTAAAGCAAATACAAAAAAGTATTCAAATATTGCAAAATAACGACGTTTCTTTATATCGAAACATTAATGAGACGATTGATAAAATAGAAATTAGATTAAGTAGCATTAAAAAAGATTTAAGAATACTCTACGATATAAGCTATACTAATAAGATTAATTTAGATATCCTAACTAGCCTTATATTATGTGAGGACATCGTAAATATGCTAGAATTAGGTATTATATTAGCTAAGCCAGGAATAGCCTATAGAGATATATTTGATAACATTAATAACGATAAGGTTGACTCAATATTCGTCTATACTACGCAAAATATCATTCACTTTGTTGCAAAAGTAGCCATTTTGAAATCAAAAGGTCATGCATATAATATAATCCCATTCCCAAATCCTGATGGTCAAATCCTAGAAGTCCAACATCCAATTATCCTCATAAAGGACGCTTGGTATGCCTATCCGAACGCTGCTCAATGTAAGAAGAAAGAAAAAACGCTCGTGTGTCATCAAATCTGGTGGAAGGACAGCAACAATACTCCAGACTGCATACATCAAGCTCTCTACACGAAGAAGAATCACACATGCACCATAACAAAGTTATTAGAAAATGAAGCGATAGAAACTGTAGGTGACGGAACATTTCTTCTATTTTCAAAGAATACCGAACGAGTTAAAATTATATGCAACGAAACATACTACGAAATCATCAAGGGACCCTACAAGCTTCAATTAGAACCAGGCTGCGAGCTTACCATGGCAAGTTTTCATACGAAAGTCATATCTAAAACCACATCACTATTCAAAGAAGAGATCCAGCAGATCCAAATGCATTTAAAGGAAAAACAAACTACTTATCGACCTACCGAAGAATGGGAATCACTGAAGTTAAAACCATTAAAAGAAGATATAAACATCACTCATCACGTATGGATACCCAGCATCTGGACGATAATAACATTAACTTTAATAATATGCAGTATCTGCTACATCTATTACATTAATAAACGCAACAAGAATAAAAGTAAAGTGCAACAAGAAAGAAACAATGATGTTGAGAGCCCGGGCATAACAAGTTACACCCTAAGCTCTCTCTTACGGGGGGAGGTGTAAAGAAAGCAGACCTCCCAAACCAGCATTAAACAGACGCACACCCACAAAAAACCTTTTAAGATAAACGCGAATGAAAGATGGACTCAGTTTGCTTCGTGTCTGTCATGGCGAAACTGTTAAACAACGCACATCCCATGGGAACTTTATCTCAAGCGAACTGTCGCGACGTCTGGAGATTACGTCTACGCATTAAACCAGAACTACTGCAAGCGGTGACTGCAAGCCATCAATTTCTAAAAAACATCAGTTTGTTTACTTATCAGTGGAACATGCTCCAACCTTCCCATGGCCTACGTGACTGGTACGGAGCATCCCTACTACAACCCTACGATGCGGGATATTTAAACAAGATTCTCCGGGAACGAACAACATTCATTCATCAGACTCTCTTCCGCGTCGCGCTGAAGCTTTAACTCGCTTCGCACTACGTAATTGTAATTATCCGCGAATTAATATAAACATTTATCCCGCGAATTAATATAAACATTTATCACGTAATTTAATTAATTAAGTATCAAGTAATTTATAATTAAATTCAAACAATAAACGTAATTACAAAACGAAGATTTCTTCATTATCGAGAACCCCTTCTCGATTGGTGACAGCGGCCACACCTGCATAACTCTTCCCAGATTCACGACTGTTGCCCCGGGCTGAATTATGGGGCAATGTTGTCATTTTCAATCGACCGGAAATTGTTTAAGAGACTTTTCGTTCAAACTTTAATTAGTTTCCATTATCCAAGGACCTATAATTTTGTTTTGTAACACACACAAAATGTTATTTTTTTAAGATAATAAATCAACGAATTAAGTTTTTAAATTCTCGGTTTTTTAATTTGTCTGGACTGTTTGATCAAATTATCATACAAGGGCTTTCAAATTATCATTGTTTTGAATAATATCTTACATATTAATATTATAAGTGCGAAAGTGTGTGAAAGACATACTTCAGACTACTTTGTATCCCGGTAGATTGCTTAATCTACCGGGATTAATACATACTTCAGTCTACTTTGTATCCCGGTAGATTGCTTAATCTAACGGGATTAAGCAGTTGGAACTGCGTAGTTGAAACTGCTTAGTTTCAACTACGCAGTTCCAACTGCTTAATCTACCGGGATACAAAGAAGACTAAAGTATGTATGTCCTTCACACGTTTTCGCACTTATAATATTAATATGCAAGATATTATTCAAAACAATGATAATTTGAAAGCCCTTGTATGATTATTTGATCAAACTGTCCAGACAAATTTCAATTGCAATTAAAAATATGGCTTTCATATTTCTAGAATTCAAAATGATTACTTAATTCTGAAAAGGATACATTTTGCTAGTTTCATTTAAATAAATAATCTTCAACAGCTTAATAAACTTTTTTCCGAAGCATAGGAACTTTTAATGAATTTCTTGAACTGCTGTAAAGGCAAGTCTCAAACGGGTTGTGGAATTTTGTTATGTTTTTTTTATAACATAACAAAAGTAAAACAAGTAAGCTCATTCTCACGAACATGAAAACTGATGAAATATTAAAATAAATATAATTTAATTTGACATAGGCATCATCCATAATAAAGAGAAATTCTAAACAGTAACAACTTTACAGCCGGTAAATTAACTTTGCCTTGCCAATGGAGAAGTTTCACGATGTTTTGAATATCATATTTAACGCAACGGAAGTAAATTATAGATAAAAACTAACTAGTCGTTCGCCCCGAACTGAGACCTCGCGGTATCACAGAGCGCCATCTATTGACATCATTGTGAAGTTCTGTTAAAAGTACTGAAGCTCATTAAAAATTAAATAATTTCGTTTCCTTATTATATTTATCTAATTTTAGTAATTGTTGTTCAAGTACAGGATATAATTCAAATATACTAACTAATCTGTAAACAAGCGAAGCTAAGAAAATCTCACGGAAGGAATTAAAAGAATCTTTATTTTATTTTAGAGCAGGCAAATTCCTGGCATCACTTACCTGTATTTATTAGGGTCGCCCTTTAAAGGGTCTCAGGAACTTGAGATTTACGTAAAAATAGTATAACACAGTTCCGCGTTCTTGAACCAGACACCGCCATTTTTTACAGACTGAGTAAAGTTTTATACATAATATTTATAATTTCCATTTATTTTTCTTTTATTGGATCTAAGACATTTTGGTTTTCACGAATTCTCTAGCATCAATTTTGATTTCCAGCACTGTCACCCTTTTTCCACTACAGGGTAGCCCTTGACTGCGATCTCACTTGGTGGTAAATGATAGTTCAGCCCCCCTAGCATGGGGCCGAGACAATTTTCTCCCCGAGGAAAGGATAAAAATTGTATTCCTAAATAAATAAACAAAAACGCTAAATAACGGTGGACAAATAGTCCCCCGAGTCCCCGTGAAATTTCAAACGGGGATAAACTTCTCCTCTCTCCTGTTGCCGTGCTCTGAGAAGTGGATAAGTTAATTTTATCTTTTGTCAGTGGATAAAATCGGGGGATAAAATTTTTACCTCCGGCCCATGCTAGCCCTGCAGTTAAGTATATAAGACGATAGCGCGCTAACCGGTTAGGGATATAGCAGATATAATATTAGACCCATATCCCAACCCAAATACCAATTAAGTATTTAGAAGCTGATAGTGGTTGGGAACGTGGAAGCAAGCGACCACTCGGAATATTTCCTATCCGGTTCCCCTCATGGTAACTTATCGTTATGAGTATCTCCATGGAAGCAAGAGCAAGGTCATGAAGCTACCATCAAAGATCAAAATAACCTATCTAGGTATACTAATATTACTTATAAAGAGGTAACGTTTGTGAGTTTGTGACGTTGTAGGGGGTAATCTCTGGATCTACTGAACCGATTTTGATAATTCTAGTACCAATAGAAAGCCACATTATTTGTGAGTGTCATAGGCTATATATTAACCCGAAAAATTAGGGACTTCTCGTGGGAATTTAAAAAAAAAATTTCACGCGGACGAAGTCGCGGGCATCTTCTAGCGTTTAGTAGATAATAAAAAACCCACAGAAGTTTCTATTTGTGATGTTATAATGATATTTTGATACGTAAGGTCTGATTTCGTGTAATAGCAATTTGAGAAATTTTAACAATCTTTAGTCTGGTCTGGTGGGACGCTTTAAACGTGTCTAATTACCAACCTACCTGCAAGAAATCTACCGCTAACCAGAGGCACTATTAAGTATTCTGTGCTCTGACCCAACCGGTTAGCTCGCTTCCACGTTAAACTACGTGAGTAAGATAAGTAAAACCAAAGTTTTCTTTAAATATACCTACCTACCCAAGTGTATACTTCCAAAATCTGAAAATTTCATTCAGCTTAGCTGGACCAAAATTCGTTTACAAGTTTATGTAATTTCCGTAGGGAAAAGGGTTTGTGAAGACTAACCTTTGTTTGGAAGATTGATGTCAAAGTTTATAGAACAACTAAACTTCAGTGGTTTGAACCTTGTGGCCTTCCTGCTGTGTAATAAATAAGGTAGAGTCCCAAGGTGCTTGAAGTTGACCTCGCACCGGGAATTGCAGCATCGCGTTGACAGATACCGTACTAGGCCGACGTACCAGCATGATAGTTTAATCGTCATTGTATAAATCTATACTAATATTATGAATGCGAAAGTTTGGATAGATGTTTGTTACTACATCACGCCAGAACGGCTGATCGGATCTGGATGGCATCTGGCACATAAATAAATACCTATGCTCTGTCCAATAATTTATTTTACTTTTGGCAGATGCAGTCAATGATGTTCTAACGCGTTACTGATTCGATTTTTGATAACAATCGACCTTCTTTAAGAAGAAGTTTTAATCGATTTGACACATTGATTGATCTTTGCTCAACATTTTTTTACTGTTTTATAAACATCCCAAGCGTTTAAATGACTAAGGCCCACTTGCATAAGGACTCTTAAATTGAATTAGTTAAATATTTCAATGCTGTCCCTTTTGGCAACTACAATATGCATTTGCTAAAAAGGCACGAACAAACGACAGCATTACAAACGGCCCTTAGTATATTAAAGTATGTATTCAAATAAATCATTTATATACAACAGTACACTAAATGTACATGAATCCGTCAGATCATAGAAACCGACCATTGCCAAAGATGTATGGTGCTTACAATCCTATCAAGAAAGCTAGTGTTGTAGCTCCTTGAGTATTTTGAAATGGAAAGTCGTACTTGTAATACCTAGATGAGTATATGAGTTAAGAAATCATACTTAGTAATATTATAAATGCGAAAGTGTGTTTGTTTATTGGTTTGTAGGTTTGTCCTTCAATTACACCGCAACGGTGCAACGGATCGACGTGATTTCTAGCATGGGTATAGTTGAGGACCTGGAGAGTGACATAGGCTACTTTTTATCCCGGAAAACGCGCGGACGAAGTCGCGGGCATCTGCTAGTATTGGATAAAAGAAAACACTGCACTCCAACGCTTGCTCAAATAGCAGCAGTGTGATCGAAATAGTTTCATCGTTTCACTTAACTTGATTGCTCTAGCATACGATTGCACCTAAAGGTAAAACAATAAAGCAGTCAGAGATCGTATCTTTTGTAGTAGATTACAATCATCCCAAAGGGTATCGTCGTTAAGTGATTGGCATTCATTTATCATACTAATATTATAAATGCGAAAGTGTGCTTGTTTGTTGGTTTGTTGGTTTGTTGCTTTGTTGGTTTGTCCTTCAATCACGCCGTAACGGAGCAACGGATCGACGTGATTTTTGGCATGGATATAGTTGAGGACCTGAAGAGTGACATAGGCTACTATTTATCCCGGAAAATTAAGGAGTTCCCGCAGGAATCAAAAAAACTTTAACCACGTGGACGAAGTCGCGGGCATCAGCTAGTTGTCTATATGCAAAGGCGTCATGCACATGCACACTGCGTAGAGTAGAGCCTAGGCAGAACTTTTGAAGTGAAAACTTCTTTAGCACTTTTTGATAGGGGGTAAACTTGTGGATTCGCGTCACCGACATGCGACATGCTCCGCGCCGACATGCTCTCGTTGTTATGAAGTCAAAAGTTCTTAAATATTATAAAAAATATACTACATTCGGAATTAAACTTTAATGTCTTAGTTTTAAGGTTTATATTTTAATTATATATTTAATTATTTAATTTAAATTAAATTAATTTTTTTTTTTTTAAATATTCGTTTTCGCTTCTATCTGCAGTCCCTATGACTGCCAATTTTTTTTTAATAACAGCGACCACCACGTTCGTGTCGACATTGCGCGTTTGCTTACCGCAAAGTGTATTTTTTCGTGCGTCAGCAGTGAGTCGCATGTTGGCGTTGCGTACTGCAATGCTATCAACATCGTGTGTGCTTTGGCCTTAATGCTAAAGGTTCTTAAAACGAAACAAAATTTAGAATGAAATGGCCGTTTATTTCAACCTCATTCTTTCTCATTCGTTATTATTACAACATTATGATTTCCAGATATTTAGTAGGTTTATGACAGAGCAAAGTATAATATTATAATTGAAGTAGATTTATACACGTGAAACGAGATGTTATACCATTATATTTGGAAAACCTTAGCAAAATAATACGGCGTAGTACACAAGTAAATATTATAAATGATAATTAAACAGTATACGGGCGCGCTCTTACAAACTGTGCTGTAGTATACATAACTTTTAAATATTGTGGAAAAACCTGAGTCTAATAAAATGGAATTAAATTTAGGTACCTGTAACATGTTTGAAAATCATTCATATGGATCTTTTAATATTATCTTTAATTATCAGATAACTGTTACTAATTTAGATACTTAGCCACGAGTAGGTATCTTTATTACAACAATAAATAATTTAGAACATAATAAATAATACGGTTTAATTAAAGATTCCCAGTCTACGAGTTTTACAAAGATTTCAGTAGGAATAATTTTTGAATTATCTGACGTTTCATAACGAGAAACTTCTACGTGACAAAATCAATTTAAGTAGGTTGAGAACATAATGATGCCCTCTTATATTCATAAAAAGTAATTCAACAAAATACAGCTTGGCTATTTTTCTTTGAAAAGATAAGTAATGTGATCTCCGAGACTGGATCACGACCTTTAGGTAGACATAATTCAAAGCTATTCAAAAAACTATACATGTATATGAATTAAAACAAGTATAATGTAAAATAGGATGTACTTGCAATGAGAATTTATGTTTCCCTCGATTATTTAAACGGTAAACAAATCGTAAATAACTTATGCAATAAATGCGTAAGCGCCGAACTATGAGCGGCACTGGACGTTCTGGAGTTTTCCTGGGATGGGTTTGACTTTGACAAAATCAAACTCAAATCTATCCCACGTAGCCTGTGACACTCGTATACGGCTTGACATTGTTACACTTGTTAATTTCATTCTGGGTTGAATACGGAGTACAACGTCTTTAGCGCCGTACCTACATAGAGCGTCGCTTACGTGTTTCTTATTTGTTTAAATTATAATATTTGTTCAATAATTAAACGAATAGAATATATTAAATGATACAAAAGAAAATACATAATTGATATCACATCAATCTTATAACTAATTCATTTTATTGGCAAGATGAATGAGCGTAATTTTTACAATAATAATTTAGTAATAAGTAAGTATTAATTTTACCAATTTATGTACAATATTCCGAGATCTATCTACAATTCTATTTACAATGAGCGTTATCATTTTAATAATCGTGTACACCAAGAATAACTTTAGTAATATTATTAATAATTCATTATTATAATGTAATTATTGTAACCAGAGACAAAATTATATTAACATGAATTAACTTAAGACTGGAAATGAAAATCACAGTAAGTAGGTACTAGTTATGAGAGTGATCGAAAAATCAGTAATTTCAAACGAGTATTGGAATTTGGAAAATCTTTGCTTGCTTAGTTTCCATGGACTTTCTTTACCTTTTTATCGTAAACACCTGAGTTTCCAAAAATGTTTTGTAGGTAAAAAAATCGGGCTTTGATCAATGCAAAAATTACCTGCTGAAGGCAGTTTTAGTATATAAACATTGATATAATATTGTTGTTCTAAACTACTGAACTTTCCAGGCATGTAGGTACCGGAACTTGAGCTTAATCTTTAGGTAAATTCACCGGAGTATAGCAGTTGTCTTAATGATAGAACATTAAGACAACTGCTATATTAGACAAATTCCTTGACAACCAGCTTCTAGAGTCCAAATGACTAGAGAGTTATTTGTGGTCTGCGTTTAATCGATCAGTTACTTAGTCTACAAAGGAAGGAAGTGCAATACCTTTAAATTATTACTCACATAAAATGAAAAAGCTCATTCTTTCCAAATAAGTACCGGAACTTGAGCTTAATCTTTAGCTAAATTCACCGGAGTATAGCAGTTGTCTTAATGATAGAACATTAGACAACTGCTATATTAGACAAATTCCTTGACAACCAGCTTCTAGAGTCCAAATGACTAGAGAGTTATTTGTGGTCTGCGTTTAATCGATCAGTTAGTCTACAAAGGAAGGAAGTGCAATACCTTTAAATTATTACTCACATAAAATGAAAAAGCTCATTCTTTCCAAATAAAATGAGCCAGCGTAAAATACTCTACTGCCCGAGCTCTACTTTATTTATTATAAAAAGCATTTTCCATCCGCGTGGAGCCATGAGCACTCAAATTGTAAAGATAATAGTGTGGACTTTCAAAAAACCTCCAAGCTTAGAATTTAATTAAAAAAAAGTCTAGTTTTTCTTTTTTAGCACTATTAAAATATATTCATGTAGAAACCCACTAACCTGATTTTGTGCTGAACAAAAACAATAATATTCTTAGACTATTTTTGTATCTAAACTATTGAGAGAAGTAAATACCTAATTATGATTGCAATTTTGATGTGATTTTAATGTGAAAGTTAGACTTTCTCAAAGAAGGTATCCGCAGCTTTTAAAACTTAAAAAAACATTTATTCTTACTAATATTATAAATGCAAAAAATAAAAAATAAATCGAAAAGCAGATACGTCTATTAAACTCTCCTCAGAAAAATTTATTTTCCGTATCGGTGGTAGAATTATCAGTATGGCCTGCATCACTAATATACAGAATTTTTTATTTGAAAGTTCAAAATAGATCAATACGTCTGTCTTTGATCTGAAATTATTTATTAAATGAATAGGCTTATTGGAATCCAATTACCTTACCAGTAAAGACCCGGAATTTTGGGGTTCAAAATGAGATACCTATTATTCGAAATCTTACAAAACGCGCACGGCTGGAAACTTATTCAAATGAACGAATCGAAATTCTTTACCTAATTCCGACCGAATAGACATTATCTTCAATGAACCAAATAATACTACCTTACTTTTTTTTTGTAGTCAATTTAAGACAATCGATCTACCGAAATAAAATTTGAAAGCTGCAGAATTTCTGTTTTTTCGTGTGTAATAACACTTTGGACAATTTGGCTAAGTATTCAATGAAATTTCATATTCTCAACTTGTATATTATATGCATTCACACTCCGTTAATATTTTATACATTTTTTTTAAAGTTTTATTTTATAATTTTTAATTATTGCATTATAAATAAAATACAGTTGTTTTTTACACTTGCTTGAAGAATTTTGACAAAGCACAATCATCGTAGGTACACAATCGATGGCGCGTGGATTGTATTTTTGAAATAGGCATTGCAACCATAGAAATAATATCCATACTAATATAATAAATGCGAAAGTGTGTCCTTCTGTCGGCCTATCATCTGTCTGCTACGCTTTCACGGCCCATCTTTTCAATCGATTGTGAGGAAATTTAGTACAGATATAGATTGCATCCCGGGAAATTAAAGAGTTCTCGCGGAATTCAAAAAACCTTAATCTACGCGGGCCAAGTCACGGGCATTATCAAGTTATATTATAAAAAGTAGATATATCACTTTTATTGTATACTTGTATCAAGATTTACGATATAAAACCTCTTAAGCACTAAACAACTACCACATAAAGCTTCTTCACTAGTCCTTGTTCGTTCAGGGATTTTCGTAATACCCTTTGAAATTCTTAGGGGATGTATAAGTAAGTACCCTGTCTGATGAATTTTAACTAACTATATTATTAAGAATGACTGCCCACCTAAGCGAAGCGCAGCAGAGATGTGCCAAACAGGCCAATCAGCCCCCCGATTATGTAAGGAAATCGTAATCGTAATCAAATCAAATCAAATCAAAACATCTTAATTTAAAATAGGTACCTACAAAGTACACCTTCTGAACGTCATGTTTACAAAGAATAAGACTAGATGGTGATAATTAACTACGGAATCCTATAACTAAAGCTACGAAATCGTCTGTTAATAGTACATTGTTACCCTAGGGATGAAAGTAACTTATTTAGTCCCGAGACGGGGTTTGGCGCCCGAGCGTAGCGAGGGGGCCTATAGTTCGAGGGACTAAATAAGTCTTTCATCCCGAGGTAAACACTGTGCTTTTCATTACGAATATAAGGAAAGTCAAAATAAAAAGTCTATGAATCAGTTGTCTTTACTTTATGAATAAAGTCTATCTTTCTTCTTGTCTATGGATGCACTCGGGTATAAAAAAAAAAAAAAAAAAAAAAGTCGTGTTTCATTTGAACTCCAATAAAAATTCAGTTGAAAACGATTCTCCCTAGGGCTGAAAAGTATTACTTTCAACCCGCTTCTCAGGCAACTTCAAACCTACTTTCCGTGTATGAGTAATGAAAACGTATAATTCGACCTGTTTAAGGAGGTCATAGATGCTTGCACGTCAAAACGCATGTATGTAGGTCGTAGACGAGGTTAATTCTTCGATGATGTAGGTACTCCTTAAAAAGTTCCGTATACGTTTGGACGTATGGACTTTGACCACTGACTTAACGCTATATGACAACCTCTACTATTTTGATCATAGACATAGAATTTTTTCGCTCCGCATTTTGAATGAATCCATGCTTCATCAGGTTAAAGTTTTCTTAACTCAAAATTCACTTGAGAAACGGGCTCTGTAAACATTGCTTGATGAATTGCTCTAAACTTCTAAATCTAGGTCATGACCAGGAGGTTATACACATCCAGAGACTATTATAATATAAAAATTAATAATATTAAATTTCTTTACAGTAAAAATAAGAAAGTTTTTGAGTTTTTAACAGGAGATAAGCCCCTCTTCTTAGAAGTTCCACCACCACCACTACAGCCCATTAGCGTCCCACGGCTGGGCACAGGCCTCCACTCTCATAGGAGAGAGGGAATTAGAGCTGAGACCCACCACGCTGCTAAATTCTTGGAAATTAATTTTGGTAAAATATGCTATTTGTATAATAATTAAAACCGGCTGTGCGTGTCGGACTCGCACGTTATATTATCTAGCCCAAAATGTAAATATACTTACGCGCATTCTAACTTTTACAGAAAACACGTCAACAGATCAAAACTACGAATATGAACGTTAAAAGTATCACAACAACATTTCAAAACAAACAATAACTATAAATTTCGCAATATGTAATGTGGTTTTATGCCCGAACCATTATACAGTTGCAAAATGAAAATATTCTGAAAGTAATAGTAGCATAACTCAGTCTAGAGTTCACTCATACTTTTAATTTAAAACAGAAAGCTTTTGAATTCGTTTACATATCCCATCTCCTCTTTATATAACATCAGAGAGTTCCGTACCTCAAGAGGAACAAATTAACCCTTATGGGATCACTTTGTTGTCCGTCTGTCTGTCTATCTGTCAACAACCTTTTACGGTCTTCTACTACTACTAGTCTACGGTCCCTTGGAGCTGTAAAATATTCTAGCTTCTAAGTCAACGACATCAAAAGATACGGCCGTTTATGTCGCACATTTTGACACTCGCCAATAAATTAAAACTTGGTATTTCCCGCTGATTTAGAATCCCAAAATTGGCAAGAAGTAAGGTAAGACCTTCCCATACTCATAGGGTGTCGAATTGTTTGTCAGCCGCTATCAGTTTAGCGCCATAATAATTATGTAAGCCAGTCATTTCACAGCTTGTTACATGTTGCTATGACATCTTTCTTGTTATTTACTAAAATCATCTGTATTGTGTGGTGGACGGAACCCTTTGTGTGTGAGTCTGACTCTTACTTGACCGGTTCTTTGTAATGTTATCCCGCTAGTTCAGAAAATTATATACTTTTAAGTTGAAAACTCTAGAAATCGTAGACATTATTCTAAGGAGCTACCGAGTCACATAATTTGCACGTCATGGTCCTAATATAGATTCACATTACCTACAGATCTATGATGCCACCGCCTAAATATCACTTTAGCTTAGTTGAATAAAACTTGAGCTAGCATTTAGATTAACGGTCATAAAAAGTTTTACGTTTAGTTTAACGGTTTTAGTTTAGTTGTAATTACGTATCATATCGTTATTTACCTAATTGATTGCTCTTTTGTTGCTTAAAAGAGAATACAAATTAAATTGTATTTACTTAAATATTGATGTTATCAACAAAATCATTAATCTACTTTCTAGATTGCAACTATCAATGAGTCGATGCTTTCTGCAAAAGAAACACTGCAATTGCCCTCTTAAAGTATTATACAGTTCCTTTGAAGATTATAAGAAAAGACTCTCGGATTACAGTCGTAGAAATTCAAAGTTAATCTTAAGTAAAGTAACTCCGCCCGTAAACAGTTGCAGTGGACGGCCATTTGAAATTTATCCACTTTGTTCAAGAAAACAATGTGAAAACGACGGCGAGGAAATAAAAAAGGAAAGGAAAGATTAGGTGTAAAAGTATTTTTATAATCTTTTATTTAGTTCCACCTGTCCCAGTGTCTGTCTGTAATCAAATCTTGCAAGTTAAATTTGACCCAAGTTCCGGTTCCGATTGAGCTGAAATTTTGCATAGGTACACGTTTAGTTTGAATGACAATGAATGATGACACACAAAAAATACGGCGGTTCGATAAAAGCTGGTTTTTAAAAATGTTTTTTAATTATTTTGTTTTCAAATGAATAGACAACGGCACGCTTATTTCAGTAATGGCCGTAACTATTTTGATCATTTTATTAACATTATTTTAATTGCTCACTTATATTATACACATTACACGTATAACTAAATTAATTAGTTGTACACAGAAATTTTTATCATTGAAACCTAACCAAGTAACCCTATAAAAGTTGGCATGTACCTAACGGTTAAAAAACATTTTTTCATCATACCTATTCGAAAAACGCATATTGGCTTCAGAGTATAGCGGGAGCAAAGTGTAACTTGTAGGCCCATAGGACTTTTCATTTCTCTCTTCTGATTGGTCCGAAGTCACGTCATCAATTTGTTGATCGAATATACGACTTTGCATTGCTCTGTTCTGATTGGTCCGAATTCACGTGATCAATTTGTTGATCGGATATACGTCTTTACATTTTATTTAAACTTTAAATATACGTCTAAATAATGTCTATACAATTACATAGAAGGTTGATAGGAGTATCTTCTGATTGGTGCTTAAACGTATAGGTGATGTCCATACATAGTAGGTTGATACTCCTAGCTTTTTCTCATACGTAATGATGAAAAATAGTGTGTGTCACTCGGGGCCAAATTTTTTGTTCTCGGGCGGCGTATCGCGCTATCGTAACCTCGCTACGCTCAGGATTCTACTTTAGAACCCCTCGCTACGCTCGGGATTCTACTATAGAATCCTTACCTTCGCTCTGAATTCAAAATAGCGCCCTCGGGGAACAAAAATTTTATTATTTTTATTATTTTATTTTATTTAATTAGTACGGCACAGGCCAATTACACTAATTAATTTAAAATTACACAGCACAACTTTGATACAATTGATAACAATAATAATAATTAATTAAAAATTAAAATAATTAAAATCACACAAAATTTGTTGAAAAATGGCACACACAAATTAAATTAATAACATAATTAAAAATTAAAATCAAAATTAAAATTAAAAATAATTAAAAATTTGAATAATAATATAAAATTAACAATTATTATTTAGGAGAGCTGCATGGTTTGCGAGTTGTAACCCTCGCAAAACTTCAAGCACCTACTCACAACCATGCTCCATGGGTCTGCAAATATATCACAGGGAGACTCGGTCAGCAACATATTATTCAGTGCGGTCAGCGTGCGCGGTATTGGGGACCTAGCACGTGACACAGTGCGGCAAGGCCGGACAGCGAAAAGTCGGCGACAGCGGCACTGACGCTGTTGGGTGTAATTATTAGGTGCCCATATGCGGCACACCTTGTTATGAAGCTCCAGGCAGTCTATATTTATTTGGCCCCATGTAACACAAATAACTATTAACCGTTACATGCCAACTTATAAAGGGTAAACGAAGACCTGGTTGTAGACAAACGTCCTTGCTTAAAAACCTTTGCCAGTTACTCAACATTAGCACAATATCACTGTTTGGGGCAGCGGTAAAGAAAATCTAAATTGCTATAATGGATAAGAACAATGGTTAAGTAAGTATACGAACAAGGAACACTGGGGCTGGCATTACCATACCTAAACAGAACAATATGTATAAATATTATGTATAAAAGCTCGTTCATCGCGAAATAATTTCTTTTCAGGTAAAATTCAAACTCCAATAAACTCGTGCTATAGTTTTTCACACACTTTATAACTACTTAGTTCTCAAAGTTACCTAACTTTGAACTCGATCATTCTTTAAAAAGTAATAAACGTTCATACTCGAAGCTGCAAAGTAAAACTTCCGATAGCGAAAAATGTGCTGATACATGTTGTGTGGACTTACTAAGCGAATTTTAGTTCTCTTTGAAAACAGACTTTAAAAGCAACAGTATAATATATAATACCACTAATCTTTATCAATCGATAAATACATAACTATGATGATTATCATACATATCCATACTAATTCCATACTAATATTATAAATGCGAAAGTGTGTCTGTCTGTCTGTCTATCTGTCTGGCTAATGGGCTAATGAAATAGGCTACTTTTTATCCCGGAAAATTAAGGAGTTCCCGCGGGAATCAAAAACCTTAATCCACGCGGACGAAGTCGCGGGCATCATCTAGTTATAGATAATTGAAACATATTACTATCGAGAAAATTAGTTGAAGCTGGTACAGGTTCGTATTATGGTGACATTGTAGTGTACAATATTATGTTGATATATATAATAATTACATATTATTTTACTGATTTTTCGATCAAATTAAAATCGATGAACTCAAACAAAAATATAAAGATGTAGTTATTATAAAAAAAAATTCATGTAATCATAATATTTCATTAACTTTTTAGTTTCACTTTTCAATCTCTCAATATAGGACTTTAATCAATCCTAAGTTTCGAATCATCAGTCTTAGATGTTTTTTATAGATCATTAATTATTATTGACTTTCGGATACCTACTACGTTTTGGATAACCTTACCGGTTTTGTTACAATATTATGTTTAACGTTATATTTTTCATAAGTAATGTCCCAAAAAATTCACCAACATAGTCCTTACACTATGATTAAACTTAAGTGCTAGATATTTTACTTTTTACACAATATTGCGCGTCCATTACGCGCTAAGTATATGTCAACTGAGGTAACTGGTCAATAAAACCAGAGTGGGTTGTAGTGATGGAGCGGCCCCCCGTTGCATCGCCAGGGGATTTTCGCCTGCAAAGAGATTTGAATAAATTGACAATTCGCGAAATCGGTTTATATAAATATCGATTAGAGTAACAGTCTACGAATAGAAGTCACGTTATTTCTTTGGATTAAGAAGATAAAAATGCCAAGTTCAGCCGCGTCCACTGCAATATAGAAATATTTTGCTTTTCTTGCTGCAAACTGCATAATATATTAGTAGTGCATAATGTATTCTACCCTTTATCTATCGCATAAAGGACGACCATGTAAATAATATTATAATCCGTCACGATATATCTGATACAGAGTAGTATCAACTACACGAGGTAGAAAGTACGTCATTGATACAAACCAAATATGCGGGAGGAAAAAATGTATGAAATTTCATTTCTAACGTGCTAAGCGGGGAGAAAAAGAGTATGAAAATCAATTTCTAACGCGCTGTTTTTTTTATTTTAAGTAAATATGGCATGGACGTTGAGAATTTGGATATGTCTTAACTTAAGGATTATAATATTAGAAGCAGCTTCACCATATTTGACATAGAAAAGTCAAATATGGTAAATGTCGATTGTCGACATCGATGTCGATTGGCGATATCGATATCGATATCAATGCCGATTTCGATGGTCGATATCGATGTCGATTGTCGATTTCGTTTGTCGATATTGATGTCGATTGTCGATGTCAATAATTTTGATGGTCGAATCCTCAAAATGTAGTCTAGTTGTGATAGCAAAGTTTCGAATGAAGCGACTCATATAATTATGATAGAACTTACTTTGTTAGTTCGTTTAATCACTAATTATCGCTCATTTTCCTCGCAGGTGTAGTATAAAGCAATAGTGCTTTCAATCGTACTTTCTCCCGAGTGATACATAGGTATCACTCGGGAGAAAGTACGATTCCTACCTCGCGTGTATTGCGGCCCTTCGGCTACGCCTCGGGCCTCAAACTACACCCTCGTTAGTAATCGGTCTCTTTCTCCCCTCAGTGAACAATGTACCTACTATTGTATTATCACATTTGAAATTGCCATTGAATTTGACATTTCTACTACAATTTTAGTTAATTTTACTATGTAACTTACCTACATATTTTTTTGTATTAAATTTTTCGATAACATCTGTTAAAACCCAAGTTCGCAATAAATATATTTGAATCGAATTGAATTGAATTAAATTTAAATATATGATTATCATACCTCTTAATACATGTACGGATACAGCGGACGCAGCCACGTCAGCGAGTGAGCATGTATAGTTCCCAGAGTCGTTTCTATTCGCATTCGCTATGTAGAGTCTTGAAAGAGCGCCGTTCGACGTAGCCTCGGTTTTTACACTGTAAAGAAAAAATAAGGTAAGTGGGCTAATAGGGCTTAATAAGTGTGTTTTCAGTTTCCACTCATTCCTTGTAAAAACTAAAGTGAAATCTTGGTTGGTGTGCTAAGATAGAAGGTACTTGTTGACTGTTGTCTTAAAGAGTAAAAAACACAGACGCCAAAAGGGAGCAACACGCGTTTTAGCGGTTTGTATCAGAAACGTGGAACAAAAACGTTTAGTGCGAGTTGCTTTGATGTTTTCCAGATATATCAGCTTCTCACGGCTTATGGGAAATGAAAAGCTTACCCAATTATTTTGAAAACTCAAAAAGTAATTAAAATAAACTGAAATAGCATAAGCTATTCGCACATGTTCTGTAGCAAAATATCCAAAATATTTATGACTTAATATGGACACATAGAGGTTTTTCAAATTATCCTTGTTTTTAAGTACGATTACATACTGTATAAAGTATTTCACTATTGAATAGGAGAGAGGTAACATTTATTAACATTTATACTTTCTACTCTTTAACGAATAATACTTTAGCACAGCATGTGTTGAAGGAGGCCAAGGACTGTCCTTAATCCGTCCGTATCCACTCAAACGCAAACAGTAAAGTAGTAAACAGAAAAGGTAAGAAAAAGGTACTAACGCCATACTAACGCTTTCATATGCATCGAGTTCTGCTCTGCTGTAAACAAAATAAAGTAAAAGCGACACTTTTTCTGTGACTACGTATCTGGCACAAACGTGGTATACTTTACCAAAGTTTCTAGTGGAAAATATTAATCTAGTTGAAACACAAAAGCCATCATTTCCTCGACCGTGCTAAGTCACATGGAATGACACTTTTCTGAATTTGTGGGACCAAGGGAATCCCGCATAATGAAATCAGTGTTTTAATTAAAACATTTATTCAGCCATGACAATTCTCAAACAAAGGGCAACTGAGTATAAACTGTTATTTTCTTTCAAATAAATCTGGGTCCCAAATATTCACATACTCGTACGTTAACAAAAGGCCCGCTTACAATTTCTTTGTCCACGTTTTTAGAATGCAAATTGTTGGGGAAATCAACGCTTAGATCGGTTATCCTTTTGATTATATTGTTTGGGTCGTTGTAAGATAGGACTTTGTTCAATTACAGTTTCTATTGTTTTGGATTTATTGGCCCTTGGAGTCGGATAAAGGAAAGTGGATCGCGTAGCTAAAGTTAACCAATAAGCGATTTTGATTACGCCTGGAGCAAGTTTTATTAATTTCGTTTTGAATATTTCCTCTCATGAAAAACTTAATTTCTGTCTGTTTGTTCGTTACCTATACTTTGCAAATTTGTTGCTTGAACTAGAAAAGTTTTCTGGCTAAGAAACACAAATGTAGGATGGATGGCATGTCATTGCAATGCATAGCTAGCTTATGCAGCTTATGAAGTTAAACAAACATTATAATTGAAATATCGTAGTTAGTTATATCGTAGTAATTACTTATTTTATATGCACAACTTACTGTCACTGTATCACCAACCATTATTTTACGAAGTGTATTTATATTAAATCCCAAAAGGCTTTCGTCACATACAAAAGTGGTTAAACCAATGACCTTGCTTACTTGTAAATTTTATTTGAGCTACATTACCAGTTCTACGTCTCATTGTTTACTCAACATTCTTTGTTTTAAGTTTTGTGAACAATAAAAAATATTCAAGGTCAAGTTGTTTCAAGCTGTAAAGCTGAATTGCTCTAAAGGCTTGTTTTACGCCGGAGCAAAAACTTGTGCCAAAGAGTCATGCCGCAAATGTTAAGGTTAATTTAGCTGTATTAAAAAACATGCGACAGCTTAAAGGTCTGTAGGAATGCAAATGTGCGATAAAGTAGTCTGTCAGTAGATTCTTGCTTGATTTAAATTGCAGCATGCGGCCCTGTGGCATAATCATAGAATGTTGCACTGATATAAAATGACCCTTATTTTTTGTTATGAACGGGTAGACCCACTTCGACATACTCTCTTTGACTCTTAAATTGATTTAGTTAAATACCGCAATATGCTCTTGCCAAAAAGTGACAGCATTACAAAATTTAACAATAGTCCCACAAACTTATCTTACCCAGTAACAGCGTCGCTAGTAAATATTAAAAACAAAAGATTAGTTCCAATTTTGGCCACCGGACCAGACAAAATGGTGAGACTGTAAATCAGTTTTAATGTCCTTGTGCAAGCAGTCCTAATTGTCAAATAATTATTATTTATCTATTATCAGATTTATTGTAGAAAAAGTGCATAGATTTAATTATTGTACTCTTCATTCTTGTATTTGTACATCCCTAGATTATAAATTACCATCATCGTTTCACACCAAAGACCCTTAATTTCACGGGCTGTTATTTGTCTGAATTTCCCTCAAGAATAAATCTTCCGGGAGTCCGGTATTAATTAGCTTTAAATAGCAATGGGAATAATCATTCCTTTTAGTCATTTAACAAAATTAAGTGTTACTAAAATTAACGGTTCTTTTCTCACATTTTCTCTTTAATTCATTTTCTACCTGTAGCTCTTGGCTAGGTTTTCCGTTCAAGGAACCTAATATCGTTTGTTTAAGCAACATCGTGAAGGAAAATATCGTGTGGAAACCTGCATGTTCAAGAGTTCTTCATAATGTTATCAAAGGTGTGAAGTCTGACAATCCATCTAACAATCCATTTACCTCTACGTCATCGTCCTAAAAAGTTGACAGAAGTCAGACGTTGACGGAGAGGAGATTTCGAGTTATGGTCGAGTTTAGGGCGAATATGGTCCAAGAGCCGCCAAGACTGGTAGATATGCCAAATGAAAAAGTACAATGTAGGGCGAATATTATGGTCAATGAATATTTTTTAATACACTTACCTAACAATAGTAGTTTGTGATATAAGGGCGGTAAATAGGTTTTCTCACCTCCGGGCGGAAAGCGTCAATTTTCCTCCCGCTGCGCTAAACGAAAATGCCGCTTTCCGCCTCCGTCGAGGAGAAAAATAGTATACACACCACGGGCAGTAAATAAGAAAGCCTCAGATCACATGTTTATTGACCTCGGCTTCGCCTCGGACAACAATTACATGTGATCTGAGACATTTCTTATTTTACTGCCCTAGATGTGTAATATACTATTTTACATACGAGTTGACTAATGTCAGCCCGATGACGCCAGTGGAGGGCTGACCATCGTCACGAGTTTGTTAAAACCTTAACGCCCGTGTATCACACGATATTTTTCAATACATTTGTGAGAAAACTTGAAAATAAAACTCGAGTAGGTAGGTACAAGGTACTCACTAGAAAATGGTTTCTCACGCCCGTACTTATTTCGAGATTTTTGGCGGCTATTAATAGCGCGATTTTTTTCTCACATCTAAAATACCTAATTGTGGATTTAATTTTATTATTCCACAACACTTAACCACTTATATTGATTTAATCATTTCTAAGAAAAACTCAATGAAACTTTTAAAAATAGCGCGCACAGATTAAAGATTTAGTATATACGGCGCGTTGTTGTAATGGCTTTTTAGGGTTCCGTACCCAAAGGGTAAAAACGGGACCCTATTACTAAGACTCCGCTGTCTGTCTGTCTGTCTGTCTGTCTGTCTGTCTGTCTGTCTGTCTGTCTGTCTGTCTGTCTCCAGGCTGTATCTCATAAACCGTGATAGCTAGAAAGCTGAAATTTTCACAAATGATGTATTTCCGTTGCCGCTATAACAACAAATACTAAAAGTTAAAAAAATATTTATATTAAGGGGGGTCCCCATACAATAAACGTGTTTTTTTCGTATTTTTTTGCGCAATATTAAAAACGGTAACAGGTAGATGGTTCAAATTTTCACAGAATATTAACTTGTATATTACCTTTCAAAATAAATAATTAAATATCAATAAAGTAAATATTAAAGGGGGGCTCCCATACAACAAACGTAATTTTTTGATATTAACAATAAACCTCTACAAACAAAGTTAGTTTTGCGGTTCATTTCGTCTTGTTTTTAACACGTCATAAATCGTAAAACTTACTACAGGTTTGTACGGAACCCTCGGTGCGCGAGTCCGACTCGCACTTGGCCGGTTTTTTTTTTAATTGGCTTCATGGCTCTAGGTAGAGCTCTTAACTCCCAACCTGGACTATTCAGCCTTTACTTTTTTTATTTTTAATACTTAAAACAATTTTAATTAATTATAGTAAATACAATTTTTAATTTCATGAATTGATTTCATCAATCTACATCTAACTGTTATTATTTTTTAGGTTTTTTACTTACAAAGTCAATATCATTATGAACCTTCTTGCAAGAAAACTTTTTAATTAGAAGTGAAATAGACTTAAAAAAAAAATAAAAAAAACTGCAAATTTACTGCACGAGGGCAGTAAATTCTGCAAATTTACCGCACGAGGGCAGTAAATTTAACTTACAAGCCCTGTTTACTGCCTCTGTAAGTGCATTTTTCGAGCAAGTGTATTGAAAAAATATATTTATTTTATGAGGACAGGTAAACTATTTCTAAAACAGTGAGGTGATCGAATAATATTCATTATTCTATTCATTATATTTCATTCTCAATCAGAATTAATTATTAAGAAGCAGAAGACTTAATTTAAAATGCAAGGAAGACTTATAACCTCATATTATAATAATAAGACAATTTTATGTACTATATTCATATTTGGTTTTAATGCCATTCGCCTTCATAAATAGTGTGAATAGATCCTATTTGAATTACAAAATAGTATATCTACATATTTCTGACATTCAGCGCTTGCATAGTAAACAAGTTTCATATTTCTCAACCTTATATTATTATACTAGCTGATGCCCGCGACTTAGTCCGCGTGGATTGAAGTTTTTCGGTTCCCGCGGGAACTCTTTAATATTCCGGGATAAAAAGTAGCCTTTGTGCTATTCCAGACTATAATCTATCTCTGTGCCAAATTTCATCCAGATCCGTTTAGCCGTTGGAGCGTGATTGAGTAACAAACATCCATCCATACATCCATCCAAACTTTCGCATTTGTAATATTTATTTGATTAACTTACTAGAACTAGATGATGCCCGCGACTTGCGACCGCGATATAGGTTGTTTGATAATTCTTTGCTTACCCGGGATAAAAATAAGCCTATGTCCGTCCCGTCCGTTGAGGGACGAGTGGCCTAGTTGTGACAACGCATATCAGTCGATTGCGAATGTTAAGCAACGTTTACCCGGTAGGTAACTGGATGGGTGACCGAATTTGGAGGTTCAAATTTGGCCTTTTCGTTTCCTCCGTGCCTCGGAGAGCACGTTAAGCCAGACCCGATTATTATCACCAATATCTGGAAATAATCGTTACAAATACCTAAGAGTTTAAATACTCTTAGTCGAATCGTATGCAGTCGAAGGACGTGGGAACCCATAGCATTAATATCCAAAGAAAACTCCATTACCATTATTTGATTAATGGAAAGGGGTCACGACCCTCAGTAATGAGGAATACGACGCAGAAAGATGTCCGTCCCAGTAATGAAACTGAGCCCTGAGCTGGCGGTGGAAATTCGTTGGTCGCGTCGGTCCACTACAACCACTGTCTGCTACACAAACAAACAGACAGATAGACAAACTTTCACATTTGTAATATTAGTATGGATTTATCATAAACTCACAACACATTGCATTCAGAATTGCCAGTATGAATGAAAGGAATGAATAGTTAATGGAATAATCAGAGGATTTATAAAAACATGCACCGCGACGCTTCGTTAAAGTGGCTTCGCAAGTAAAGCTGCCGCTCCAGTTAGTTCATTACAATTCATAATATGTATTAATTTTCCAAAATTATTGTGAATACTACCCGTATACATACCTACTTAATAGTAGATTGTTACACAAGGGACGTAAGTAAGCTATTACAGAACAAGATCCAATTTGGCGCCAGTGCGAGCGCAGCTCGCATAGGGCGCTAATGGATCGCGTGCACCCGAGATATTTAGTCACACGAGCGAGCGCAGCGAGCGAGGGTGAATATAGTTCGAGGGTGTAATAGCTACTTGCAACCGAGGTAAGCATTCTACTTTATATCATTCTTGCGAGGTAAATAAAACATTGGTAATGCAAAATGAAATTAAATCACTTTACGAACAAACTTCACAAACTTTCAGATCAAATGAAATGCCGCCATTGCCATTTTTTTTTCGTAAATAGTTTTCCATTTTTTTTTTACGGCTCTGTGTTCCAAGGAGTTTTGCATAGTTTGAAATGTTGAAATGTATGGAAATTAAATGCCGCCATTTTTTTTTTTTTTTTTTTTTTTTTTTTTTTTTTTTTTTTTTTTTTTTTTTTTATTTTTTTTTATTCACTACAAGTTAGCCCTTGACTGCGATCTCACCTGATGGTAAGTGATGATGCAGTCTAAGATGGTAGCGGGCTAACCTGTTAGGGGCATGGCAGTTATATTAAACCCATACCCCTATTCGGTTTCTACACGGCATCGTACCGGAACGCTAAATCGCTTAGCGGCACGTCTTTGCCGGTAGGGTGGTAACTAGCCACGGCCGAAGCCTCCCACCAGGCCAGACCAGGGAAATTCAGAAATTATAAATTTCCAAACCCTGCCGGGGATCGAACCCGGGACCTCCGCACGTTAAGGCAACAGCGCTCAACACTGCGCCACGGAGGTCGTCATGTTCAGTGTTTTTTTTTCAGTAAAAAGTTTTCTTACCATTTTATAAGAAAAGAGATTGTTTACCAAGGAGTTTTGCATAGCTTGAACTGTAATGTGAACATTACAATTCAAGCATAGTGCGACGTAATGTTGCCTTGAATTGCAAACACCAACTTACAAGGAGACTTTCCACCATAGTAATCCCTAGTTACTGAGCAAGTATGATATAAATATTATTAAAGCTTACATAATAATTAAGTTTTAATAATATTTAAGTAGAAAAAAATATTTAAGAAAAAAAGTGTGTGTGTGCAATTCACACACGACAGAAATGAAACTTCAGAAAAGTAGCCTACGAGATAATGAGATTAATATAACTTGTATTCTATATCATTCTCTCGCAGGCTAAATCCTATTATGAATATGTTTGTCTCTTTTTGGTGTCGCTTTTTCGTTACGTTTTTCGTTTTATCAACCAGAGGCGGATTAAAATAAAACATAAAAAGCAATTAACGAATGAGACTTTCTAGTGCTACATTTAAACAATCTAACAGAAAATTACAAAAATGGAACGCTATGTATACACGTTCTTCCGGCGGCGCCACTTGTACCGTGGCGACAACATCCGTTTCATCGAATTTTCAAATCACATCGATTCTAAAGAAGTTTCAGTTCAAAAAATTTGAAATTCCACCTCAGGTATTTAAATAAGGGATGAAAGATTATACTGTCCTATAAATTATGATATATCCTTGCAAATTGTTATTTGGGCTTAAGAAATACGTGTTTCACCATTTCAAAAACTCAAGAGATTTTCAAAAATATCCCTCGAGCAAAGCATGTTGTACTAATATAAAATATTTTGTTTATTTGGTGAGTGTAAGAATGTCTTAAAAGATATGGCTACCACAGCAGCTGACACGTTTCCTAATGTAGTCCAAATTGTAGGAGGGGTTATGAGCCTGGTACATAATGACCAATTGGCCTAAATATAATATTTGTCTAAGACATTAATTAATCTTTACGTTGTCTGGCAATTAGTAACTGTACGTACAAAACACTTCCAAGAGTTTTAGTCAAGTTAGTTCGCTCTGGTAAAGTTTATAGTACACGTGAAATCATGTGATAGAGGATAGATTAGATACTCATCCCTGAGTGTGTTGATGTTAAGGCCTTAAAATACACACAACGCGTGACGGAAACTGCATGGTAGGACATCAATATAAGTTTATTATTATTAGTATTTGAAAACAAGAACCTTTGCAAACTACCTACCTATAGCGCGAAACCGATGACTGTACCTACTGAATATTTTATGTCGTTCCGCTCTCTTCAGTCGAGCAGAGTTGGAACACATTGCTTTCGCACGTTCTGTGTGTCCCAGCCATTAATCTGCTTCAATGAAGCTCGATATCATTACTGTACCATGCGTCCGATGCCAATTCAATAGTGACGATATCTACATAATATCATCGTCCGAGTGATCGAGTCTTCACTATCTTTCCTTTGAAATACTACAAAGGAGAAATCTGTGTCGATTGGTGAGCTTATGTTCACAGCAGAGTTCGTTTCTAGTTAAGCTTAGTTCAGCACAATCAATTTTTATCCAAACAATATGAAGTGTAACGGCAGCGTGGAAACGAAGTCTTGATTCTTAAATAAGAACTACACGCCTAAATTACACCGATGTGTGAAATCACACGCGGTAGCGAAATGACGCTTCTTTGTTTGTGTTTGACATATTCAAAAACACGAGTACGCGCGCGTACAGTGTGTCGTCTTGCCAAGCAGTTGCTATCACGCTGGTTATGCTGTCGCGCGTTGTTTGGGTTTCACTTAGAGGCTACCTATAGTATATGAGGTTTTCATAAAGGATAAAAATAATGATTATGGATTGAAATAGTTAGGCTTTTAGGTGAATTCTGTGAACGTTATGATAACTTCTGAGAAGAGAAGATGTTTTCCGCCCATGTATTAATAAATCTGATCGTACCTGACGCCACCTCGTTTGGTGTCATAGTTGAGCAGTCTTCCACCGTGCTTCCAGCTGACCTGTCGAGCCGGTTCGGGGACCTCACTGACGACACATCGCAACTCTATGATAGAACCTTCTTTGTAGAACTTGTCTTGAAGAGGTCGTCCTCGCTCATCTACTATCTCGACTTTTGGCACTGTTGGAAAAAAATAGTTTTAAATCATCTATATTAATGTATAATTATATGCTAATGGGATATGGTCTAGACTGGAGGCTCCAACCTAGACCATATTCCATTAGCATAGATTGCAATGCTTGGAGCGAATAAAAATCGGTGCATAGGTACCGGCCGATCCGACTGTCGATATAAATTGAACGTTTCGAACGTCACGAGTTCGAGTCGATCACGTATAATCAGTGATGAAAGTCGGCGAAATTATTGTCGGCCCGATTATCGGACCTACAAAAAGTTTGACGACGCGAGTGGACGCAATATATGTATGTCTGTATAATTTGCTTAGGGATTAATCCCTCGTTTATCCCTTTGTAACAATACCTGTAAACTGAATATCGTATCAGTTGCATCCTATTTGCATCCATTTGTATTGGAAATACCTCAGGAAATACAATTGATGAATTGTAAACCACTAACTGACACTGTCAAATGAATTTTAAAATAGTAAAACTCGTACACCGACTAATGATTTATTACTTCCCGATTCCGAAAATGATTTATGGACTTTGACGATTTGAAAAGCATTCATAAATTTTTGTGCAAAACGGTATTTTTGTATAATTCACAAAGCTATTATAGCACCTACTTACAACAGTTTTATTCCTCATAGAGTCATAATATTCTTTTCATCCCGCCATCTCGGAAAGAGTATTTTTACTCTTCGATATCAGCTGATGGTAAAAGCCGTTATTATCCTCTAGAGGATAAAGTAAATTGAATTTAGAACATCGTGTGCACGTTAGTAAATATCACTCGTCTATGAAGTTCGTGAATTCAAAACATCATTAAAACCTATTTACTTCTACCTCTATGGTGCCGAATTTCCATACAATCGTTTTTAATTTGTTAAAAACTCACACTCGTAATCTTATTGGTGTACTTTTTTAATTTGCTTTGGGCGCACCATTTTCTTTCACGTCATATTGTTTAAAATTAACCTTCGATTAAAAACAAGAAAATTTAAAATAAGTGAAAAACCTAAAATGAGTGATTCTAGTGACGAAGAAGTTAATTTGACGCCAACAGAATTGAATTTAATCTTGTGATTTTTTTTGCATTTAGTGATTTCCTCGCTGAGGTGGGATGAAAAGTTAAGTGTTGCACTCGAGTGAAAAGATTTTTCACCTCGTGCTCTTTTGATTCCCTCGCTAACGCTCAGGATTCTAATTTTTGAATCACGAGCGCAGCGAGTGATTCAATTTTAGAATCCTTCGCTTGCTCGGTCATCAAAATTGAGCACGCGGTTAAAAAACAACTTTTCACTCTTGTATAACAAATAACTATTAATTATTGATGTTGTTTGGCTGATTGAGCAAGGTATTATTCATACTAAATATTATAGGTAATCATTTTTCTCCCTACATAAATTTCTTCATAAAACGAAATACTTTTCATTGACGAAGCTTTTCCTGAAATAATATGTGGGATATAGAGTACAGAAGCTAAAATCTTGCGAGTAAACATTTACTATTATTATATGCCTAGACTATTATATGCCTAGATGTCTCATATCGTATTAGAATGGACTTAATATCAAAATGTTTTAACTATGAAGAAAAATGCGCACAAATTTCTTTACAGCTTTTTTTATGCATCATGTAAGTAGATACACCTAATGCATAAAATTTTCTTGTAAAAATGGAAAATATTATGCAACCGCTTTAAACACCCTTTCCTTTTGGAATCCTGATTTTGAAGTTACTGATGAATGTACTATTCATGAAAAATAAGTCCATGGCATTTGCATTTTACCGTTAAGGTCATAACATCATAAGTATAATATCCACTTCCAATTTTTAATAGAATTTTTCGAGCCTATTTTAGCTATAGCAAGGTTAATCGACCCTTATTTAATGCGTCGCAAACCACCACCAACCTTTTCCTTTTTCCGCTTTTTAGCCAAGGCCAATCCAAAGCCCTTTGAGTTAAGTAGACTAAGAGGAGCCAATCTTGAACCTCAAAAGTTACAATAGCATCCCAACTTATGAATATAAAGAGTTAGGAACTAACAAAAAAATTAAGTCTAGCTTTTACTTTTGTTTCCTAACCAAACCAGCCAATGGGGATTGTTTAAAAAAAATATTAATATTGTCGTTCTTTTTTTATTTCAGAAACTAGATTTCTTTACGCAAAACATTTTATTTTTAACAATATAGCGTACAAACAACAGCAATTAAATAGCTGTGTAACCACATTTATATATTTTTCGCAGAAAAAGTGTGAGTTTAGTAAGTAAGTAAGTATATGATTTTTTTAAATCTTCGAATGCTATCATTTGCGCAAACAGACCAAAATTTGAATAGACTAGAATTAACTAGAGATTGAATAGATTTTGGTTTTTAAATTGAAGCCATGCCACGGTCCTTCATACCTTTTTGGATTTATGGTTCATAGTTAAATTTTTACTTACTTATTATTATTGCTCCCAAAATGACATCTTGTATATCGAAAACAGTGATCAAAGTGTTGAGTGGGAGATTTTCTTACCATTCAACCGCGCTACGATTTGTATGGGATTGTCAAGCGCGTGACAGCTGGCGCTTGGTTAAAAAAAACCCACTCAGCCTGCTGTTCTTTTGTACTGTGATTACCAAAGGCTTAACGCCATTTTGCAAGATACCTCTTACTCTAGAAATATAAAAACTCTCTGCAAAGGCCTGTTTATTATTCTAAACCACGCTTAGCTGACCAGCAGTAACACAAAACGGCAACTTTACGCTGATATTAAACACGGCTAATGTAATATTGTTAAGGGGCTGAGATTATACAAAACCGTTATAAACCTTATTTAAATATGTAATTGAAGACAAACGCCGGAAGTTTTCCCTGGCATCGTGTGAACATAAATTTAAACTCATATCCGACCCGAGAAAAGGGTAGATTGAAATTTCTGTTCATTTTCTCCAAATGTTTTAATTATTACCCTTTAAACTGATTCACAAAACGCGCGAAACCGATTTGTTTTAGGCTGTAAAATTCAGGACCTGCATTATTTATCGCATCATATAATAATGAGTTTGTTTTATTCCACTATAAGTTAGCCCTTGACTGCAATCTCACCTGGTGGGTAAGTGATGAAGCAGTGTAAGATGGTAGCGGGCTAACCTAACCTAAATAAATTAAAATACATAAAAAAATTGCGGAACCGGCAGGATTCAACACTGCGTCTCTCTGGGAATCGCACCCTGAGCCGTAACCCTAACCTGTTTGGTATACGGTAATTAAATTATTTATTAAACCTATACCCTAATCGGTTTCTACACGACATCTTACTGGAACGTTAATTTGCTTGGTGGAGGCACTTCTTTTTCGGAAAGTCTTTTCCTTAGACTAGAGTCACTAGACCATAGAAAATTCAGAAACTAGAAATTTATGAATAGGCCCCGCCGAGGATCGAACCCAGGACATGGCTTGATTAAATTAGAATATAGAGCTCACCACTGCGCCTAAGTAAGTAGGTCGTACGCAGCAAGTAGGGTTACGTTTTTAAATAAAACACTCATTTTTGTAAAAAAATTATAACGAGAACGCGACGTAGCAAAAGTTTGAGTAGGTACTTATTTGTACATGGTTCTAGTATTCGATAATCTTCAACAATCTCCGTATCCTACCTTTAACTTTCAGTTAATGAATATAAAGATATTATAATTTATATAAAAAAAAATCATGCGTAAAAAAGTAGAGTACCTAGTTAAAATTGTGTTTATTGCTGAGCGAAATTTTCCAGCACACAATTTAATATTATGCGTTAGAAATTGAAACAAAACTTTTTCTATCGACAATGATATAGAAAATTAATAATTCTATATTCATTAAATCACTTCGTCTAATTTAATAAGATTCAATAGGAAAAGTAATAAAGCTTGAACCACACACAATCCACGATAGTGAATTGTCCAACCAATCATCAATGTTGTAATGGTACGCAAATTGGGAGATTTTGAGCGGCAAGCGGCGCGTCAGTCAGAAAAAAATCTTAATTCTCATAATTTGTAGACTGAGTGTGTCTGGAATTCAGTAAATAGTCGTGAAATTTTGATTAAATAATAAAAGAATTGGAATTAAAGAATTGGATTATAAAGGAGGTGTTTCAGATGAACAAGTAGTTTAGTACATTGTTCACCGAGGGGAGAAAGTGACCGATTACTATCGAGGGTGTAGTTTGAGGCCCGAGGCGTAGCCGAAGGGCCGCAATACACGCGAGGTAGGAATCGTACTTTCTACCGAGTGATACATAGTGCTTTATACTACACCTGCGAGGAAAATAAGCGATAATTAGTGATTAAACGAACTTACAAAGGTTTAAAATAATAAATAAAATAAATATTTTTTATTTCAGGCAATTTTACTAACCCATATTCAAAATACAGAAACATAAAAAAAAAAAAAACAATAACAAAAAAAAAAAAAAAAAGAAAAAAAAAAAGAAAAAAAAAAAAAGAAAAAAAAAGGTTTAGGTTAATAGTTAATAATAGTTAATAGTCCTTAATTAGGTTAGGCTAGCTAGCTTTAATTTCTAATGTAATGTTTTCAAAAAATTAAAAAAAAAAATTTAAAAAAAAAAATGACGTTCTATCATAACTATATGAGTCGCTTCATTCGAAGCTTCACTATCACAACTAGACTACATTTTGAGGATTATTTCGATATCGACAATCGACATCGATATCGACAATCGACATCGATATCGACAATCGACATCGATACCGACAATCGACATCGATACCGACAATCGACATCGATATCGATATCGACTATCAATATCGGATATCGATATCGACTATCGATATCGATAATCGACGTCGATGTCGACAATCGACATTCACCATATTATTTGACTTTTCTATGTCAAATATGGTGAAGCTGCTTCTAATATTATATTTCCTTAAGGTAAGACATCCAAATTCTCAACGTCCATACCATATTTACTTAAAATTAAAAAACAACAGCGCGTTAGAAATGGATTTTCATACAGTTTTCTCCCCGCTTAGCACGTTAGAAATGAAATTTCATACATCTTTTTCTCCCGCTTAATTGGTTTGTAGCAATGACGTACTTTCTACCTCGTTTTGACAAAAGCAAGAGGGTACTTTCCGAGCGGGTGTAGTATAAAATAAATTATATTAGTTTCTCACAGCGAACAACGGGGCTAACATAATTTGCTGTGCAGGCCCCGAAATAAAAACTAATTATTTCAAAATTAATGTTCACGTCATGTCCGTATCATGTCCGTTTTATGTACATTGTGTGACGCCCTGCTGTTCGTTTGCTAATGATCTTTAGACCGAGTGGGCGTTTTTTTACGTATTCGATCGCGTTAAAGTTGACTATCATATTTTGTATGGACTTGATCGAGCGCCAGCTGTCATCTGTCATCAAACGCTTGACCATTCCATACGTTTACGCTTTTATGACATGGTTCGTAACTGCGTAACGTATGTGTTGTACGGTCTACCTTTTATTGTAACATTTTTCTTTTTAATTAAAGAGCAACCGCTGAATTTTTTGCCGGCTTTTCGCAGAATCAGTTTTCTGAACCGGTGGTAGAGTCTAAACTTAACATGGGTGTTGTCTTACGTGAAATAAATAAATCATTTATCATTTTATCATACAAATCGAAGTTAACTTTAACGCGATCGAATCAGTAAAAAAAAATGGCCAAGTGCGAGTCGGACTCGCGCACCGAGGGTTCCGTACAAACCTGTAGTAAGTTTTAAATTATTAAAAAAAAACTACTTACTAGATCTCGTTCAAACCAATTTTCGGTGGAAGTTTGCATGATAATGTACATCATATATTTTTTTTAGTTTTATCATTCTCTTATTTTAGAAGTTACAGGGGGGGGACACACATTTTACCATTTTGGAAGTGTCTCTCGTGCAAACTATTCAGTTTAGAAAAAAATGATATTAGAAACCTCAATATCATTTTTGAAGACCTATCCATAGATACCACACACGTATGGGTTTGATGAAAAAAAATTTTTTGAGTTTCAGTTCTAAGTATGGGGACCCCCAAAATTTATTGTTTTTTTTTTCTAGTTTTGTGTAAAAATCTTAATGCGGTTCACAGAATACATCTACTTACCAAGTTTCAATAGTATAGCTCTTATAGTTTCGGAAAAAAGTGGCTGTGACATACGGACGGACACACAGACAGACAGACAGACAGACAGACAGACAGACAGACAGACAGACATGACGAATCTATAAGAGTTCCGTTTTTGCCAAATTTGGCTACGGAACCCTAAAAACTCCCATTAAGTAGGCCCTCTGTTCGATGACATGGACATGGGTATGTAAGGTGGAATTGATCGGACATACGAAGGTCGGCCATGAAAAAGGTTGAATTAAGACTAAAATAGGACAGTCACATCCCTAAAAGAGCGATCGCAAGGAATTTTAATACGAGCCTAATAGGCCCTATCCTTGTTACCGATAAAGGCTCGAGCACGAGTAGGACACGATCCTTTTATTAGGATAATAAAATTGCTTACAAGGGTTTGTTTTACCATAACAAGTGAAACAAGTGTATTAGAGTCTATTTATGTACTTAATATTCAGGAGTTTATCTAGCTTATTGAGACAAGAACACACTAATAGTAGTTTGTTTCCGTTAAGATATCTAAATATAAATTAAGCATTATACGACAATACGAACCTGTTTGCTCGATTATTCCTCAGTACTATGTGTATGTACTAGGTGTATTATGTAAGAGTAGGCAGGTACAATACCTGGGTATTTTCGCTTGTAATCTCAAACATGCCGCTACGTATTACATTATGTAAAACATCTTATTAAGATCATTCCTTGATAAACATATTTTTGGGGACCTGACAACGAAGGTTGAAAATTATATGATCCTCTATGCCTCCATGGCCTGTTTAAATTTTTTTTTTAAATTGGCTCTAATTTAAATCTTGCATCTACTTACCTAGTACCTACCTACGAAATTAACTAATAATACTAATACTAGTACTATAACTTCTGTTTACAGTCGTATTCTATTACATAATGGAGAAAAGTTTAACCGAGTGATAGAATCACTGTGTTATACATTGTGGGTAACTAGTTCTATCCAGACCTATAGGATGAAATATAGCGGTGATACGGTTCAGCCAATATGTGCAAAAACTAATAACCTGCCAATACCAATAGATTTATATACATGTTCCGCTTTACACGCGATACATGTTTGCGCATTATCTTCTCTATGCCCGTAGATTCTCAAAGGCTGATTATTATTTTATCAGTACAATTACGGGGAACTGAAATAGCTTACAAACAGAATTAATCATTTTCGGAAATTATTTTATTTCTATGGTAACACAGGAACTCTACGAAAAGTGAAAAATTTAGTGGTCTTTTTTTAGAATTAAAACAGCCCAAACTAAATAACCTTTAGAGATTTTTATTCACGTAAAAAAACAATACTTAGAAAATATTTACTTACCAACAACACTGAGATGTACTCTCCGCACCAATGGCGGATGCGTGGATATCTGGCACTCGTAGAATCCTTCGTCCCTTTCACTCACGTACTGTATGAGCAGGCGCCAATCATTGGGCTGCTCAAAGGCTAAAGAGTATCGGGAGTCCGCTGAATATGTGTGGCGTCCGAAGGAAAGGAGGTGGAGGTCTTCGCCGCGCCGCCTCACCCATGATATCTGGTAAAGACATTTTACTTTATACAAACATGCTTAGTTTTGTTCATTGATAATTTACTAAAGAGATTCAGAAGATTCTTGGTTCTTGATACACACATAACGCGCAATGGGAACGTGAAAAACTTCCCACTGCTAGCACGTCATTCAGATAAAGACCTAGTTTCTTGTTTTTAAATAGAAACATTGTAAGTAATTCGTTTTCCTTTTTTGACCTTATATCCCTTATTCTTATATCCTTACCCTTTATTATACCTACACACTTTTTTTTAAATGGTTAACGAGCTAACCAACCCTGCTCTACTCAGGTGGGAGTTCTTAAAACTCTTAGTTTATTTATATCTACGTCTTATAAGAAACCACATGCAAAATCTGAATTCTCTGGACTTAGCTGTTGAAACCGATAATGTAAGTTAGTCAGTTTCTCCTTTTGTAATTATGGTAAGTACACTAGTGCGCGACTTCGTCCATGATTCTTTTTGATTCCCGGGGAATCTGTCTCCAGGGGGGAGTTTCCGGTATAAAAAGTAGTTGGCCGTTAACGCTTAGCAGACAGACACGCTCTCGCATTTATAATATTAGTAAGAATTTTGTACAAAACCTGAAAAATATAAAGAATAACTAGAAATAATTTAGTGAAACCATGTAAAATTGCCGAAAATGCTAGATAGAACAAAGGTCCCTCAGCTAGTTTCGATGTTGTTAAAATGGAAGGGTCCCTTTGTCACAGTCGTTATACTTATACTTGAATTTTTATTCCATTATTTTAGGATGGAATCTTTGATCCCATTAATGTTAGAATCTTCCGCCATTTTTATACCTTCGACAATCCACTTTAGACAACTTTGTACTTCCTTTGTTTATTAGATAGTAGTAGTTGTAAGATTTAATTCTAAAGCTTATCTTATAATACTCATTTAAAGTGAATTTAAATATTAAGACAATGTGGGAGTAGTTAAAACTGCTCCCCAATTATGTAAGAAAATTGTAATCGTAAACGTTTGTCAAACGTAGGTACGAGTATTACTCGAACTGTTTAAGGAGTTCATACATGACTTTTTGTGCAATTGTAATCGGCCACATTGTCTCTATCAAAAGTTGTTTGCTAGTAGAAATAACAACTCACGGTCTTTTCTCCCAAGTCATGTATCCGACAGTGCAGATGAACATGACTGCCCAGCTGAGTTGTCACGTTATTGGTGGAGGCGTCGTCTTCGAAGAATGGCAAGGGTTCTGAAGTAGTGGTGGAGACATCTTCTTCCTGGTCCTCATACACTTCCGTGAAGACTTCGTGCCAAAACGGGCCGTTGATGATCTTCTTGTCACCGGTTTTGAAATCTGACAAATAACGTAATGTAAATCATGCATGTAAGAATAGAGTACTACAGGTGGTTTGGTTCAGCAGTATTGTTTTTTTTGTCCGCTACAAGTTAGCCCTTGACCGTGATCTCACCTGGGTACGTGATGATGCTTTCTAAGGTGGTAACGGGCTAATCTGTTACGGATATGGCAATACCCTTAATCAATTTCTACACGACATCGAACCGGAATGCTAAATCGCTTGGCGGTACATCTTTGCTGGTAGGAAATAAGAATGTAAAAGTTGTGTGCAAGCGTTTTAGCTCAGCCTAATAGTAAAAATGCTTCTCGAATAAGCCTGTATGTCCACCACACCTGCTTCACATAGTCGATAGGGACTAGAGGCGAATACGATATATTACTGAGATGTACCAGTATAGCACTTGCTTAAGTATACCTGCCCTATATTGAATGTTCTTTTGAAAAAAAAAGCCATTACATTTTTCAAATATCTACCAGAGCATAATTTAACACTTCTTTAAATGCAAATTTAAATAGACAAAATATTATAATAATCATTTTTCAACTTCAACTTTTGAACGACCGACGACCGAGTTAAATCCAAATCGTACTGTAATAGAATTGCAAAAAGCGAGGCGAACGAATATTAAACAGAAATGAAACGGTTTTGAAATTTATCAAGGAAAAGGCAAACGAAAGAAAATTTAAAGCTACCAGTTGCTGCGAAGAGGATGCTTTGTTAGGAAACACTTCTCCGGTCCCTATTAACGTTGAAGAGTAGTTGCTATTTCTTGGATAAATGTATGTTAGTTACAGTGATATAAACAGTACTGATTGGTGAACCCTAGAAGAAAATTTCTTCTAGGGTTCACGAACCAGTACTGTTTATTAAATAAAGTATATATAAAGTATAAGTATATAAGTAAAATATAAGTGTAAGTATTAAATAAAGTATAGTTTAATAAATAGTATGTTTATTTAATATAAAGATGCAATATTTATGATTACTACCAGTTTATTGTTCTTGAGAATATTAGAACATATATTTCTTTTTGGGGCGATAAAATGCCTGGAAAAATTAGTACAAATGGAGACAGCCCGACTAAATTAATAACATACAGATTAATAAGTAGTGAGCTTTTGAACTTTTTCAAGTTCCGTTGTAGCACTGCCGTTCCGTGGGCTGCAGGGGTTTTAGTCGGTATGAGTCCGGCACTACCCGTGCGGTAGTCCATGGGCATTTTAGCTGCAGTTATGTACAGCAAATCCAAAAAAAAAGTTCCGTTGTAGCTCAATTGGTAAAGAGCCGTCTCGTAAGCAGAGGTCGCCCCTTACACAAATTTCGCTCATTCGCTTTATTTATGTTTTGCCTTTTTATTTTTTGAATATTGAAAATAACTTTGTTCTTATTGGTGACCAACTACACCGCGTGACTTGTTTTTACTTTGAAAAGATAGACAAAACAAGATTACCTGGTATCTGCGGGGCTATAACGCATAATGTCCGTGTGAGCAGCGCGCTGAATATCAGCAGGCCAGCTGACGACATCTTGTCAATCGCGAGCGTTGGGAGCCAAAGAATTCATTTGGCTAGGCTATGTCTCTGCTCCTGAGAACAAAATTACAGAGTTTGTATTTCATTTGAATATTAAAATTATTACAAAAATGTTGAAAAAATTGTTGTTGTTACATCGGTGTTGAACAATAAACAGATTTTAAAATAATTAATACAGAATATACACCAACTATAACGTAATTTACTTATAATTATTTGCTTATGTTAGAGCAGAATTATTGGGACTAAAATTGTTTACAAATAAACCACTACAAATTTGTAAATTGCAAACAAAATCCATCCGAACTTACTAACAATTAATGGAATTGTGCTGCGCGTTAAACAACTTAATTTACAGTTTTAGTTAAACACGAAAGTTTTCATTCAAAACTAGGTTTCGTAATTTCACGTCACGCCTCTGATTTCCAAATTTAATGGTCGTCTCTAGGAACATAATGGAAAGGACGTACTTTATGCATTTGAGTGCATAATATTTCATCCCGTTTTATTTAGGTGCATTTTTAAAGAGGTTTATATGATAAAAATTCAAAAATTCAAAATTCAAAAGTTTTTTATTCAAATAGATAGTTATACCTGTTCTAACATAAAATTATCACCATCGAGCCCATCGCCACCGGTCTACTAGTGAGCAACAACCTCCTCTTATAATGAGAATTGTTTTGGTCATATTCCACGGAACTGGACAAGTGCGGATTGGTAGACATACAGAATCCTAGAATATCAATTCTCAATTTTTCAAACAAAAAATAATGGTTTAACACTTAACTCGCGTAATAACATGATTTATTAGACATAATATACTTACAATTTGTATATAATATGCTCATGTATACGTAACCTACTATCAATTTATTTTAAGATTATTTCGTGGTTTTAAACTAATGAGTTTTAGAACATAATTTAAAACAATTATGCGACACAGTTGCAATTTTATAGAAGCTTTTTATTGCGTCTATAAATATTCCACAGGTAAAAATATTTTTTCGGTACATAGAGCGCACGTGAAACCACATCGAACTTTGTTTCGCTCGTGCTGAAAACTTTCTCGGGTAAAATGTGGACTTTTTGACACTTTAAAATAGAGTCGCTATGCTGGTGGTATTGTAGACGATTAATCAAAAGCATCTAACAGTTTATGCTCATGCCACAACTAATAACATTACGGCGCTCTATCATTTTTTTAAAAGTTTTTAGAAACATTTTTAGAAGAAACATCATTCATACATTTTTTGATTCCGAAACAATTTTCAACTTCATCTTTTCAATCTCTAACAAAGAAAAATACTCAAATAAGTATCTAGAGCTTTAAGAAAATTATTTTTTAATAAACAACGGTAATCTAATAATATTATAATATATACTTAACTTTATTTGCAGCGCAAAACGTGTAAACTTTTATTGTACTAAGTACTCATAAAACTAATTTTGCAGCAAAGTAGTTCACGTGTGTACCGTGTAACTGTATGTGTAACAATGGCCTAATTAGGTTTAGTACACAATAATTACACTAATTTGAACACAGGGTGCGCAAATTAGCCACGAATAACGTGGTGCAGTTTATTCCAGGTATTGTTAAGACGTATGGAGGATGATCTATTGTTCCCATGGCCAATATGATACTCAATATGATACTGGCCATCAAGATAATAAAATAGGAAACAAAAGCGAGTTGCAGCAAGGCAAAATACTACTTGCCTGGAATACCCAATCCAGTGCGTAGAAGGTGAATTTGCCTTTGTTTACCTACTTGAGGATTAAACGTAGAAGAAATCCATAGGTAAAACTTTGGGTTCACAATATTTTCACGCTAGAAAATTAACCCGCTCTAAAGAAGTCTTTACAGGACCAATATACTTGCAACGGTGTCGCATAATTGTTTTAAACTATGTTATAAAACCACGAAACAGTTTTAAAATAAATTGATAGTAATAGTAATAGTTACGTATACCTAAGGCTAGGTAAACACTTGCACGATTAAATACAGCGAGCATTATTATACTCGAACAAAATTCCCGGAAAAATGCATTAAAGTTTCTGTATAGGGAGGAAGTGATACAATAAATTCACATTATTTTCTTTCTAAAGCGCGACAGTCGCGATAACCCGTTAAAGTATCACCCCTACTACGAGTCTCTTTTGTAAAGATTAAAAATATTGCATTCCGAAGAGCTAGTTAACATTTCATTGGTAAATCGATGTTAACCTATAGGCCCTGAATATAGTGCCTAGTGAAATTACAATCGCTGGTCAAAATTTTTGCAAAATATTGCAGTTGTGTAACTAGTTGCTTCATTAGATTTTGGTATTATTGGGGGGTAATATACGCCTGATAGCGCTCGCATAAAAAATTTACCAATCTACGAATTCAGTTGCTTGTGGTAGGTACTTTTATGGATTTTACGTGAGAAAGCATTTTATTTTTTGAGATGAATCGTGGTATTATGAACGTTTGCCTGAGAAGAGAAGATAGTGGTACCGCACAGTAATTAAAGCGTCTGTGGGTCGCTTAAGCATCTAAAAATCAAGCAAACTTTTTGTCCTTTATTTTTTGCAATTCACCAATCTAGTAGCTCAGGTAATAAGTATAGGTAATTAAGGCTACGTAGCCTTTAAGACACAAAATATTTTATAAGAGATACGAGTAGCATCCATCTGGAAAACTGTTTTATAAAATAAGATTTTATGCAAATAGTAGGGGTTATTTATTTAAAAACATTATTATGTTATAGTACGGCTATAATACATTTTATATTATAGGTACACAATAAAATTGTGTAGGCTTTCATACTAATGATATTATATTTTTTACGTCAAATACAAGTAAGCCCTCGACTGCAATCTTACCTGATGGTACTTAAAAGCAGCTTAAGATGGTTGCGGGCTAGCCCTCTGGATATTATTATTTTAACAGAATTTTCATGTCTCAATTTTTTTCAAGTTAATAAGTACTTATTTCAATTTACTGTAAAAACGAATACTGTAATACTATAAATTTTAATAATTTACTATAATACTGTAGAAACGAACTGCACGAATACTGTAAAAATACCAGTTCTATACATCACAATTTAATGAAGTTACTTTGAGGCAAAAGACTGCGCCCTTTAGCATAATATGAATTGATAAATATTATTCTTTTAAATCATACCTACTAAAAGACGTAGGTAATCTAACTAAGTGATGTAGGCTAGGCATGCACCGTAGCAATATTAACATAACATATTCTTTTTAAACTTTGGATATATTCCAGCGTTCATTTTGAAGAAAATGTGGAACATCGGTTACGTTATAGCACTGAAACTTCAAATTAAAGTATGATTTATGGTATATTTAACCCAAATTTTTTGATTCATTTCTACTTTAAATACCTTTTTTTTTCAGGATCATCAAGTCAGGCACAGTTTCGGCACTAAATGATTTTCATATGGGTACTAAATAAATAATTTAAGAATCAATATAATTCGTGTTTTAGATCAGTGTAAAATAATTAATTTAAAGATAATTTTAATTGTGTTTAACCTCTTTTCCATTAGAATATATTGGAATTCAATAATAATGATCTCTCTAAAACGGACAGAAAGATCTGCTAATGGAAATATTATGTAATTTATAATAGGCTTAGAGGTAGCCGTTGGAATAATACCTATATCCATTTTGGCGCAGTGGTGAGGGTTAACGTTATTTTCCAATAATACTACATACCTCTCCTATGAGTGTGGAGGCCTGTGCCCAACAGTGGGACGTTAGTGGGCTGTAGTGGTGGATATTAAAATTTATCGTCATGAGGGGGCTGGTCTAATGCTACCCAGCCGCTCTAGCATGAATAAGACCCGCGTAAGGTCCTAGTAGTCTAGTGCACTTTAATAGAGATCCGGTGCGTAGCAGTGTGGGGGAAGAGGGCATTTATTTTCTGCCCACCCAAATATCAAAACTTGCCCATGCGCTTGCCACGAATGATCGATTTTGACGCTAAGGTTCGGTTTTAAGTACCATAGTTTTACGCATACCCACTCATAATATAATATTCATTTATATACACGTGTTTCTCTAGCAACCGACAGCGAAATAAGAGTATTTTCGCTCTGCTGGCTCGAGGAAAGTCATAAATAAAGACGGGTAGTTATTCTTATATAATTAAACGTCCTCGAGGTTTATGTTAGAGGAAAAATGAGGCAACAACTACAGAGTGACGTCGACATCTTATTTGCAGCAATGTTTTCAGTGTTATTACTTTTATCGCAGTGTGACTCGCAAAGTGTTTTGGATGAAGGCAGTTTTGTACTGTATTACAGCTTTTCAAACCAGTTCATTCAAGTAGCTTAACTTTTTTACACCCTACAATACAGAGTAAACCTTTTGCTAGTAGGAAAATAGAGGTGCGAGGGGAGATAGAACCGCTGATTGAACTCTACGCTCATGGTGCAAGTGTTTTGCCAACTTATACCCTGATGAAGAAGGAATGACAAGGGTATCCCTAATAAATAGTTGGAATACTACTGACTCACCTCCGCCTTAGCTCGGGTGAGATTTCTCTAAATCCTTTCTATTTAAATCTCCACTGATTTAAATAATAAATAAAGAAAACCTACACTAAAGATCGATAGATCGAGCCGCAGCTCTTCTTTTTTTGTACGTAAGTACCTACGAAATGCGTCGTCAAATATTCAGAAATTCTAGAGCTCCTTAAAATTGAACATGTAGCATGTTAATATTAAGATGAAATAAAACATGAACTGCACGCCACTGGTTACATTATACCGATAGAAGCTCGACGTTTCAAAAGAACTTGTGCAGCTTATAAGTTTAAGGCTTATTTTGAGTATGAACTTTGATAGCGTGATTAAATATCATACTGTCGAAAAGAACTTGAATTCACAATAACTCATATTTCCAAAAACACTGAAACAAATATTATTTTTTCATCAGTTTCAGCGTACTTTACGAGGCATGAACAATGGCAATAGGTATTTTTTGCTTGTTTTAGTGATTTATGAAACCGAAACGCAAACTGAGCATGCTATAAATTAACCAACACTTTAACTTGGCGTGAACTTTGGACTATTGTTTCACTGCGTAAACACTAAGCTAGTGTTTTTTGCCCATAATTAACATTCCACTAGCCAAATACTGAAACCTTAAATAATATTCTATTCTTCGCATTTATAATATTAGTATGGAAGTATGGATTCCATTGGATTTAGAGCATTCCAAACGCTAACGGCTGAATACTACTAAAGGTAAAATTTTTGATATATTGTGCATACGAATGCCCGAAAGGAGTCACTAGCGTTAAGAACACTGTAAAATGTACTCTGCAAATAATATTATTGTATGTTTAGTGATTGTTTTAGACATATTTTCTAACATGGAAAAAAATTCAAAAAGTGATTACACCCACGGATTAAAGACATTAACATTCATTAACAAAGGATTAACAATAACGTTTGCATGTTTGAATAACGTTTTAACAATAACTGTCAATACCCATCTCGCAATTAACAACCCAGTTTAGTTGGAATAGAAAGAAAAAACCAGGCAAAAAAGCAAAGTGAGATGTTTTAAAGCGCTCACAGAAACATAGGTATTTCCGACTGTGACTGCTTTAACACCTAAACTGTTTCGAATGGAATGAACAACAAACTTTTCATTCCTTTTTTTAGGGAAAAAGCCCATGAAGGCCGATTCAAAACATTTTTTCACAAAGATCCTTTGAACGTGTTCTCTAAGCGATAATATTGAGCGGACATTTCGTCGTTTTGTATTTGTGTAGGCTTTTAGGCTTATAGGCTTTCAAATTGGTTTAATTTAGATCATATAGGTTTTTTATAATTTAATACTGCTGAAAACTATTAATGTCTCCAAATTGTTACTGAACTCAATTGTTACCTTTATTATAATATGTAGGTACTTCTAAACACCATTTTAGTACATATTTACCGTAGAATATTTTTTATATATCTGAAAAACCAACTGGTGTTTTGATACAAGATTTTACAAAAATTAGATAACAGTTTTCCCCCATACTAAGAACTTCCTAAGCAATCATACTAATATTATAAACGCGAAAGTGTGTTTGTTTGTTGGTTTATTGGTTTGTTGATTTGTCCTTCAATCACGCCACAACGGAGCAACGGATTGACGTGATTTTTGGCATGGGTTTTGTTGAGGACCTGGAGAGTGACATAGGCTTAATTCCGGAAAATTAAGGAGTTCCCGCGGGTATAACAAAAAACTTAAACCACGCGGACGAAGTCGCGGGCATCAGCTAGTAAAATATAACTTAACTCTCTACGCTGTTGTAATGGCCTCGTTCTCGCAACTTATTATCATAGTATAATGGTAGGGTTTATTCTTCCGATAACAATGAGGTTGGCACCCAGATTTTTCCACAGATAATAATTGAAATCACGAGGTTCTAGGTTTAACGATTATTATCTAATGCTTAGAATGCTATATCAACTTAGCTACGCCACCCGCAACATATTTAACTCCCATGTTATAATTAAAGCGGCCATTATATTCTCGTTTATTGTTAGAAAACAAATGTGCTTGTGTTGTATGCACTTGTAAACAATAGTAGCAGGCACGTTCTAGTAAGGTTTAATCTATGCACAATTGTGGAACAGTTTATTTTACTTCCACGTTCTTGCAATGTTTTTTTTTTCACTTTATAATATTAAAATTTACCTACCACTAATAAAAAGGATGGAAAAAAAATAAATATCCTTCACTTCCATTTACTTTAGCTAGCATAATAAATATCAATCCTAGGAAATAATTATCAGGATTGAGTACTTGTAGAGTCAGCTCAGAAAATGTTTGAGCACTTTTCAATTAATGTAGGACATTAATCCAATCGCTCCCTTCCCCTCTTTCTAGGGTATAATGTTATTATGCCCGGACGGAGCGGAGATTTCGAAAGAATTGAAGAAGGAATTGTGATTTCTAAAGAAGACATAGAACAAAGCAATGATTTCTATGATGTATGAAATATAATAGTGCTCTGTCTGGTCGTAAACATAATACGTCTTATATTACTGAAAATAATACATAATATGTAGTAAAGACACGTCTTGCTTTTACTCGGGTAGAGTTTCTGAAAATCCTTTGTTAGCTATACATTATTTACAATACATTCATGATCATCTTACTAACTAGACCCGCAGCGATTTGATCTGTGATTTGTTTTTCTTAATAGTGTTGATTAAATATTGTTTTTTAGTAGAGTTGACTATATATGTTAATCAACACAGTCCTTTCTGCAGTCCTCTGAAGCTTAGAGGAGCAGATATATCAATTCGACATCATTGTTAGACGACGTAAAAATATTATCTACTGCGCCATTCCTCAAAACTCTGGCGTAAAAGAGGAGGAGGAAATGATATGAAAATTGAATAATGACGACTTTCCCTTTGCAGTAATGATCGCTGTGGTCTTATAAGTGCAAGGTCCCGGGTTCGATCCCCGGCAATATAAATAATTTCTGAATCTTGTCTACTCTCATGGTCTAAGGCTAGAAACCGTGGCAAGCTACCACCATACGTGCTGACGTGCAATGAAGTTCTAAAATGCAATTAACTTTCTGGTACCATGATAAGACGCATGGGTATAATATAACTGCAATTCCCCTAACAGGTTAGCCCACTATAGTCTTTAGGCTAGATCATGACATCATCAATCCCTTAAGGTGAAATCGCAGTATAGAGCTAAAATGTAAGAAAAGGAGTATGATTTTTGTTTGGAAATACATTTCTTATGTTATTGTAGTTCAGTTGCAATATTTCATGCCTTCTTCCATACAAAGACTCGCCTACATAAGCTTTACGCTTAGTTAGAGCAGAAAAAGAAATATCGGTCATGTTTAAAATGGTAAAGATGGGTCCACTTTTTGAAAAAAAGATAGGAACTCATCTGTGTTAAAATTATAAGCACTTATGTGGCTGTAATTTTTAGAGGTCACCATATCGTCATAAGAGCTCCGAATATGGCGTCCTCCGGGGACAGATAACGAATAATTTATTCGGCTTTCAACGGTCCGACAAAACACTACGCATTGCGGTATTATACGAAGAACATAGAAATATAGAATGGTTTGGGCAACGAGTTTCCTTATTGACACAAAAAGAGTGAAAAATATGTGTATGTGTGTGTGAAAGATGAAATGAGAAAGAGAGTAAAATATGAATTGCGAAATTATTATTTGGAACTTAATAATACATTTTGTTTTATAATAATTGAACGAGTATGTATGTGAATGTAATGTAGAAGTAAATTTATTGATGGATAGGAAAATAATTAAATTATGTTAATACCTTAAAAATGATTAGTTATTGTAAATAATTGTAAGTCATTCATTTATTATACACTGAAATCAAAAGTTAAAAAATGTACTAAATAGTTTTCTCGCGCAACTTCTTTTATGAACCTTTTGATTTTCCGGGATAAGCCACACATATGTACATCTCCAGGGTTTGGAGGAATTTCATTGTAATTAGTTGAAAAGTTGAAACATAAAAAAGCAAAAAATAAAAAGAGTTCACATACTTCTGGTTTTATATAAATCATACTAATATTATAAATGCGAAAGTGTGTTTGTTTGTTGGTTTGTCCTTCAATCACGCCGTAACGGAGCAACGGATCGACGTGATTTTTTGCATGGGTATAGTATAGGACCTGGAGAGTGGCATAGGCTACTTTTTATTCCGGAAAACTAAGGAGTTCCCGTGGGAATAGAAAAAACTTATTTCACGCGGACGACGTCACGAGCATCGGCTAGTAATTAGATTTTATTGAATGCCCTGTATAAGGTACTAGAATCTAGATTCTAGATGATGCCCGCGACTTCGTTCGCGTTGTTAAATTATTTTTATTCCCGCGAAAACTCTTTAGATTTCCGGGATAAAAAGCTTGTTTTAGATAAAGAAAAGACTTACATGAGACTCAATGCAAAGAATTACAACAATGTTTCACCGAATTTAAATAACCCAGGCGTCTTATAATATAATATGAGAATCTGTGTACTTACTTACGTAAAAGTGTATGCAAAGAATTATTCGTCGCTCTTCATAATGTTTCTCCGTATTCAAATAATACCGCGTCGAACCGTGTTCAAAATACGAAACTGGAAGGTAATAGCCGTCTTACTTGCATGCCGGTATTTTTAATCTTGTCTGTCTTTCTTTTATTTAATGTCGAGTATGTTGGATTGCGGAGTACATTTCATACCGGCTGTGTTCGAAAGGAGCATTTCAGCCCTTCTGTTTTATTTCTCTCACTTTTTTAATTCAAATACGTTCCCATTCACGGAATGTGAATGACGAGAAGTATTTTTCTTTTGGCATACGGTTGCGGGCAATGCTTTTTTGGTACTTTTAATAATTGTTAGGCTTAATTTGCTTAGAAGAAGTTAAATAGGAAATACTGGATGACACAGGTTCTTCGTCTTAACTGGATAAGTATTAAATATTCAGAAGAAAATGTAAATCAAATGCATGAGGAATCTGTTTAAAATCCAACATGTTCGATGGTTCAAACACAAGATTTTAACAATTTTCGTATGGCTACACAGATCAATAAATTTCTATAAGTGCAGCTCTGGTGCTGCAAATATTAATGGGCAGGGAAAGCCGCTTATAAACACTACTCATTTGCTCACTACTTATCTTACACTGTGCATAAAAAATTCAAGACAATTCTTAAAACAAAAAAACTTTTAATTCTTCATTCTCAGAATTAGCCACACCATTAACTATGTTCAGCTATATTCCACTTTTGGAAAGCGTCCAATAGGGATACTTTTTGTCGAAAAAATATAATTTTATTACGGGTCAGAAGGACTTATGAGGGTTGGGCTTGGATGCTGTTTCCATTGCTAATGGCCGTCATTTAGTCCCAAAAATATTGATATGCCTACGATAACCTTTCAGAAATCGTTATTGCACTGACGGCAATATATTAATGTACTCGTATATCAACTTTACAATTAATATTTTTACCAGCAAATGGGTACAAATATATCATAAATAGCTTTTACCAGTAGATTTGTAAAAAATAGTTTAATTAGGATGTTAATTCCTCTTGATTATCAAAAAATCTTTTCATCTTTATTTTCGTTTATAAAAAGTTAGTTTTACTTTTGAAAATCTTATAAATTTCGCTATTGTCTTTGGACTACAACATATTATACGTTGATAAAATATTTCAGTCAGTCACACTCTCTTTTTATTTACCTAATAATCCATATAAAAATTACATACCAAAGTTATAAATTCGAATGTGCCTGTCTGTCTGTCCTTCTGTGTGATTATTTGTTACGCCTTTACGGTCCATCTGATAGAAACAAAATTAAAATTACAAAATGGCAAAATCGTGTAACAATGTACACGGGCTTCCAATCTCAAGTATTACGGTAACCATACGTTATATTTTTTGCGACTTTTTTTTTACATTCCATGAGACATTTCGTTCTAATTTAAGACTGTGGCAGCATAAAAGCATGTTTTACATTTCTTATAGGTTTTAATAAAATTGTACTCATATTGCAGAGGTTATGCTCAGGGATTTTAATTTGTAGTCGCAATATTAGTTATGTAAATTTCTAATATTGTGACCACAAATTACATTAAATTACGGACGTCTCGCGCAGGCATTATGTCCTGTCCGGTCCTAGTCTTTTCGCTCAATCCAGCTCGTCTGCATACATTAAGATCGTCATCTCACAGTACCTATGTTTTAATACTGTGATTGTGACATCACATAGTGTGATGTGATATGTGACATCACATAAATGACTTGTCGAACAGACTTAGTTCTGCTGCATATGCGGTTAAAAAGATTCGTCAGTTGACAGATGTAGAAACGGCGAGATTAGTTTATTTTGGTTACTTTCACAGCATTATGTCATATGGTATATTATTATGGGGTAATGCTGCTGATATTAATTCTGTTTTTGTGCTGCAGAAGAGGGCTGTTCGAGCCATATATAATATGGGACCAAGAGAGTCACTAAGAGATAAATTTAAAGAAATCAAAATTATGACAGTGCACAACCAATATATATTTGAAAATTTAGTATACGTGCATAAACACATTGATAAATTCAAGAAGAAAAGTGATTGTCATAATGTCAATACTAGAAATAAAAATAAACTTGTAATGCCTGCTTCTGGGCTTAGTAAAATTAGCAATTCATTTGTTGGAACCAGTGTCCGCTTCTACAATAAGCTCCCAGAAGACATGTTAAAGATGTCTCTGAACAAGTTCAAAGTTAATGTAAAACGTAAACTCATTGAAAAATCTTATTACCATGTAAAGGATTACCTAAACGACAAGGAAGCCTGGCAATGATTTGCTCAAATGGCTCTGATAGTTCCCTAGTTATGATTTGTGAGATGGTGATAATAAAAAAATAAAAAAAACCCGGCTGAGTTTGTTGTGGGCTCTTCTCAGACCAGGGCGCGTTTGGAACCCTCGTAGCTTTAGTTTTAAGATACCGTAGCTGATTATCACCATCATGTTTTTTATGTAAGTAATTTTTTACGTCAATAAGTGTACAGTGTACCTATATTGAATAAAATGAATTGAATCTTGAATTTGAATCTTGAATCTGATTGTACGATGTCCTTACTAATTTAAACCATAGCGACATCAGTGTCAAACTCAAAGTGTTTTTGCCAGTCGCGGTCAGCTTGTGGTCTCATGTGCCCGAAGCAACGATCTCGTTGTTGAAACGTGCAAATTCCACAGGCAAGAGATATTACGTTTGTATTTCCCATTAACGTGTCTCTAAAATTATTTTTTAATAAAATAGGATTATATTTTTCGTCGTTAATAAGTCGGTAATAGTTTGAGTTTGAATCCTCCGCACGCACCTCAAAAATTTTATTTTATTAAGTGCGCAATTAAAAATGATTACATTTTAGCATAGGAAACACTGTAGAGAAACTTGCGATAACATCGTGAGTGAACCGGCACGACTGGGAGTTCTCCCTAATTCTCAAAAGTGTCTCGAAGTCTGCTAATCCACACTTGGGCATCATGGTGGTCACTGGTCATCAATCGACTTAAGACTGATTCGGTAAAAAACATTTATCCAATACCCGGCCCAACTAAATGAAAAATTTAGAAAAAAATGAACGATTACAAAGACAGTCATAAAATATTATAATAGTGAAGATATCAATAGGTACGTTTCTATGCAGGGTATGTCATCTCTGAGAGGTATGCCGACTAGGTGTATGGGCTCAGAGTACGAATGAGGTATAGGTTTAACTAACCTTATTTGCCATACCCATAACAGGTTACTGCATCATCATTACCATCAAGTGAGATCGCAGTCAAAGGCTAACTTGTAGTGGAATAAAAAAAGGTTTCATTTTACGATAGCGAGCACAGGGGGAGTTGGGTCTTGTGTCGCTCAAATCCAACGGCTTCCAGCTAATCGCAAGACAAAGACACTAAATATATGAACCAAATAATTATTGTAACTCGTCAAATTCATTTAATAATACCAATATAATGTAAGTCTTTACCACAGAATTAGCTCAATGAATCCTGAACACAATATCTAGTTACATTTCATATATTATGTACTTACGGGTTGTAAATTGAATTCCCCGCCTGTGTATTTCTCAAACGTTGCTCAGTAGCAAGTTCTGAACCACGAAATTGTAATATCTTGTACTCGAAAATACCTCTCAAGTCAGGACTTGGGCACACACACCGCGATTAGTTTTTTATTTAAACAAACTTTTAGAAGGCATTCGAATCATTAAGTTAATCGTTTGTTAATTACATAAATTTTTAGAAGAGGTTTCGAATCATCAACTACTAATTCGGAATGTCCTTCTGAGAAGAAACAATAAGAAATTCGGTTACTCTCTCAAAAATCGAATACGCTCGGCGAACGTACACAAGGCTACATTGCATATATCTAACTTAGACTTACCTACAGGCTTTCCAGCTTTTGTTGGTTTTCATATTAGTATGAAAGCAAATGTTCGTTCAAATTGAACTAGAGCCATATTTTTTATTGTAATACAGGAAATGCATTATCTCTGCTTCCTGTAATGCTGAAGTCGAACGTGGTTTCATTCAATCGATCTGAAGTTCATTATGCATTATATAACTTGGAGTTATTTTGTGAAAATTGCATGCAATTGCCATCTCGCGTTGCGTCGAGCCTTTTGCGCTTTGGTTGTGTCCAAGCCCTTACAACTGAAATAAGCAAACCCTATTTGGAACAAGCAGTATCATGTCCATTCTATTACGTGAGTAATTGTAATTTAGCTTGTAACTCTAGTTATTTGTATAATATCGCTGTTGTAACTAGATTAAATTTAGACTAGGACTTGCCTACAGCGATTTCATTCGCGTGGTTGAGGTTCTTAAAGATCCCGGTGAAGTTTTTATAATCATTTTCTATGTACGTAGGTCTACGTTATAATGAAAATCCACATGCCAGACCCCAATTTTCTTGATTTTAATATCGTTTGAAGACCCATCCAGCTGTGCGTTGTCTGTTAGTCAATCAGTTTATTTTATTATAAGCTGTAGTTTTAATAGACCTAATAGTCTAATCAACAAGTGCTTTTTGGGTCAAACTTTTTTCTCCGCCTCTGAAAAATATGAACGAGGTATCATTCGATTCGGAATAGCATGTATATGTTCTTCGAACAAAATTCAAGACCCGCTTGCAAAAATTGCAAAAGTTATTACAAATTAACTGAAAAATAATAATGGGGTTTGGTTTCTTGCAAATATCTCAAAAACTATTTGATATTTTTCAAATTTGAATACGGCTAAAAACGGGGACTCTGGCTTGTGTAAGCTTTGCCCACGATCTTTAATGAATAAATATTATTTAAACCTATTAAATATGAAAATTAAGAATTGAAATTTAAGCATAGACTGGATAGATGAATGAACAATAACCTGCGGTCAAAAATTCTTTTTCGCGATTTTTCTATTAATTATGCATTAGTTAATTGACCGAGCGAAGCGAAGGTCTCTGGTCTACTTGAGTGAATTGGCAATTGTCCGTCCGTCCGTCCGTCTCTCAGAGCCTTATAACTTCTGAATTACTAAACGTAATTACTGCAAATTTAAATATAATATGTAAACCAATGGCCTCCCGCCGAATATGGCTTAAAAAATTATAAAAATCTTTATTTCAGGGGGGCTCTCATAGAAGCGAATGCGAAGTAAAATATTTTTTATAGCGTTACATAGGGTTGCGGTATATCATTTTAAAGATAATTAGGAATAGAGTCTAAAAATATATATTTTTTAATTTTTTCCCCTAAAATTGACGAAAGTGGCTTTCAAAGTGGAAATTTTCCAAAGTTGACCTCAGAACTCTCAATTTTCTGAAAGGCTGAGCCAGAAACTTGATCAATTATTTAAATTATATATCCTGTACTTGAACAATAAATACTAAAATTAGATAAATATTATAAGGAAACGAAATTATTTCATTTTTAATGAGCTTCAGTATTTTTAACAGAACTTCACAATGATGTCAATAGATGGAGCTCTGTACAAGTTTATGGATACCGCGAGGTCTCAGTTCGGGGCGAACCACTAGTTATTAAATTAAAGAAAATGTATTGGAAGCATTAACTAATTATAAGCTCATAGGGCATGATACTCAAGAAAACATTAGGAAAAACATTACGAATGCTGAGTTTCAACTGCGGAATTGCCTAAAGACACAATTTCCTGCTATTAAACATGCAAATCCCATTTGGACGGAAGAACTTGTGCCTGATACGAGTATTTCCATGTTAATGTATACCTAAACTTTTTCGAAAAGTATTTGATAAAACTTCTTAAATTAAGCTTACTCATAAATCATAATACACAATGAACAACAAGCGAATATAGATCAGAAAGGTGTTTTGAGTCAAACAGATTTTTAAAAATGCTTAGAGAGAGAAAAATGGTAGAGTCAGAACATGACGTAACAAAAGAGACACCTGTACCTATGTCCTACGTGTTTTAAATAAATGAATTGCTTTTGAATTTTCAAGTTAATTTACTAGATCTGGTTATAAACTTATAATCCACTTAGCCAGATAACCTCTAAGTAAACACATTGCTACACCCGTTTCATAATCCTGCTAAAAGGGGTGGCAAAATATTTATAGCTATGATTTTAGTTTTTAGAGGTGGTGTTCAACAGAATTACTATCCGCAGCATGTGACTAAATTCTAGGTTTCTGTCTAAATATTACGGTTTAATCTAGGAGTACATTGATGAGTTCGTCGTAACTCGTTCATCAATACATAAACTGTGGTAACTCTGCAATTTGCAAACGTTGTTCTGTCTCGACCACGGAGTTGTGGCTGGCCCGGCACAACTACATATTATAATATTATCTAGCTGCCGAAATTAGCAAATTCCATTTGGGTCTTGTACTTACTTAATATCACATTTACTTTGATGTTCTAACATTAAAACTTATATCTAACTTTATGCCACAAGTGAGTTTCTAAAACTCGATTTAGCGGAATGAGGTTTATAAGTTACACACCTACCGACGCAAAAATTAGTATGAAATGCCCGTCAACCGAAATGGCTTACGCAATAGATAGATAAAAACCGGCAAGTGCAAGTAGGACTAGCACACGAAGGGTTCCGTACCATCCACGTACAAGATTTAACATTTAGTACTTTTTAAATACTTTCGTAAAAGAAACAAGGGAGGCGCTCAAAAAATATCATGTTTCTTGTATGACGGCCCCCCTTTATTTTTTATATTATTTGTTGCTATAGCGGCAATAGAAAGATTAAGCACTCTGTAAAAATTTCAAATGTCTATCTATACCTATTACGGTTCATGAGATAAGTACAGCACGCTGCTGACAGACAGACGGACGGACATTTCCGTCCAGGGGGTTTACTACCATCGCTTAAAGCAGTATTATTTCAAAATGACAGATTTATGTCATGTATCTTGATGTCCCTAAAATAAGGATTATAATTCTAAGACACGAACATACGTCAACAATTGCGTTTAACAACAATTTTAATATTTTTGACGTTGAATACGTCAACAATATAAAAATAATACGGCTTTAAGCGAGGGTAAGCGGGACCAGGGGAGCCCCCTGGTCCCGCTGGCACTCTTTGGGTACGGAACCACAGAATAGGTAACGGAACTCTAAAAACTTTTTTAAACCAATCACATCGCTTAAATAAACTAAACAATTATTGTAAACATTTTACCTAGTTCGTAAAAAAGAAATACACAAAAGACAAAAATTTTAACGGCTCGAAGTCGGTCAGTAACAAAAACGAAAAAATAACACTGCTCTGAGGGAAAGATCGAGGCTTACCGGCGCTTTATTTTATTACAGTAGAAATAAATGTCACATTTGATATTTCATTGGAAGCTTCGAAAATCAGAAATTCGGAGAGTGAAAGAAATTAATGCTGAGTACATGAAAAGGTCAAATGATGGCACAAAAGAAAGTCACTCAGGCTTACTTGCACAAGGCCGTCATAGTAATATTTTATATATCTGTCCTTTTCATATCGACCCCGGAATAAACTTATCAAAAAGTGACAGTATCACAAAATTTTACTTCTTCTTCTTCTTTTAATTAATGGTTTTTCGTTGTGCCACACCAGCACAATGCACTCAGCTTATGCTGTGTCGTCAAGGTATTTGGAATATGCTAATATAAATAGAACACGCAATGTTACTAAACAAGAATTACTAAGTATTCTTACGAGTATTTCTAATTTTCTCCTTATAAAGGAGCTTCCTTTCAAAAGAGAGAACTTTTCCTTTACCTAAATCCTTACCTTAATCTTTTCCTTTATTAAATACTGAGGCTATTTGAGCGTCAGAAAATTTATCTCAGTGTATAGGTACACAACTATTACCAAACATTGATAGAAATACACACCCTAAAACCTTGCATTTGCCTAGAACTTTCATAGCCTGTTGTATTTTAAGTATATTTTTATTCTGGTGCAGCCGTTTCGCGGATACCCCGATATTGTGCCCGAACAAAAGTAAAGCTATTTCGGAATTTTAAAAATGTAAACCATTGAGGTCTATTTTCAGACACCGGTGGTTATTCCGGTAGTTTAAAGAAAATTTATTAAAAATCTTACCTATTTTATTAATTAAATGTAACTAACGTATGATGTATCAACATATTATTATTCGTATATTATACCTACTACTAAAACAGTACTTACTATCCGTGTTAACTGGTAGGCTACTTTAAATCTCGGAAAATGAAAGAGTCACTCATTGTCCTGTCCAGGTCTTTAACTATGTTGATGCAACTATTATTGCTGGACAGACTGACAATTAATGAACACAGTTAATTTATTATGAGTAGTGAGGTTACTACCTAACCATTTAGCACAAGTTTCACACAGTTGTTCATATTTTGAAACGCATCAAATATACTACTTGATTAATATCAGCTAAGCCTTGAGACTTGAAATCATATCCTATAGAAACTCAGTTCTACAAGGCATTGTAATCAGTCAATAACACTATAATCAATCAATCAATTTCAATTTATTTTCCAAAAAAGCTTACATTTAACCACACAAACATAATCCACAATATACTTACTTACTTACTAGAAAACTTACCGAATAATAATTTGGCCACTTGCGTGTGTGGTTGGGTCTGAATCCAAACTAGATAACTGTATCTAGGATTTCATATCCATTTCCTTCGCGGTTTGCGGCTCGTAAGTTTATTTGTTTTATTTATTTTTTTACTAGCTGATGCCCGCGACTTCGTCCGCGTGGATCGAGGTTTTTCGGTTCCCGCGGGAACTCCTTAATTTTCCGGAATAAAAAGTAGCCTATGTGCTATTCCAGACTATAATCTATCTCTGTGCCAAATTTCATCCAGATCCGTTCAGCCGTTCGGGCGTGATTGAGTAACAAACATACATCCATACATCCATCCAAACTTTCGCATTTATAATATTTATTACTAGCTGATGCCCGCGACTTCGTCCGCGTGGATTGAGGTTTTTCGGTTCCCGCGGGAACTCTTTAATTTTCCGGGATAAAAAGAAGCCTATGTGCTATTCCAGACTATAATCTATCTCTGTGCCAAATTTCATCCAGATCCGTTCAGCCGTTGGAGCGTGATTGAGTAACAAACATCCATACATCCATACATCCATCCAAACTTTCGCATTTATAATATTTATTTGATTTGATATTTGATTTTGTACCAAAAAGTTATACGATATGTAGAAAAACAGAAATATAGTGGACAAGGAAACACTTATCTCTATAAGAGATCTCTACCAGTGACCCTTGGCAGTGAGAAAGGTTGTAAAGGAAGAATGGGTACAACAAGAAATGAGATGGAATGAAACGAGATATTATATCATAAACTTACACAAATATACATTTGACTAATTACATAAATAACCAGTTTATTAGATAAAATGGCACTGTACTTCTCACTATTTATACTCATAAAAATGCACAATAACTAAGCAAAAACTCCACACTAAATCGAAGATGCCGAAGAAATTTTATGTCTACACGCAAGGTGAATAACAAACAATTATAATATTCAGACTTAGAAATCCAGATAAGCAAATAAACCACTTTAGTAGTAAAGGTAGTATTGGAAAATACTCAAAAATACTCTAGACCGTTCAAAAATATCGGGAATATATTTTATTCAGTTACAAAATGTGCAGGTGCTCAAAGCTACCTTTTTGCGTGCTCTCTGACATTTTTCCCGGATAAAATGTAAACTTTTTGACACATTGAAATGGAGACCGGTGGTACTGGCGCGGTTAGACGATATATCAACTGCATTTAACATCACACAAAATGTAGGTATTTCTGTATTTACCGTACACTGAACGTCTCTCACCGAATATAATAAAAACCTGGGCACGTTTACACGTAAAAAGGATATGGATCAAGGACGTCTTTTAGAGTAGGTATAAAAAGCGTAACAACAACCAACTTGATTCATTGAATGTTGGTCAAAGTCAAATTTCTCTAGTACTTTGTCTAATTCCTCACTGCTGATAGCTATGACCCATTTCCCTATCGTGAAATAATGGGAGGGGTTTCTTTCATGCTATAAATGTACATCATAAGCCGGTATAGCCCAGTGACTTTAGTTTCACAGGCGCGGGTTCGATTCCAGGGCACGCTCCTCTTACTTTTCTGCGTAATGTGCGATTTAATGGTGAGGTTCTAAGTGAGGAAACCTACATGCCTGAGAGTAATTCTCCATAGTGAAGTAGGCATGCTAGTCCATATTTGGCCAGCGTGGTGGACTATGGAACCCTTCTTATTCTAAGAGGAGTGAGTCATGCTCAGTAGTGAGCCGGCAATGGGTTGCAGTGAGTGAATGAGTGAATGAGTGATGTAGTACAAATTATTATGGCGTAGGTGGGATGCCATACAATTCAATAGTTCATAGTATATTTTTATTTTTATTTAAACAAATAAATCCACGTCTAGCGTGCTATATTGGAACTTGATACTATTGCGGATAAAACTTTTTGTCACTTTGAAATAAAAACTGTGATACGGCGGTTTGGCTATAAATCGAATGCATGCTCAGTTTGCGCCATAGGAAAAAATACTGTGATTTAGGTTCTATAAAGTATGTTTTTTTTTTAAATACATACCTACCTGTAATATTTATTAGCAAACAAATATTACTAAGGACTGTGTTATTTTGAAAAACTTCACTGGGATTAATCAAAAATAACCCATAGAGATTTGATTCTATCTTAAATAAATTTATTTCGTTTTCTGCTTTTTTTTAACGATTTTTCGCGATAAAAACCTAAACGCACTAGACTTATAAAGCTACTCAATCTATATGATTTAAAAATGAAGTAAGATCATTATTTCGCACTATGAACTGTTGACACAATTTATTGAACTCAATTATTTTATTTCATTCGCGGCTGTTCGCAGCTCTTAACGAGTAGGTACGAAAAAATTATATTATAACGTCAAACGTGGTCGTTTTCTAAATAAGTCAAGTGTGCTAACATAATAGGACCTTTTTGAGTGATACGCTTGGTTATTCATACACATCATTATTTTGATTTGTAAGCACCACCGCCTTTCATATTTCTGCGAATGCGGTTTGGGCTCTATACCTAAGGCCGTATTTTAATTGACTGAAAACCAAGCTTAGTATTTCTACAGTATAAAAATCAACATTGAGAGTTTATACGTAGTGATTAAAATAATAATTATTACTTACTAGCTGATGCCCGCGACTACGTCCGCGTGGATTGAGGTTTTTTGGTTCCCGCGGGAACTCCTTAATTTTCCGGGATAAAAAGTAGCCTATGTGTTATTCCAGACTATAATCTATCTCTGTGCCAAATTTCATCCAGATCCGTTCAGCCGTTGGGGCGTGATTGAGTAACAAACATCCACACATCCATACATCCATACATCCATACATCCATCCAAACTTTCGCATTTATAATATTTATTTGATTAGTATAGACTAGTTTTGAACATTTTGAACACGCCGCAGTGGCTCAGTTGGTAAAGAGCTGGTTAGCAAGCGAGATGTCGCAGGTTCAAATCCCTCTCTCGAAATTAGAAAGTTAATATTGCGTATTTATTTTTCACTTTTTTTTTATTTTTTAATGCAAACGAAATTTACTATGTGTTACGGAGTGTCCAATGACATGGCTTGTCTCAATACAAGATAAAATAGTATAAAATGGATTATGTTTTGCTCATTGATGTGGAATTTTAGTACCTTTTGCTTCAAATTGAAACGATCATACCATACGCGCGGAGAACGGGTGACGGTCTAGTAGCCTTGAGATGCACAAAGTGACGCGGCACGTAGCGGCAAATATTATATTTTGTATATAAGTTTTTACGGGGTCACGGCGCGCAGTGCATCTCCGTGCCGCGTGGCTGGGCCCAGCCCCATACAACCTCATACAAAGAATACTTGCCACTACGTACCGCGCCGCGCTACGCCTCTCTAGCGGGGACCTTAAAAGTCAAGAGCTTTACGGTTCATCGAAATTTCCTTTGATGAAGCCTGTGATATAGGGATGCCATGCAGAGATATCGAGAATCTTTGACACTTCCATTATCCGATGTGCAAAGACGAATTTATCTACAAATTAATCTTAAAACCCGACCATTTATTTTAGAGACAATGCCACGGTTTCAGGCTTCTTAAAGTTGTATCTTCAAAATTACCAAAGCTTTTGGTACGCACTAATGAAGACCCATAAACAAAGCTAGCAATTTGTGGGAACGACGGCCAAACGGGCATAGTATAGGCCTGAATAGATTTAATTAAGATTAAGATACTGATACAGTGTGATATTATTGCAACTGACGGCTCTTAATATAATAGGCATAAAGGCCACACTCGTGTGTATATAGTTATTGTTCTTGTGGTATCATATTGAGAGTAGCTGAATAAGGGTTTGTATGAAGTTTGACGGGGATCAAGTATCGAAATCGGTTGCAAGAAATATTGGACAACTTTACGTGCTCTATTGTTAACATTTGTTACTTTCTTAACTTTTGTGTACAAAAGAGGATTTTCTACCATATGATATTTTTCTTGACAATACAAAAGGCTCGTTTCGCCCCTTTTTTGAAAAGATACTAAGTAGTTATTAATATATAAGCCGTTATTACTACTACTCTTATTACGAGCTTTTACAACTCTATAACGCTGATAGAACGTTTAGGTAAAAAACCGGCCAAGTGCGAGTCGGACTCGCGCACCGAGGGTTCCGTACAAACCTGTAGTAAGTTTTAAATTATTAAAAAAAAAACTACTTACTAGATCTCGTTCAAACCAATTTTCGGTGGAAGTTTGCATGATAATGTACATCACATATTTTTTTTAGTTTTATCATTCTCTTATTTTAGAAGTTACAGGGGGGGGGACACACATTTTACCACTTTGGAAGTGTCTCTCGTGCAAACTATTCAGTTTAGAAAAAAATGATATTAGAAACCTCAATATTATTTTCGAAGACCTATCCATAGATACCCCACTTTGAGTTTCAGTTCTAAGTATGGGGACCCCCAAAATTTATTGTTTTTTTTCTAGTTTTGTGTAAAAATCTTAATGCGGTTTACAGAATACATCTACTTACCAAGTTTCAACAGTATAGTTCTTATAGTTTCGGAAAAAAGGGGCTGTGACATACGGACGGACACACAGACAGACAGACAGACATGACGAATCTATAAGGGTTCCGTTTTTGCCAAATTTGGCTACGGAACCCTAAAAAGGACCTAAATTACCTTGTTCTTACAGGAGAGAGCAGCAAGAACCCAAAAACAAGTACCACCACCACCACTATGCTGGGCACAGGCCTCCACTCTCGTAGGAAAGAGCGAATTAGAGCTTAGACCCACCACGCTGCTCCAATACGGGTTGGCGGACTTAAACGACTATTGTCATGTAATTGACAATAACCGGGACCGACGGCTTAACGTGCTCTCCGAGGCACGGGGGTGACACACCGCCAACTTCCAACTCCGGGCTGGCACTGAGAATTTCTTAACTGAAAAACCCAATACCTAACAATTTTTATGCCCGACCGGGAATCGAACCCAGGACCTCGTGACCCGCAGTCAAGCAAGCAAATCAAGTACACAGAAGTTTAATTCTCATTTGAATACGAAGCAATCAAACTCAATAATTTCTTTAGGCACGCGCTCTTGTACCTAGTGGCTGTGGTATGTCTAAATCTGACTTAATCACCACAGACACAGATCGTTTTAGTGCGTGTCTACTTAATTTTATAGTTTGACTAGCGATCCGCCCCGGCTTCGCACGGGTAGCACTAATAATCCTAATCTATATAATATTAAACTATCCTATCTCTCAAGTTAGATCGAACTGCACATGGTGTGCGAATCCATATAAATATTATAAATGCGAAAGTTTGGATGGATGGATGTATGTATGTATGGATGTATGTTTGTTACTCAATCACGCTCCAACGGATGAACGGATCTGGATGAAATTTGGCACAGAGATAGATTATAGTCTGGAATAGCACATAGGCTACTTTTTATCCCGGAAAATTAAGAAGTTCCCGCGGGAATCAAAAAAACCTCAACCACGCGGACGAAGTCGCGGGCATCAGCTAGTTTTATTATAATCGGTTAAGTGGTTTAGAAGTCCATTGAGGACAAACATTGTGACACGAGATTTATATATATTAAGATTGTATTCAAATAGGATATTGCTTGCGTGGAGCTGTTTATTCAGACGAAGGGAGAAACTTGAGATTACAACCTGAAAGTTTTAACTCGCCATTATAGTGTTTGTTACTCGAAATTACTAGATGGGTGACCTAAATAATAAATTATTACTAGATAATGCCCGCGACTTCGTCCGCGTGAATTAAGATTTTTGATTCCCGCGGGAACTCTTTAATTTTCCGGGATAGAAAGTAGCCTATATCCTTCCCGGGATACGATCTACCCGTGTACCAAATTTTGTGTAAAAAGTTTTACCTCCCCATTATACTGTTTGTTACTTACTCGAAATTACTGGACAGGTGACCTAATTATAGTAACCTTACCTACAGTGGATGATGGAGCGACGCTCATACAAATTGCAAATCGCAGCATCTACTACACCTCAAATCTGCATACTAGTTTTGTGCTAAAATGACTGAATTTTGTAGAGAAAATTCTACCCTTTGAGATAAATAAGCTTCTTTCCCCTGTCAGTAGTTTTTCTCTATCTTAACGTCTCCATTTGTTGACTGGTAGATCGTATCTCCTTAAAATGTGCTAATACTTTCAAGAGAAGTGGCCGCAACCTCCAGTAATGAGAAATACGGCACAGAGAGAGAATAGTATACTAGCTAATGCCCGCAACTTCGTCCGCGTGAATTGAGGCTTTTTGGTGCCCGCGGGAACTCTTTAATTCCGAAATAAAAAGTAGCATATGTGTTATTCTAGACCATAATCTATCTCTGTGCCAACTTTTATCCAGATCCGTTCAGCCGTTGGGGCGTGATTGAGTAACCAACATCCATCCACCCATACATCCATTCATCCATCAATCCATTCATCCAAACTTTAGCACTTATCTTAATATATATAAATCTCGTGTCACAATGTTTGTCCTCAATGGACTTCTAAACCACTTAACCGATTATAATAAAATTCGCACACCATGTGCAGTTCGATCTAACTTGAGAGATAGGAACCGAAAAACCTCAATCCACGCGGACGAAGTCGCGGGAATCAGCTAGTAATATTAGTATAGATCGTATGTACTAAGAAATTGTCCATTGACGCATTGTCTTTCTTGACAAACTCAGTCACTTTGTTCAAGTGTTAGTATGGCACTACATCACACTGAGGGGGAAGATATTGTATAATCTCATGCATTAAAGCGATTAGACCACATTTAGAGCGCAACGAAGTAACATAATACTTTCTAAGACTATAATAATATCTTAATTCTTTCATCTCCATGAGAGCTCCAGGGAAACGGGTCGCAAAGTTACAACGGCATTATTAGTTCCATGAACTTTGGGGAGCCGTTATCACTGTCTTAAGCTCTCCTAATTGCGTTCAATATCTTGTTATCTTTAAGACTATGGTTACTTTATAGTATGGTCGACTTCAAATTGAGGGAACTCAGGAAGTAGGTTCTTTATACCGCAAGATAACGTCACAGCTATACCGTTAGCAGAAAAACAACAATTAGCTTCCTTATTTCGATTTTAAGTTTATTTTAAGACGTACTTTTTTTACAATCAATATCTATTTTGCCAAAAAAACTCTATTGCACTGGCTGTATTTGAATAGAGGAACAAGACCTTCAACAAAGACCTTCGTTTCCAAATACAATAAAGGTTAGTACTAGAGCCGCTACGGATCTAGAGTCTACTAGAGTCTACTAGAGTCGGAGCTTAGTAGGACGCTCTTTCTTCTAATTATTCTTAGTGAACAAGGAAAATTCAAGAGTATCCGCGGGAATCAAAAAAATTATCTCTTCAACCGATTTTGATAAAATTTGCTGTAGGGATAGTTTGTATCCAGGGGAAGTACATAGGCTAATTTTTATCCCGGAAAATTAAAGAGTCCCCGCGGGAATCAAAAAATCTTAAACCACGCGGACGAAGTCGCGGGCATCATCTAGTAGTTTAATAAGTTACACTAAAAGAGCAATTGCTGAGTCAAAAAAAGTCGTATCAAAGAGACATCTGTATTTCTAATTCGAACCTATAGGATATGGAATGCCCTTCCGGCTTCCGTTTTCCCCTCCTCTTTTAATATAGGTACCTTCAAATCAAGAGTGAATAGGCATCTTCTAGGCAAGCGCGCTCCACCTTAGGCTGCATCACCACTTGCAAGCAAGTCTGATTGCAGCCAAGCGCTGGCCTATACATTTAAAAAAAAAAAAAAAAACCTTTAAGTATACCTAAGGCTTCAACCTAATTTATTTCTTCATTCTATTTGATGCTTTTGATAATATGACACTCAATATATGTCTTTGAGAGCACAAGTTTGGAGTTATTCATTCGTGGCCGCATTCAAAAGCTATCATAGGATGGTATTCACCTGAAATGTTTTACAAGTAATTAAGTCCCGCCACATAATGGTTATTAACGTGACTATCTAAAAGCAGTGCCAGTCGTGGCCATAAAACTTTCAGAGAGTCAATTTATGATCCACACCTAGAGCAACGCGAAACGCTCTTAATTTATTGGATCATAAAAATTAAATCATGTTGGTGAAAATAAAAACGCTGTTTTGCTGACGGTGCAGTGCTGTGAATTTTTTATCAGTTTGCACAGTGTGAACGGAGAAAATAGCATGTTTGAGCAAATCACTAATCCGCCCTTGTGAGGACTTAGCGCGCTATACCGCGCATCAACTAGAATTCGTTTGTTGTTCTCTGATCTGTGGTTGGTCCTATTAAAGAACTTCTTTTTCGTAACCCATAATAATATTATTAACCTTCGATAACTAATCATTGACATGACTATTTAACAAAGTAATATACAAAGAGGCCAAAATGATATTCAAAGTCGACCAAATTAGATTCGCTGAGTGAGGGTTCCGTAACTTGCAAAGAAACATAATTTAATAGTTATTATTTAATTAAACTATTCTACCGTGAAGAACAAATCCCTTTAATTTGGGACTAAATAACCCTGCCTGATCTGTAAAGGTTTATTGATTTCTTAAAATACTGTGATAGTTAGAGAACTTTTATTTTCCATTTAATATTTAAATTAACTCAATTTTTTTTTCAGATTTTTAATTTTTAAGGTATCGATTTTTAATGTAGCTTTATACATACATGTTATACACATAAAGCAATGTTTTAAAAAATCATTATTGTTGTACCGTGTAGGTAAAAAATACTAGTAGTAAGTATTACTAGTTTTGTGTACTGTAAATTTTTTATAAGTTTACACAGTATGAAAGAAAGCAGCTTACCCGGGTTTTTACGCTAATGACGCGCATAATGACTACAGCTTTCCTACTACCTAATTACCTTCCCCGATCCAACTATTCCTAAGAAAGGAAAAGAGATGTTCCGGCTCCACAAAGATAGTTAAATGAGTACAAATGAGAGGGCTTGAATACCTGGACTATTTCATGAAAAGTAAGGCAAGATAGGACAAAAGATGACCGGGCCATAGACATAGTTACTTGCCAGGCAGTAGTTCAATATGACCTAAAAATCTAATATTTTTAAGACACCCTAACTCACCCGCTAAAATAGCCTATATTTTATTCAATTTATTAAACTTTTTGAAAGGCCTTTTCGATCACCTTGAATCAGATTGAGCCTCTTTTTCGTGATATCACCTCTTATGTTAAATGACACGTTCGGAAAAGAATAACAGATTATTGAAAAGCTGTCGTATTTGCATAGTTTTACAGTTTTATTTACATTATTTCGAATGCTGGATTGTATTATTTATTTGAGTAACTCAAAACTGGTTGACCCAAAATCACAACAGTGAAAAATACCATTTCTATTCAAGTATTTAGAGCGCCTCTGGTTAAAGCGTTTATAGTGTCACCTGTATCGCCTATCCGCAATTTATTGTCAAAAACAACAAAGATAATCCTACCGGCTATAATCCTACGACACGCAGCATACATACTACTTTCTGGAGCAGTATCTCATACCTACCTATTATTGAACCAGGATTAAGTTGCAAAATACGGCTTGCCCTAGATCTTTGCTTCGATCTCTAATTGCAAAATGTTTGAAATAATTCCTTTAACAGACTTCTTAGCGTAGCCAATCTGTTTAATCTATATTAAACTAGCTGAATCAGTCCAGACTTACCTGTTTAACGGGTAGTCCTTATTTTAAACTTACTAAAGCTAAGGAGGCTTAAGAACTGCTAGTGGCGAAAAAACAGGCTGTGAGAAAGATTCAATGAGGTAAGTTTCCTGACTAAATACCTAAGCTTACAAAATAATACCTTGAGATCTCAACCCACAACATATTCTCCACGTAAGATAATATTATGTCGTGTACTCGTATCTATACGTGTAAGAAATTCGGTGAGTAAATACCTACATATTTACTTAACTAATTTCTATTCATATAATGCTGGCTTTACAAGTATAAAGCCTGAAACGCACAACACACTAAGGCAACGTGGCGCGTTCGCAATATATTGTGTAGATGAAAAAAAACCGGCCAAGTGCGAGTCGGACTCGCGCACCGAGGGTTCCGTACAAACCTGTAGCAAGTTTTACGATTAATGAATTTAATGAACCGCAAAACTAACTTTGTTTGTAGAGGTTTACTGTTAATATCAAAAAAACTATGCTAGTTACAGCATTGGCTATAGTTTTCCTGTAAAATATACATACATTCCTATTGACCATAATTATTTCAGATTTTTCGATTGGTAAACTCCGGAGATAAGGGGGGGGGGGAACGGTATTTTTTTTGACTTTTTCCCCGATAAATCAAAAACTATCATGACTAAAAATAATTAAAAATCTGTTTTAGAATGTACAAAGTAAACCCTTTCATATGATACCCCACACAGTACAGTTATCTCACTTTTAAATTTCAACCCTCCGATTTTCCCCCCATTTTAAATAAGAACAAAAATAATTTCCAACTTTTTTTAATTCCAGTGTCTTTGGGCCACTAATATACACAACTATTTCAAATTTCATGTCGATAGCTTCGGTAGTTACTGAAATAATCGAGTGTGACGGACGGACAGACAGACAGACAGACAGACAGACAGACGGAGAAAGTCGCACCATAAGGGTTCCATTTTTACCATTTTGGTACGGAACCCTAAAAAGAGTAATGAACGCATTGCAGTAGTACCTAAATGTCTGCTATAAGCACTGTAATGTGACTTGCTTCATAAAGCTCCTTAATAGCACTGCGTGTAATTGTTAGCGAGAATTAAAATTTTCCAATCCATACTTTCATACTTAATATTATAAATGCGAAAGTATGTCTGTCTATCTACCCACCTGTATGTATGCCAGGCCCATCTTTTCAACCGATTTTAATGAAATTTGCTACAGAAGTATTGGAGGTTCCCGAAGAAGGATATAGGCAACTTTTTTTCCCGGAAAGTTCTCACGGGAATTTAAAAAACTTAATCCACACGGTCAAAGTCGCAGGCAACATCTAGTACTTACGAAGATCACTGTTTTGCAAAAATGTACTTAAATCGCTAATAAAAGTTACGTATGCTCAAGTTAAGCTATGAAATAGTACTCGATACTCGTGACTTACACAAATCGTTAGGTCTATTTATACACATCGATTAGCTCCGTCGTGTCGCTACGACCTAGGTAAGTACTAAACTTTTACATCAATGCTACGACCGGACCTCTTACGTGTAATAATGGACTACGTAAGTTACACGCCGAGCCGTCTTGTTTTACTGTCGACTCAATTAGTGTGTCTTAACCTTAATAATTCCTTTACCACTGCTGGCTATAACAACTAGATATATGTGTAGTAGTACGGTGATTAAAATGTTTGCGTAAGCGAGCGCCCGTAATGATGGATTACACGTCACTTTGATGTATGGGAATCTGGAACAACATTAGCTATTTAGTTTCCTAAGAAGGCTTTGTGAAAATATCTTACATTTCCTAATCAGCTTTTCCCTGTATATAGCCGATATACCTGACCCGCCCGTTTTCACTCAAGTGGAATTTTTGTAAATCCTATAACAAGTTATCTCTATCCACGGAGACTAGTTAATATAGCGCTCTCTCTGTCACGTAATCCCATACAAATGACAAAGACAAAAAAAGTCAGTGGGCGTAAACGATTCTGAATGTACGTACACACTGCGCTACTATTAAATTAAACTAGCTTTCTTCCCACGACTACACTTGGTTTTTTTTTACAATTTACGTAGTTGTTATAATTCAAAATATATTAAACACTATCCGACGACGTATCACTGCTATCGTTTTCTAGATTTATTATGAAGTTATTATTTCCACATTCCTATCCATTAAGTCATTATTTTCACATTCCTATCCATTGCGTTCATTTTTGGCTCTACTATTTCTTGTACTTGTTTGATACAATTTTGCCACTTTTGGGCATTAATATTTTGAATCGCATTATTCAAAAGGTTTCTTAATTCCGCCATTTTGTAAGTTGTGTTTTCAGCGGCAACTTTACCTTTAACTTGGGCCCAAATCAATTCAATTGAATTTAATTCACAATGATACAGCGGAAGTCTTAAAACAGTTTTATTTTTATTTTGCTCATGGACTGATACATATTCCATATCATAGTTTTTTCGGTACTACCAAAAGGACGTTTTTTTTCTTTTAAGAGCATTAAAATCTGTTATAGAACTGTCCGCCATGGTTCGTCCACTTCTTACATGTACGAAGACCGTAAAATGCAATCGAAAAGTCCAGTACACAAGCGCCAAGTTGTCAGAAAGCAATCGATCACAGAGTCCAATACACAAGCCAAGTCACAATGAATGCACCAACAGTCCAAGGTACACGCCAGGTCACGGAACAATAACGATAGGTAAGGATAAAATATGAGCGCGTCTGCACAGTACGGGTACCACGATCAGACTAAAATAGACACGTAGTCTGTACACTGCATTAACGGTTATCGCTGACCAATCACAAACGAGTCCATGCCTATTAACTTGTCTCCGTGGATAGAGTTTTTAACCGACAGCTCCAATATTAATTTTAATGCTTACGTGATTAGACTATTATTTTTATTTTTTGTAAATATTATAAAATAAAAGAACGTGTACGTTGATCAACGACTTAATACAAATTGGAGACCATCAATGCAGCTATTGCGTAGACCGTAGGTACATCATTCAAGTAAAACGTTTCTATTAGTTTGTAAGCACAAATATTATAAACATCTCCTAAAACAAACTTTACCGGATCTTTTATACGTATTCACAATAGCGCAAACGTTCCTGCCACAGAATCTAGATTTACGTTTGCCTACATGATACACCCGTAGGTAAGTAAATGAATCCACGTCAGATCCACTTTCAAAGCGGCTTGGATTCGTGTTAAAACCTCACAATTATTCGTGCACAGGCGTTTGCTTTGGCATAGCGATTGTGAGTGTTGTTTTAAAGGTGGGAACAGACTAAGTTTGGGATGCATAGAGCGTACCTACTTTGACTTTGAGCTGAAACTGTTTCTATATAACTGTAGTCACGTATTTCTATAGTTCTCAGTCTTGGTCGTACATGCTTAGAATACGTCATTATGATTTACGTGAACTTTGGGGTTGCGCAAGTCAGGGTTAGTCTGCTTCTTACCAAAATTCAAGTCAGTATATACTTTTAACCATAATCAAAGGATGTAAGAGTACTAACTCGTGCTACTCATTTTGCTAGAATTTGGATGGTGATATTCAAAATTAACTAAAGGTAACCATCGCTGGTGCAACTTACCCGACGACTACTCTGATGTGATTCATGTTATAGGTAGGTATGTAATATATTAATGCCAATTTAATTACACCTAATTATTTTTTTAATGTACCTTTACTTTTCTATTGTTTTATTTGTCCCATCATTGTGCTGTTGACATTTGGCGTGCCGTACGTATGATTAAGCGACTGACTGTCGCTTAATCATTACTTGGAACTCTTTAGTATAAATCTATACTAAGGAGTTCCATATTAAAATATGATATGGCGACTCTAAAATGCGGCAGTATAATTTAAAATGAAAACACCTTACTAAAAGGTATTGTATTTTAGTACGTACAGTCTTAATTTTCTTGTAATACACTCCAAAATTCAGACTAATTAAGAGCTCATAGTAGGAAGTATAAAGACAAAGTTCTTTAAAAATGCCGGCTTTGGCAGCCCGCCACAAGGAAACCTACTTTGTCATAATTAACAATAGTCTTTTATCTTCGTTATAATTATCTTTTAGGGAACTTTTGTTCAACTAAAGTAATATTTCTCTTAAAATTTTTGACCGAGTATTAAAAACCTGAAAATATTTTCAGTTGCTTTTAAAAATACTTTAGAGATCATCTAACATAAAGCCCCTCTTTCTCTATATTCTTTCTTTGTTCACTTTTTGAAAATATTCTTGCTAACTGTTATTAACTTAGAAAAGTTAATTTTTATTTTTAAAGGATTATGACCTAAGGATGGAGACCTTTTAGAATCCGATCACGTCTCCGGGTTATGACAAGGTTCCAAATCACGTACTTAGTTAATAATAATTTAATTTTCTTCAGCCATTTTCAGTTCCTTGCGAGGAATAACAACGTAGAAAACTTTCTGTTAATCAATAGTCCACCACACTGGCGAAGTGTGGATTGGGACATTTCACACAACTTTGAGAACTGCATGGAAAACTCTAGGACATGAACTCGCTATGTTTTCATTCACCTTGAGTGCTAGTACGCACAGAAACCCGAATAAGAAGCCGTAGGCTATTAGATTCTTGCGTTAGTTTATGTAAAGGTGTATTTACTCACAAAACGGTCGCGTCATAACAAGCGGCGATGGCAAGAATGAACGAAATCCAGGGTAATGAGAGGGGGAAACTCTCATCCGCAAAAGTGTGCTCGTCTGCGTGGATTGGATTGATTAAAATCAGACGGACAGACAGACATACTTTGGCATTTGAAATATTAGCACAGCGTATGTTTATAATTATCCAAAGTCAGTAAACTTCTTGAAAGTTAATAATAATACAAAGTATAAGACGTGATGGTGATATTTGACTATGGTACGGAATTACAGAAAATGGACGCCCAAAATACAGCTGCCCACTAATTTTGTGCTAGAATGACAGATTTTTGTACTGAAATTTTTTCCTGGTAACTTCTAACTGGTAGGAAATAAAGTATCTCCAGACTGTGATATTAGTATGGATTCATCACAACTTTAGTTTACAGTAAGAACTCTTTGCACTTGGTTAGATTTTTTTAAATATAAATGAGACTTTTAAACTAAATTAATATTAGTTTTTCCCAAATACAAGAAATTCTTACTGAGCACATTTCCTGGTTTTATTTTGTAAGCATTTTTACCTTAACTAAAGAAGGCAAAGAATGCCTCCTTCAAAGATGGGTCTTAAGATAATGAGTACCACAATTGTTAAGAAAATTTTGGTGGCGTTTCAAATTTAAATAGAAATAACGTTTTACGGTAAAAAAATTGTTTGTTTCATAATAATTACTAAGGAGCTTCAGGGATATTTTGTTTAAATTAATAGAGAATTCAGACAGCCACATTTGTTTTGGTTTAGGTTAAATGAAGTCAGCCAAAATTAATCAATCTATCTGTAAAATATCGATCGTCACAAATTAGAGCCCGTCACAGTTCCCAAGGAAATGTAGTAAATGTGAACAGACCCTAGTTTGGCTATTCAAGTCCAAACACAATGCCATCGCGTGTCCAATTAGTTTTAAACATAGCGCCAAGGGTATAATTTTCTACAATTTGTCGTACATTATTTATTATTACGAACCGTTGTTAATAGACCTGTATATTTTGGACAAATAATTACTGCTCAACCCAAATGGTAATTAAAGAATACCTATGTAGTAAACTGTTTCAGTTAATAACATAATTACAAGGATGTGTTGCGTCAAAGGTAGAACGATTTAAATTACTAAGTAAATGAATATTGAAAAATTTAAAAAAATGTTTAACTAGCTAGGCTTATCTTATTGCTGTACATATTATCATCTTACGCTGTATTATCTTATTCTTTACTCTAATATTTTAATAATAAACTTTCTAATGTTCAGACTCTCTCTTAAAATATAGTAGCGACCGCAACTCTACATTACAATACCCCACCCCATATATAAGTTCGCCCTATTTATCTTATGTAGAAAGTAATTAAGTACCTAGAACATTGAATTAATTAAAAACTTTTATCTTTAATTACATAATGAAAATCTGAGTAAACATTTTCTCTGTAATAACTTTAAATATATAAGAGTCTATCTCGAATCGTAATGATATAAAGTCTACCCTTTCTTTTTCTGAGAAATGTAAATGTTTACCCTTCTGAAAGGTTTTGTACCTAGCCTAATTTATCAAGAAACGAAGAATACATATCATACTAATATTATAAATGCGAAAGTGTGTTTGTTTGTTGGTTTAATGGTTTGTTGGTTTGTCCTTCAATCACGCCGCAACGAAGCAACGGATTGACGTGATTTTTAGTATGGGTATAGTTGAGGAGCTGGAGAGTGACATAGGCATAGGCTTTATCCCGGAAAATTAAGGAGTTCCTGCGGGAATCAAAAATACTTAAACCACGCGGATGAAGTCGAGGGCATCAGCTAGTTGTACAAAAATATTCACAAGTTCCTACGACAAGCATGGCCTGCCCACTGCTACTTCAGCTACCGTTGAAGTCGGAAAGTTTGAGAGTGGAGACCGCACACAAGAAAGGCTGACCAGGGTCATGTTGAGCTTTTTTCTGAAGGATATGAACCGAAATCAGGAAGAGAGCTATTAGTCACTGTCATAGCCCAAACCAAAGCCAGCCAGCAAGCTGGAGTGACGGTCGGCAGGTAATGATTGTCATAGGACGATAGCCACCGGAAAGAAAAAGCCTATAGTGGAGACCGCGTATTCGTAGCGTGGGGCGCCTCCTCATTATTGCACGATGGACAAAGATGATGGATGATGGATAAAGAGGGTGGCGGGAAGTGGGTTGATGAGGAAGGCTGAGGACAAGGTGTAGTGGTGATCACTAGGGAAGACCTATGTTTAAGAGTTGACGTCCACAGGCTCATATGAGGACGATGATGATGTGTCCTAGCCATAAAGTAGTAGCCCATTAGTATACTCATAAAACCGAACACTGAGAAGAATTCCTCTCAGTACCTATAAAACATTGGTGAGAATATTTTAACGAATCATACTTTCTTTTTTTATTCTACAACAAGTTAGACCTTGACTGCGATCTCACCTGATGGTAAGTGATGATGTAGTCTAAGATGGTAGCGGGCTAACCTGTAAGGGGTATGGCAACTGCCATACCCCTTACACCCATACTCCCACCCATACCTATATTAAACCCATACTCCTAGTCGATTTCTACACGGCATCGTACCGGAACGCTAAATCTCTTGGTGGTACGCCTTTGCCGGTAGGGTGGTAACTAGCCACGGCCGAAGCCTCCGCCGGACCAGACCAGAGAAAATTCTGAAATTATGAATTTATAATTTCAGAATTTTCGGGAATCGAACCCGGGACCTCCCACGTTAAGGCAACAGCGCTCAATACTGCGGCAGGGAGGTCGCCTGAAACTAAAGAAAAAGTCTGCGAAAGAGTCTTTGTTTGTTGGTTTGTCCTACAATCAAGCCGCAACAGACCAACGGATCGACGTGACTTTTTGCATGTATATAGTTGAGGACCTGGAGAGTGCAATAGGCTACTTTTTATCCCGGAAAGTTGGAGTTCTTTTGGTAACTAAAAAAACTTATTCCACGCATACAAAGTCGCGGGCATATGCTAGTATTTCATACACATATTTTAATAAATGGACCTCGCTTTAAATTCCAAGCGTCCTTCCTACATAATAACGTGCAGACAAATATCTTGTCAAAGTAAGTTCGAAGCCTTTGAACAATCCAGCTTTGGGATTACAACGGAAGTAATTTAATATCGCCGCTGTTTTGAATGCGTATTGTCTGATATTGAAAGCTGAAACATGTTGTATGTAGGTTTTCCGAACTTTTTCGAGTGACGATGAAAATACAAGCGTATACAATTTTTTTTATAATGAGATGCCATCAGCGCTGATTGAACGTGATGATATCGTTAGGGCGATCGAAAATACGAGTCGCAAATTCTCGAGAATTTTATGACCTCGACCTTTTTATACGAAAAATCATAGAACTGAATATAATGGGCTTCATTTTGTATTATATGCGCTACATTTTACAGACCAATCTGATGAAAATTTTAAAATGGTTTACAGCTTCCTATTTGAAACAACGACTATGTAAAGTATGAGATGCTATTGACTGGGACAGTACATATAATTTCGTCATCAATAGGTGAGCTGTGGTCAAGCGGTCGGATCTTTTAGAAGTAATGTCCTCCCGACCGAATTTCGGCCACGGCGGCCAATCTCCAGAGAGATTAGCCATCTGCGCGGGAGATATTATAGTGCACAAGTGTGCGCGCAAACACAGGTGCACTCTCTGTTCCTTTACTCTCATAGCCCGATGGGACGGAAAATCCGACACGACCGGAGAGAGATCAGGCGCAGGACCGACGGCTTAACGTGCTCTCCGAGGCACGGGGGTGAAACACCGCCAACTTCCTAACTCCGGGCTAGTACTGAGAATTTCTTGTCAGAAAAACCCAGTACTTGTTGTGACCCGACCCGGGACCTCGTCGGCCGCAGTCGAACATGCTAACCACTAGACCAACGAGGCAGTTAGAGAAGTACTAAGTTCGCAATACCCAAAAAGATGTGAGTTCGACTCCCATCAGTGCAATTTGTGAGATTGCAACAGCCTATACGACACATGACCATGATATTTATTTATTACCCGACTGCGGAACGCACAGGGTTATGTGTTCATCAGTCTATATATGTATATTTCCTTTGTGTCGCACTACAGACAAAACGGCTGAACCGATTTTGATGATACTTGCACCACTAGATTTGTCTTAATTTTCCGAGTGTCATAACGGAAGCCGAATTTGAGAAAAAACAAAATGGCGCCCACTAGAAGCCATATTGTAACAAATTTAAAAATGAAAGTCAATAAACTATGGCAAGTGGGGTATCGATGAATAGGTCTTGTAAAATCAGAGTTAGGTTCCCTAGACCATTTTTTCATTTTAACGATCATTTAGGATTTACGAGGTTTCAAAGGTTCATTTTTAGTGTATTCCTTTGTGTCGCACTACAGACAAAACGGCTGAACCGATTTTGATGATACTTGCACCACTAGATTTGTCTTAATTTTCCGAGTGTCATAACGGAAGCCGAATTTGAGAAAAAACAAAATGGCGCCCACTAGAAGCCATATTGTAACAAATTTAAAAATGAAAGTCAATAAACTATGGCAAGGGGGGTATCGATGGATAGGTCTTGTAAAATCAAAGTTAGGTTCCCTAGACCATTTTTTCATTTTAACGATCATTTAGGATTTACGAGGTTTCAAAGGTTCATTTTTAGTGTATTCCTTTGTGTCGCACTACAGACAAAACGGCTGAACCGATTTTGATGATACTTGCACCACTAGATTTGTCTTAATTTTCCGAGTGTCATAACGGAAGCCGAATTTGAGAAAAAACAAAATGGCGCCCACTAGAAGCCATATTGTAACAAATTTAAAAATGAAAGTCAATAAACTATGGCAAGTGGGGTATCGATGAATAGGTCTTGTAAAATCAGAGTTAGGTGTCTTTGAACATTTTTTCATTTTAATGATCATTCAGGATTTACGAGGTTTCAAAGGTTGTAATCCTTTGTGTCGCGCTACAGAAAAAACGGCTGAACCGATTTTGATAGTACTTGCACCACTAGATTTGTTTTAATCTTCCGAGTGTCACTATGGAGGCCGAATTTGAGAAAAACAAAATGGCGTCCACTAGAAGCCAATTAATAAATGAAAGTCGATAGGCTATAGGCAAGTGGGGTATCGTTAGATAGGTCTTTTAAAATCACACCTAGGTTCCTTAAACCATTTTTCCGTTTAATGATAATTTAGGATTTACGAGGTTTCAAAGGAAATGTTTAAAGTTCCTACATAAATCATCTATCTATCAAACTAGGTATGATACCTATTATAAAGAGAAAAGATTTGGATTATCTCAAAAACTACTCAACCGATTTTAAAAATTATATCACTTATAGAAAGCTACATTATTAACATGTAAAATAGGCCATATTTCATTTTTTTAAAAATAAGAGATCCCTACGAAAATTGCAATAATGTGAATTCGGTCGGAAAGAATCGTCTCATCTGAGAGCTTCGTTGCGTGCGCTGAGTAAATAGTTAAAGTTACACGAAAATAATGTATGGTGGAATAGTTTCTCTTAAAAAGTTCTATAAAAAAGTCCGCGATAGCATATATCTAACTTTTAAGGCTGACTAACAATAAACATTTTTATGATTTTCAAACTTGGTTTAAAACTATGCTTTACTTGTGAAGGTGTTTTTACCGACATAGTATTAATCCTTATCAAAATAAATATGTTCGTCATCTTCAGTATTTAATTAAGATAAAAATTGCTCTGTACACCATTTAATTTAGATGAATATTTTATGAGATATCATAGAAATACAGTAACGTTCAACAGAAAATGACGCGGCCGGCAGCGGATAGAAAAGGGTGAAGGTGGGGCGCGTACCTACTCTCACAATATAATATTACGGTAGTAACCTAATATCATTGTAAAAGCTTAATGTGACGACATAACCAGTCTCAAAAAACTTGATGATTTGTACTCCTTCAATCGATCAGTCAAAAAATCAATAAATTCATCAATGCCACATGCAGCGCATATTCGACTTACATAACTTACGACTAAAATTTTTAATGTCTATTAAAATATTGGTTCCGACTTTGCTACGTACTAAATACGTACAAATTGTGTTTTTGAAAATACTTTTTTTGCATTGTTCACGGGCATTTTCGTAAGTGGCCGACGTTCATTGGCTTACGAAAGCGATTGGACGCGGTAAATGCCGAGGTCTCGTGACGTCGCGTCGCTGCGATAGGACTCTCGAAAATTAATTCACTCTCTCTGTCGAAAAAATAGCAGATTCACGAACTTTACCAAACCAAATTTATATTAGCATTATAACATATTATGCAAATTTGATGATGGTTATGGTGATCACCATGTTAGTCATTACGAATAAATGAATCCACTGCTTATTCACATGCTCTAAAATGCTACCACAAAATCTATAATAGTACCTTTGGTACAACTTCGGGCAGAAAAAACGTCGCCTGTTTACAATAAATACTGAACTAAAAAGTTTGAAATAAAAAAATAATTTAATAAAACAAAAAACCCGACTGCTTGGATACCAAAAAGTATAAAACAAGACATGTATTGAAGTATTTCATTATTATCAATTTACATCGTATAATAATATTAATAAAATTTATCAAGGCGCAGTCGCACGTCCAATAGCTAACATTTACCTTAACGTGCGACTGCGCCTTGATAGATTTTATTAATATTATTATACGATGTAAATTGATAATAATGAAATACTTCAATACATGTCTTGTTTTATACTTTTTGGTATCCAAGCAGTCGGGTTTTTTGTTTTATTAAATTATTTTTTTATTATATCCACATTTGCCTTTGATTGAATGCGCTTATAAATGTTGGCGGGATATGCCGACCTAGCAATCCATATTAAAATTTCCTTTCTGTACTGTACGTTGCCGCAACATGGAACAAAGAGTTTTAAAACAAAGGTTTCAAGAGTGATATAATATTTATGGTATGTTGATTTTAGTCTGCACTTATGAATATGTGACAGAGTAACCCACATAGCTCAAGATAAAGATAAAAAAACAGTGTACATAGACACCCCGAACCGGTAAGCGTGCGTAAGAACCTCCAATTGATAGAGAGACTGGACCCAAGCTGCATCATACCAACCAGTTTTTTTTTAAATGTTTATAAAGGTGAAGTTTAGCCTGTAAAACGTTATAGCCCTGAAACTGTATTCTTAGATTTTAAGAATGCCCATATGTACTTTTTATGTTGTAAAATAAATTTAAAAAGAAAAATAATAATAATAATACCAACCAGTAGACCGTGAAGTGTAAACATTCCTTCAAGGAACCTTTCTCCAAGTTAATATGTCCATTGTAGAAGATGAAGAAGAATACACTCAGCTTATTAATAAGAAACGAAGACGGTTGACCCAGGTCAACAGTCCTGCTTCATCATCAGATATTTTTTTATTTTAATTTTTTTAACCTATTACCGGTTCACTAATGAGTACGAGTCTCTTCTCGATACCAGAAGGGATAGCCGTAGTTCACCATGCTGACCAAGTGCAGATTGGCAGACTTCACACACCTTCGAGAACATTATAAAGAACGCTCAGGTTATTTTCCTTCGCTGTTTGAAGGAAGTGATATAATGTCTTAAAATGCCACATAACTCGGAAAAGTCAGAGGTGCGTGTCAGGTGATCAAACCTGCGACCCCGTATCCAATTACAATTCCAATTTATTTATTATTATCAGAGACTCTTTTACATTTACATGGTTTCTTAGCACCCCATAAGCCTTGTCGTCGTGGGGTCCCCCCAGACAAGACGAGGTTGGGTGTCTAAACCACTAGCCTATTACCGCTTAAAACAGTCCTGCTTAAAACTTGACAATTAAGAGTGATAGTCCAATCGGCCATCACGATCTGGTACATAAATTCCCGATGCTGCGCCAAATTTGGTTTAATTTACAACATCGACGCCGACAGGCTGGCTTGAGGCCAAGTCAACGCTACCGGCTTACAACGGGCATTTTTGTGTATCAGGCTAAGGCTGTTCGTTATGATCTGCTGTTTAATATTACCATGTTATCGTGTCATATACCCGTAAGGTTAGAGTTCAATCCTTGTTACCATTGTTTTTAGTTCAGAGTGAATATGCTTAACTACGTCTACTTTGGTAGGGAGAAAATAATAAATATAAATTAAGATTAAATCCTTCCTTCATCCTTAAATTAAATGAAATAAATAATATCTTCTTCTGCTTACCCTCAGGCAGGCGGCCGGTCGTAAAACTTTATGCCAAATCACCCTACAACATGTCCAGTAAATAATATCTAATTAATTCAATTAGGTATTATTTATTAATTTATTAAGAGTGAATATTTTCAGATCGAATATGATATAATACAAATTAGTAAATTTTTTATGCATCTACGTATAACAGTTTTCAAGCCAAACTGTAAACATTAAAACACACGCACAAAATATTTATTCGAGGGCATTATTCGGTTTCTGTTCCGTCATGGTCATGGGTAAAACCGGGACACGTTTTGATTTAAAAAAATTAGTCCAGATTCGATGAGTCCCTACTATCGGACGTCCTAGGGTTGTATAAATAAACCGGAAAACGTTCTCAAGTATCACTCTATGTTTAAAACCAATACTTAAGAACATGTACTTAACCGATTTCGGTTTTTAATACCGAACCTATAAGTATTACAAAATGTTAGCGGTAATAAGAGTGTTGACTTAAACTACTCATGCGTCTTGATAACCTTTGGCGTCTCAACATGGTGTTAATAAGGGTGTTCCATTTGGGCATCATGATCTGGTACATAAACTTCTGATGCTGCGCCAAAACTGGTTTAATTTACTATATTCATGCGGACGATTTTGGCCTGAGGCCAGCTTTACGATCTCAACTTACATTCGTTTTGTTGAAGTCCTGCAAAGATTTCTTTTACTAATATTAATTACAGTGTAAGAGTAACTGTTAGAGTCTCAACCTGGACTTCATTGTTCTCAATTTGGCGCGTATCTTTTTTTTTACAATTTCTCTAAGTTTCATTGAAATACTAAAGATACTTAATTTATTTTCGTTTCTTAAAACTAAATATACCCCTCTTATTTTTTCTCTTCGCGGGTAAAAAACCCTACCTAACATAAATCAGTAATAAATAATTAATGAGTTTACGCTACATAATTATTGTCGCATTTAATGAACAGTTACGCTACTGCAGGCGATATAATTCATAACTTTATTTCCAGACAAAAGACCTATAAATCATTCTTTATGAATGACAGTGAAAAACCTATGTTTATCGGTAGTGGAAATGTGAATTCCACTAGCGACCTGTCCCGGCTTTGCACTGAATAAAAACCAGAGACTTGGGTAAATTTTCAATCATAATTTGGTCACTTTAAGTTTCTCTTAGAAGATAGTCTGTTTTATAGAAGAGAATTTTAGGTTATCTCAAACGAGAAAGGATGATTGGTTAACTGTCTCAAATGTGTGATACCAAGGAACAAGAACCTTAATTCTCTACAATCCGCTAAAACAGACAAATCTATGTGGTACAAAGAGCATCATGCGATATGCACCGCCCGCCTTTAAGTTTCTTGTAAGGAACGCTAATGTGGCTTAGGGCCGACGCATTTACGGTGTGGAGTGAATTCAAGTATTTTTAATAACTGCCTAAACTCAGCTTTATGAACTCTCATACATGGTTGAAATTTTAATAAAGAAAAAACGGAGGCAGCGCGTCTGGGATCTTCGTAGCGGTGATCCCAGACGATCTGTTTTAAATTACATTAGTTTGAGTTATTATCAAGAATATGCATGCGTTTTGCATAAAAGTATAATTTATTATACTTTTATTTAAATTAAACATACATCGTATTTCATCGTATATCTTCAAACAGTAATAATTCACAAATCCAGCTAGATGCCAGGATTATTTACTTGAGCCAAATTAATTGGGCTAAGCTGGCTATTATTTTGTATTAGACGCAAGATAAATATAAGCTTTTATTTTGTCATAGTGCATTTTAGCGTATTTTAGAAGGTTATTTTTGCAAATAAATTTTTCAGTTACACGACCTGTGAGATAGATTTTAATTGCTAAAATAGTATAGTTGCTAAAAGCCTTCTAGCATAACGCTTGGGAAAACTTTGTTCTGTTCGGGTCGGATTCTCTTGGTATAAGACTTATTGCATAAAATGCGAATATAGTAGGGTAGCTTGCTGATAAAGCGATTGCTTAGGCGATAGTATCCCGTGTCTGACTTTACTTTCCATTTCATAATACTTTCTGCGGACTACACTTGATTGAGTCCTATGAATTAAAATCAGATAGAGCTCTAAACTGATTCTGTATAACAACTGAATTAGCCTTAATGTGTGAGTCGCTTTAGCCATTAGAATCACTCACTAGTCATGAAAATATACTCGTATTCGTAGAGCAGCCTTAAGCCAGTAAAAACACTGACTAGACGTGACGACATATAAATTATCCCTCAAAGGGCTGCACTCAGGGGTACGGAACAGAGAGAAAAGAGCAAGAAAGTGGAAACAAAAGGAAACTTTATGTGCTCGTAAACTTTGCTTTTTTCATGAAGAACTCGATTTACATATAAATGAAAAGTTAAACAGAAGAAGTAGTGCCTTCTTCTGTAACTAGTACCAAGCTTGCTTTAAACATTTTAGAACCCTAAACTGCAAAGCAAGCTAGCTTAGCTAAGTAACTTAAACATAATTTTCCAAGAACCTTGCTTATCTCAAATGTAATTTTGTCTCTTGTACGGACTATCTTAAAACATGTTGCACACTGTTCTACTTAGCAGCAAGACCAGTTTACTTTGACCAAATTAATTATGGCTTTTAGTCTTGCTTAGAGAAAAATATGCCGGCATTTTGTGGATCGGACAGAAATAATAATATTATACTCGCTTAATATTGGCCAACTATATTAGTATCCTTATTGCGAAAAATCCAACGCATCCTACCGAATATAACATGAACACTTAAAAGGATAAGTGTTCCTTAAAATCACACGGGTACATCGAGGTTATAATTTATCGTCTACAGTAAAATATCCATTATAATAATAATAAAAATAAACTTGTAATGCCTGCTTCTAGGCTTAGTAAAACTAGCAATTCATTTGTTGGAAAGAGTGTCCGCTTCTACAATAAGCTCCCAGAAGACATGTTGAAGATGTCTCTGAATAAGTTCAAAGTTAATGTAAAACGTAAACTCATTGGAAAATCCTATTACCATGTGAAGGATTACTTAAATGACAAGGAAGCTTGGCAATAATTTGCTCTAATGGCTCTGATAGTTCTTTAGTTAAGATGATTTGTGAGATGGTGATAATGAAAAAAAAAAACCCCCCAGCTGAGTTTGTTGTGGGCTCTTCTCAGACCTGGGCGCGTTTGGAACCCTCGTAGCTTTAGTTTTAAGATACCGTAACAGATTATCACCATCATATTTTTATGTAACTGGACGTCAATAAGTGTAGTGCATCTACCTAAATTGAATAAATATTTATGACTTATGACTTATGACTTATGACTTATGACATTAAAATTTTCTTTGTAACGCCTTGAGCAAGAACTCATATGAGAGTGGAGGCCTGTGCCCAGCAGTGGGACTTTAATGGGCTGTAGTAGTGGTGGTGGTGGTGGTGGAGCAAGAACTACTACAACTAAGTGCATATAGGTTACAAAGTCAGACGACAAAATAACTATGTAGCAAAAATATTTAAAGAATATTCCGTAGATAAGCTGGCGAGATGATACTGTTAGCCAAGAAATATAATTTTCAAAGGCCTCGCTACTTTAACGTTGTCTCGTGTGTAAGGTAATTTTACAACCATTTTGCTTCGGTGGCTCGAAACGGTACTGCAGGCTTATCTTGGTCTTAAGTTTACCTGTCTGACACAGTGGAGCGCACTGTGATTTTGGTTTTGCCGAGTTTGTTTGTTTTTTTCTATGCTACTTATTATTCCCGGGTCCCGGGTTCGAGTCCCGGTTCGGGCCATAATTAAGTATTGGGTTTTTCTGACTAGAAATTCTCAGTACTAACCTATTCTGTGGTACTAGCCCGAAGTTAGGAAGTTGGCGGTGTTTCACCCCCGTGCCTCGGAGAGCACGTTAAGCCGTCAGTCCCGGTTATTATCACTAACATGATAATAGTCGTTAAAGCCCGCCAACCCGCATTGGAGCACCGTGGTGGGTCTAAGCTCTAATTCCCTCTCTCCTATGAGAGTGGAGGCCTGTGCCCAGCAGTGGGACGTTAATGGGCTGTAGTGGTACTTATTATTATACAATCTCGCCTATGTAATGGTACGTTATTATGCAGTCTAAAATAATTTAAGCGAGCTTGAAAGAATTAACTCCACCACAAAACTACTTACCGACTGCACTTGCCGAATCTTAAACTGTTCTGTGTATTTACTTAACGTTTTATTTACAATCATATTCCTTTTAAAATCTATCGTGCTATATCTCATCTGTGATATGAATTAACGTACATACTTATTTATGGAATGTATGATTGTAACGCTAGACACTATAATATTATAAGCGTCTTCAAGTGGCAAGGTGAGACACAAAGGGGAAACTGGAGTAGCATACCTAAAACTATGCTCAATGTGTCCACAGTTAATAGTATAAGCTCACTATTGATTTGACATAAAAAACATTGTTATCTCAACAGAAAAAGAAACACAACTCGCTCTGGCAGCGCTAATTTCCCAAAACATGGCATTTCGTATCAGGGCCCAGATATAAATATTTGGTCGAATCCACAAGAACACGTAAAAGCAATAACCAACTAATTTAAGCTAGTGCCAGCTTGGCTTTTGGGATCTGCAATTTTCCGGGGTAATATCCAGCTGGAATTCATTGCAGATAATATATATTTCATATCCACATTGTACACGTTAGGGCAATAAAGAATCAGCTTAAGTTTATTTACCTGCGTGAGTTTGTGCAATCTTAACGAGTAGATAAAATCCTTTGCAAACTTTTAGAAAACTAGCAATTCCCGTGACTTTAACGTGAATGTGTTCTTTAGGTATATTCCTCGTGAGCTGATCTAATAATATGGCGAAACCCGAACTGAAAACCACTCTGAAATTGAGAAGGAAGAAAAGTTATAAGCTTCTCAGATAATGCAGTTGCATCAAATTTCAAGCCACTTACCCACATGAAAACCAATATCAAAGTAATTTAAGGTGATTTTCAGTAGCCTACTGTAAATCTGTCATTAGTATAAAAGCATTGATGTAGAATTCTTTGTAGAATTTTAGTACCGATCTATTTCGATGTATAAAAGCCTATAAACTACAGAGTTCGTTAACGTAATTTTAGTGTTGCCATCCAATCGCGAGTTTTTTTGATTCCCACGGGAACTTCTTTTCTACTAATTTTCCGGGATAAAGAGTAGCCTATGTTACTCTCCAGGTCCTTAACTATACCCATGCCAAAAATCACGTCGATCCGTTGCTCCGTTGCGGCGTGATTGAAGTACAAACCAACAAACCATTATACCAATAAACCATTATACCAACAAACAAACATATCAACAAACCAACAAACACTTTCGCATTTATAATAATATTTACATGATTACTAACAAATAAGCAAACTATCTATATTATTATGGAATGAGAAGTATATAATATATAGGCCATAGTCCACCAGGCCTACCACTTCCGTCTGCATTGAAAAATTGGCAGACTTTACAAACCTATGAGAATAATATGGAGAACTCTCAGGCATGCAGGTTTATACGGGAAATTATACGTCAGTCACGGTATAGTTCTTGCAATTTACGAGTGCGTGTGGCTCATGGTGGTGTTAAAGTCCTGTCTGTATATATTTGGATACGTGTAAATGTGTGCTTGTACGTGATTGCGCGTACGACTGACCGCTCCGAGAGGCACGCACACTTACGCAATGTTCATGACCACAAGTAAAGTTTACGCGCGCCCGTGAATAGGGATGATGCCTATAATATCAAAAATAAATTATTTCTAACTGATTATTAAATAGAGGGTCTTCCAAAAGACCTAAAATTCACATCCTCGGTTAGTTTTAAGTTTGTTAGCCATTTTAAAATATAGATTAAAGAAAAAAAGTGCGTTGAAATTTTATGACGTCACAACTGTGAATTTCATACAACTTCCATACTAGAAGAGCGTTTTTAAGTTTGATAAAGAGTTGCTGGTTTGATTGAGTTCTCATCATCCCTATTACAAGAACTATAGTGACTCTGGAAAAACTGACAGCCAAACCTAATGGGTGCCTTAAAACGCATCCAGTTGCTGTTATGACAATACATGATATTACTCATGCAGGAAGTAGCGCGTCGCTGTAATAAGCGGATTCCCATTTCTAGGAGTAAGCTGATGTTTTGAAGTCTAGCTTGCTACGGAGGGAGTTCATTAATAAAAGTTAGTTTACAGTTCACACGTCAGTATGCTTACTCCCAGTTTTAACATTGCAAATACGATTGAGTGACGTGAGCGTTCGATCGCATTTACGTCAAACTAAAATGAACCATAATGACATTGATTTAGAGCTCAGTTTCGTGTATGCATTCACAGTGAGCGCTCCAAACGGTACGTTTCGAAATTTAAATCGGTTGCACTGAATTTGTGGCTCTAAATCAATGATGTTAAGGTTCATTTTAGTTTACGCAAATGTGATTCACCTCACTTAGTGAGACCGTATTTTAAATTCGATCAATCTCAGAGTAAGGGTACAGTTCATTAGCAGCATTGTGCTCGGGATTGAATAACTTCGCCTCTACTTCATTTAGTTGGAAACCCTTTGAAGCGTGACAGAGGGAATAGGTTTGTCATTTCATGCATACAAGTTTTACCCATGTTACCCTAAGCACGGTTTAGGTTCGGTTTGCCCCACAATAGATGGTTGTCAACAGACGAGTCTTGACAAGCATCTATTGTGGAGCAAGCACCCATAATCAGATACTCGACTGAAAGTCCTTGAATAAGAAAATGTGCCCTTGGTTTTGGTATATACTACAGACCGAATGTTGGACAACACCATTTTAAAACCTCAAAATTAATTTATTTCTTCTTTACTGTTATTTAATGTCCAATCAATACTGAGAAGAAACTAACATTATTTTGCGCAATACTGTACCAATATAACCTTTGAGCCGTTATGAAATTTAGAATAATTTATGCAATCTACAGAAAAATAATATCTCATTAGTATGACGATACGATATGATATTTTCTTTACCCTTACTCACCCAATACCTTCCTGGTACAACAAGCGGAATAAGAAAAATGCATCGTCACCATGCAAATCTACACATATTGTCTTCCGAGGAATACAATTTTAGTAAAATAGGGTAGCATTTTTTACTTCTTCTACAATATAACAATATCTAGTAAACATTACTTGTCAGAAACTTTTACAGAGAGAGACAATTGATTTTATTACAGTAAAATACTAAAATGAAATAAATTATTTACATCTAATTAATTAACACAAGAACATTGTAGCGGGCTAGTCGGCTTTATTACGTTGTTAAATACACTTTGCAATTTCAAATTAAGCTGTAGAAGATTATTGTAAGTCATAAACTTAAGTTTATGAGGGGCACCTTTAAAGGTCGTTTACTATGAATATTAAAATAGCATCTCGTTTCAGTTAAGTTTATATTAAGTGGTTAAGGCCGCGACGTTTAATCTCGGGCGAAAAAGTTGGTTCATAAATGGGCAATAAAAATTAAAAGCGGCATTTTTTACATTCTGGCAGGTTTTATGCAATTTTAAAAGTAATATTTCTTAGCAGTTCTAACAACGATATTAAATCATTTCTTAGCTTACTCCGTAGGTAGGTTACTCTGACACTACAGTCATAGCTACAGTCACGAATCTAGTTATCTGGAAAATGGCTAATAGCAGGACTACAGTAGCACGCCGAGTGGGAGTTCTTTTACGTAGACCGCGACAAGGTTTATAATATGGTATTGACCCAGCGCCAGTTGTCAAGCGCTTGACAATCAAATAAATATTATAAATGCGAAAGTTTGGATGGATGTATGGATGTCTGGATGTATGGATGTATGGATGTATGGATGTATGGATGTATGGATGTATGGATGTATGGATGTATGGATGTATGGATGTATGGATGTATGGATGTTTGTTACTCAATCACGCTCCAACGGCTGAACGGATCTGGATGAAATTTGGCACAGAGATAGATTATAGTCTGGAATAGCACATAGGCGACTTTGTATCCCGGAAAATTAAAGAGTTCCCGTGGGAATCGAAAAACCTCAATCCACGCGGACGAAGTCGCGGGCATCAGCTAGTTCCATATAAATCGTAGTTAAACGTTGTCGCGATCGAATGGGAAGAAAACTTCCCACTAGGCACTCAGAAGAGATTAGAATCTTGGGTCGCTACTTGGCGTTTTGAAAATAGAAAACTGCTTGTTTTTTATATAAACTTAGCCATTCGATTTTACCGCCAAAATAATCCTTAATTTTAAGTAAAAAAACCGGCCAAGTGCGAGTCGGACTCGCGCACCGAGGGTTCCGTACAAACCTGTAGTAAGTTTTAAATTATTAAAGAAAAACTACTTACTAGATCTCGTTCAAACCAATTTTCGGTGGAAGTTTGCATGATAATGTACATCATATATTTTTTTTAGTTTTATCATTCTCTTACTTTAGAAGTTACGGGGGGGGGGGGGGGGGGGGGACACATTTTACCACTTTGGAAGTGTCTCTCGTGCAAACTATTCAGTTTAGAAAAAAATGATATTAGAAACCTCAATATCATTTTTGAAGACCTATCTATAGATACCCCACACGTATGGGTTTGATGAAAAAAAATGGGTATGGGTTTGGTTTTTGAGTTTCAGTTCTAAGTATGGGGACCCCCAAAATTTATTGTTTTTTTTCTAGTTTTGTGTGAAAATCTTAATGCGGTTCACAGAATACATCTACTTACCAAGTTTCAACAGTATAGTTCTTATAGTTTCGGAAAAAAGTGGCTGTGACAGACAGACAGACAGACAGACATGACGAATCTATAAGGGTTCCGTTTTTGCCAAATTTGGCTACGGAACCCTAAAAAGGGTGCCTCGTAGAAAATTGGGTGTAATATTGGGCCCTATTAATTATGATGAAAACAATGTGTATTTTTTTTAATACGGCTTCCGTGTGATCTGCACTGCAATAGAGTTCAGATGATATTCAAAAGTTTGTCCATTTTACAGTTCATTTGCTACTATTGTATGCGGAATCGTTGAATAACCGAAACTTTGCAACTTCGCCGAGGCTTTCATAGGCTTTTGAACCTTTGAGGCGGTGTACTATTGAAATGAAAATCCCATTTGGACACAATACACGATATCTGAGACAACAATACCAGCTTTAAATTACATACATCTCTCCATCAAAGTTTACAGCTTGTGCATGGTCATGATTATACTAATATTGCCAAGAAAGATAAAGAAATAAATAAAAATAAATAAATGAAAAAGTGTGTTTGTTTGTTGGTTTGCCCTTCAATCACGCCGCAACGGATCGACGTGATTTTTGACATGGGTATAGTTGAGGACTTGAAGAGTGACATAGGCTACTTTTTATCCAGGAAAATTAAAGAGTTCCCGCGGGAATAAGAAAAAACTGAAATCACGCGGACGAAGTCGCGGGCATCATCAGTGGCCTATAACTGAACTAGCCTTTTCGGGCATAAGATGGTAAGATGGATTTTTACCCCGACATCAAGTTAAAAGTAAATTAATTAATAAATTGGTAAATAAAAATAGTAAATAGTATGAATACGCAGAATTCCAAACTAGGCTATAAGACGGCGAGAAATGGGCGTACGATGCATTAGGCACGGCATGGCATTTCATTACGAAACCGCACGACTGAAAATGGGTCGAATCGTTTATTACAGATCGCTGTGATCTGAGTTTTGCAGTGATCTGAACTCAGGGAAATTGAATGGGTACCATCAATCATTCATTAAATTCTGAAGATAATCATACTAATATTATAAATGCGAAAGTGTATTTGTTCGTTGGTTTGTTGGTTTGTCCTTCAATCACGCCGGAACGGAGCAAAGGATCGACGTGATTTTTGGTATGGGTATAGTTGAGGACCTGGAGAGTGACATAGGCTACTTTTTATCCCGGAAAATTAAGGAGTTCCCGCGGGAATCAAAAAAACTTAAACCACGCGGGCGAAGTCGCGGGCATCAGCTAGTAATTGATATACAGAGGATTTTTTTGACGCGGAGGGACAGACAAGGTTAGAGATCTAGCCCCACTACAGAGGCACAGCGCGGCGCGGCACGTAGCGGCAAGTATTCTTTGTACAATTATATCGCAGTGCATCTCCGTGCCGCGTCGCTTAAGTGTGCCTGCCTCCATACAAACTCATACAAAGAATATTTGCCGCTACGTGCCGCGCTGTGCCATGCATCCATAGTGGGGCTAGAACTTTATGCGTTATGATGATCGGACATAGTGAGACGACTTTTTTTTAAACTCCTCTGCAACCCTTAACCCATAAATGGTGGTAACATAGTAAGTGCCGATGCAGTCTAAGATGGTAGCGGGCTAGCCTGTTAGGTTTATATGGCAGTTATATTACTAAACCGTAAATCTCGTTTCTCTTATACTCAGTAATATATAGTACTAGATGATGCCCGCGACTTCGTCCGCGTGGATTAAGTTTTTTTATTCCCGCAGAAGGAAGTCTTTAATTTTCCGAGATAAAAAGTAGCCCTTGTCCTTCCCTGGAATGAAACCTACCTATCTCTGTTCCAAATTTCATCAAAATCAGTTGAATAGTTTGGCCCTTAAAGCTCAGCAGACAGTCCGACATAGTTTCGTCTTTTACATATTTTATACTATTAGTATGGATTTTTTGCCCAAACCTTAGATAGCAATAGGTTAGACTCGCCAGAAACGTAAAAGAGACCCGATTTCACCAACAATGTGTAAATTTTAGGCAAAATCTAAGATCAAAATATGACAACAACACAATAACTGTCACCAAAACGTGGCTTAGGTGGTACCTAAAATTTAACCGAAGGCCATCAGTGCCGTTAGCGTTGTTGTTGAAGACGGGCATAAAAATCCTAAATTTCAAATTTCACCAATACACTCTATAGGTACTCGTACAAAAACCTTTCAACACGAAAAAGGCGTTAATTTAGTACCAACTGACTCGAGGCTCAAATGAATTGAGTTTATTGATAGTCTATCTGCCGCGCTGGATAGATGCCCATTTATTAAAAAATCCGTTTCCCGTAAAATGGATTGATTTTCGAAAAAAGGATGCTTGGAAAATAGAATATTAATAGTAATACCGTTCTTTTATAGGCAACTTTTTTTGTGATATAGAGCAGAACACCCATTTAAAATTTTTAGAATACACTTTGTTCAAATAGACTTTAGGAAGCTTTCGAGAACGGATGATCAAAGAGTATGGCTGTTATTAAATTCTTCAGTGCTCTAATATTGTCAGACTCAAATATTTAAATTTGAAATAAATCCTTCAAATCAAGAGTGAATAGGCAAGAATCTTCTAAGCTGGCTTAGGTCATCTTTTCTTACCAACATTTTTTTTTTTTTTGCAAGCAATAATATTTTTATTTTTTACTCCAAACAAGGCTGAGATTATACTTACGACTTGTTAAATTGTTTTCTCGTGAATATAAAATGCTACTGTTGAGTTTCTAGTTTCGTGTACACGAATGTTAATACTACTTAGTAAAGTAACTGTAATAATACAGTTACTTTACTGAGAAATTTTATAATTTCTTAGTATATAAAATTTAATTTGCTAAGTAATTAGAAAATTCGCCGTCTTTAAATATAAATGAAATAACATATTTTCATAATGTTATTTTATAGGTATTAAAATAAAAAATATAACTTCAATGGAGAAACGGCACGGATGCCTCAAAAATTCTACCTCTCCAAACGGAAATTTAATTATCAACAGCAAAATGTAAAATTCCAACGCAATAAGAACATTTCGTACGGCTTCATAAACATTAATTTTTATGTCAATTAAAACAAGACGGAATAATTCCAATACAAAAAAAACATGTCCAAACATCTCTAATTCCTTGAAATTATAACCGTCGCTAGTAAAATGTCTTCTATGACCCTGAAAGTTAAAGAAACCCTTAAAAGTTATGAGGTCATTACTTTTAAAGAGACCCTTTGTCCCGCGAAAGTAAACCCCATTACAATTTCTTTACGTAGATCCCATTAGATCCCTTTCAAGGCAGTATAGATAGAAACAGTATCTGATATTGTCGAAATTGGTACGTGGGAGATTTTGTTTTCTTTATAATTAAGCTGCATTGTATTGTTTTACCATGAAAATGGCTCTAATATTTATCCTTTGGCAGTGTCATGACCTTATAGTTGCATACGATTGCGCAAGTTAAGCAACGCTGATCCTAATTTTGTTCTGTCTTTAAAAAATATAGGTTCCGGATTATTATCAGTAATATGAAATGAAATGTTTTATTGCGACTAATAATAAGATAATGAATCTATCTTTGTGGTACTGTAGAAGGATTAATGGAAGGGGTCATGATCCTTAACAATGAGGAATACGAGGTAGAGAGTAACGACAGAAAGCCTATTTTATCAAAGAGTGTTAACAAGATCATGAATTGAGTAGATACCTACTACAAGATCTGCCAGCTATTATAGTGAACTAAGAAAAGCAAAAGGCATAAAAGTTTAGTAGAATCGAAATATTTAAAAACGAGGTATTTTTTAGACTTGCCGCTGACTACCTATCTGTGGCCGACTTCTTAGTAGAATCACAGAATAGGTTGGTAGAATCAAGTAGTTACGACAATAGGTATTATTCGTAAATATACCTAAGTATAAGTAGGAATTTATACCTAGTTGTACCATAAATAACTGAGCCAAAATTCTAATCCAGAACACGCGAAAAAGAGACACCTTTTTTTATTTGTAGGTACGTGCAGAAAATTTAACATCAGACAAATTATTATTATAATTAACACCTGTAGTCGTAAATAGCAGTTATGGTTCTATTTTCGTGTGTTGAGCAGACCCATGGGATTTTAAAAAGGTAATAAAAATGAAATAATAATATTTCTAGAACATAATTTTGTTTTCATTATCATTTAAATTAACATGAAATTAACTTTCATGTGGCGGCCGCCATTTTGCGGACATATAAAAATATATATCACCATAACATTATTTTGGCCAATTCTATTGTCTCTTAATTTTTGATATGCGTTTAAAACTGAAGGAGTTTCCTGCCTATAAAATTCGTGGATTCAGGAGACCCACGTTTATTCCATTACTGATTTCAGATGAAACTAAATAAAACATGCTTTCTTCTATTTTTGTTATAAAAAACTTCTCGACATTAGTTAGTAGTTAATCTCCTGCATAATGACTTCCTCATTTGAAGTTTCATGTTCCAAGGAACCCACAACTACAGTTAAAAGTGAACTCTCTCTTGAATATAAAGAAACGTTTCTGTATAAATCCGCCGTAACATTGTCTTATCTTAAAACAATTCACGAATCACGATCCATCAAAAAGTCAACGAAACGCGGGAGGGCTAAAATCATGAGGTTGAGATTAACATTTTGATTACGGAGGAAAATTTGAATATAAGAGTTTTATGCAAAAGGGAAGCAATCACAATGACTGATAATAATATTTATACTACACCCGCTCGGAAAGTGCCTTCTTGCTTATGTCAAAATGAGGTAGAAAGTACGTCATTGCTACAAACCAAATATGCGGGAGGAAAAGATGTATGAAATTTCATTTCTAACGTGCTAAGCGGGGAGAAAACTGTATGAAAATCCATTTCTAACGCGCTGTTGTTTTTTAATTTTAAGTAAATATGGTATGGACGCTGAGAATTTGGATATGTCTTACCATAAGGAAATGTATTATTAGAAGCACCTTCACCATATTTGACATCTCTATATATATAAAAATCAATTGCTGTTCGTTTGTCTCGCTAAAACTCGAGAACGGCTGGGCCGATTTAGATGGAATTTTTTGAGTGTGTTTGTGTGGGTCCCGGGATGGTTTATATTAACAAATGGACCCGTTAGGGGGCGCTGCAATCGGGTTCTAGCTTCAAGGCAGGACAACATCTGCCGGGACCACTAGTTTGACAGAAAAGTCAAATACTTATGGTGAATGTCGATTGTCGGTATCGATGTCGATTGTCGATATCGATGTCGATTGTCGATATCGATGTCGATTGTCGATATCGAAATCTATATTGAAATAATCCTCAAAATGTAGTCTAGTTGTGATAGTGAAGCTTCGAATGAAGCGACTTATGTAATTATGGTAGAACTAATTTTTTTTTTTTTTTTAATTATTGTATGGTAGAACTAAATTTTTTTAAATTTTTTTTTTAATTATTGAAAACAATACAATTAGAAATGAAAGCTAGCTAGCCTAACCTAATTAAGGACTATTATCTATTAACCTTTTGTAAGTTCGTTTAATCACTAATTATCGCTTATTTTCCTCGCAGGTGTAGTATAAAGCACTATGTATCACTCGGTAGAAAGTACGATTCCTACCTCGCGTGTATTGCGGCCCTTCGGCTACGCCTCGGGCCTCAAACTACACCCTCGATAGTAATCGGTCACTTTCTTCCCTCGGTGAACAATGTACTATTCTGTCGATCATTCTTAACCCCCGACGTAAACAGAGGGGTGTTATACATTAAACGTGTTTATTTTTATGTGGCATCGTAGCTCCTAAACGTATGAACTTTGTTTGAACCTGGTATGAAAGTTTTTTTCTGTTAAATAAAAGGACCTCCATCCCTTCTATGAGAGCGGAGGCCTGTGCCCAGCTGTGGGACGTTAATGGGCTGTAGTGGTAGTGGTGGTGGAATAAAAGAGCAGCAAGGTGACTTTATAGATAGTATACAAAGACAGTAAGTAATATATAAACTGACGTTCTCACTCGGGTGGATTGATCTGTCGTTATATCAACTCTGACATCTTCGCTCGCAAATTGCCAAATTATACAAGAGTTGCGCCCTCCGCCTTACAACAAATCTTGCTAACTAAAAGATTGTTTGTCTCATACATAATAGACACGTCACTCATCCTTCCCTTTATTGCTATGTATGTAAGAGGCCACGACGGCCTCTAAACTGCTAGTAGTTCAAGGTAAAGGTGAAGTTCTCTATTGAGAACAGGGACCGTACTGCCAACGCTTAAAGCAATACTTAAGCAATATTACTCAAAATGACAGTTTGATGTCACGTTACTTAACGTTCCTAAAATAAGGATTAGGTTTAATTATTCTAAAACACGAAAGTCAACAATAATGAAACTAAACTCTCTGATGAACTACTCTAAATGAACTCAATATTTTTCTTGCTTTTTTTATCCACTACAAGTGAGCCCTTGACTGCGATCTCACCTGTTGGTGAGTGATGGTGCAGTCTAAGATGGTAGCGGGCTAACATGTAACTTATTGTGCCTTCATTGATAACTTTCTTAATTAACTATGTAGCGATTTTATTCATGTTTTACTAGATAATGCCCGCGACTTCATACGCGTTTATTGAGGTTGTTTTAATCATCTAGGAACTTTTTAATTTTCCGGGATAAAAAGTAGCCTATGTCCTTCCCTTGGATGTAACTTGTCTCTAATAAATTTTGACAAAATTGTTTGAATAGAACCGTGTAAGCGTAGCAGACAGACAGAAAGACAGACAGACACAATTTCACGTTTATAAAAAGCATTCATACGATACACTACCCTCAGCAAATTGTGTCAAGTACCTTGGTTTCCATCTGGACCGGCGCCTGACCTGGAAATATCACATCGAAAATAAAAGAGACGAAATGAAAGCTCGATTCCGAAACCTGCTCTGGTTGCTTGGCCGGCAATCAACACTGAGGCTCAACAACAAAGTGCTTAATTACTGCGCTATGCTGAAACCCATCTGGCTCTACGGCATTCAGTTGTGGGGGACCTGCAGTAAATCCAACATAATGCGCATCCAAAGGGTTCAAAATAACATACTAAGGGCAATCACAAACGCGCCCTGGTTTACACGCAACCATGAAATCCATCAATATCTGGATCTGCCAACAGTCCGTGATGAAATCAGCCAGTATTGCAAAAAACACCAAGTGCGCCTTGCCAAACATCCAAATCACCTTGCTAGCTCGTTGCTACGAGCCCCACGAGCGAAACGCCTGAAACGAGCTGATGTGCTCGATTATTGACGGACGGGCGAGCATTGGCTCCCTCGTCTGCAAATGCCATAATGTAACTCAGCTCATCTGATTATAGTCGCAAGACTGATTGCAGATACAAGGCAGAAAAAAAAAGCATTGGATTTCTTAAGTAAGTAAGGAAGATCTTAAATTGTTAGCTAGCCTTAGCTATTTATAACTATAGTTTGTAGAGCGTTGGATTAAAATAAGCAAGCATTTTAAGACAATTCACAGTCCCATTACACGAGCCTGTCGGCTCTTTATCAACATAGCCCATCTCTCCCCGCAAACTGCCAGATTATTCATGAATCCCGCCTCCATTCGCAGACCCGGTAACTAAAAGAATATTACTTTACAATTTACACACGTCAATGCCTTTTTTTCTCTCCTTGCGTCGTATTCCTCATTGCCGAGGGTCGTGACCCCTTTCCATTACATAATTATATAATAGTAGCAGATTTCTTAGGATAATAATGTGGTCCAGGTCCTTCCGCATGCCTTTCTCACCAGCCTACTAACGAAGACTACATTTTTAAGCCGGAAGGTATCAAACAGGCCAAACGAATCTCCACATATAACTTTTTTTATAAAATATCCAACATCAAGGTTTAGTATTATGTGCCTTCCTTTTCTGTGGAAAGTTTAGTTATATTTCACGCCTTCATATAGGCACGTACGCTCTTTATGGCGCTCTGGTGCTACGGGAGTACGACATAACTTTACACCCTGTATTTTTATGAGCGGCTCATTGATACTAAATTATTGTGAATGGTATTCTATGGACGAAAATAATGGAGTACACACAGCAGTGATAAAATATAATATGCCAAACTTCGTGACTTCGTCCGCGAAAATTTAGGTAGGTATTTGAAATCTCATTGGAACTTTTTGATTTTCCAGATTTTTCCATCGAAAGGGGTGGGCTGTAAAAAGCTACCGACAGACGCTTTTGCATATTTTGTAGTGTTGTTCGCAACGCAACAACTATGAATGTACTTAGAGGTTTGAATTTAAAACTATTTTAAGTATGTCTTTATGTACCTACTCATACAATTCCCTACATCATCATCAGATGATAGATGGCATACCTCTCTGTGTAATACTATGTAATGTGTGAGATTTAACATATAATTATATCAGATCTAAATTGTCGGACTTTTTTCGGACTGACTGTAATGTATTAGTAAGGCTATCAGGGCATACTGGACACTATTAATACAATGTGTGTGTCCAGTGACCACCCATAAAATATATGACTGGAATAATGTAGTTACCAATATCAATTCGCTATCAAAACTAAAAAGCCACCTAATAAAACTAACTGACCATGAAACAGCTATTTATTGATTGAATTGTGTGTACATATTATAAGTCTTTTAAATTTTTTAAATTATATTACTTACTTTTTTAATAAATTGAAATCTAAAATAATCAAAACTCTCATTGAGAAAATCACACAGCTATTTTTTTTGCTCAATAAGAGCTTTCGTTTGTATCGCACTCCGACTGAGTGATCTATCAACGCGCAACCTAAACCACTGGAGAACTTTTTACAGTCGATTATTTTTATGACGGGGACACTTGTTATGAAAGGATTTTCTCAAAACTTAAAGTTTCTCAAGTTTAATAGGGGATAAAAGTTTGTGTGAATCCGTAAATTTTCAGGTTATATACCCATGGAAAATGGTATTTGAGCTTTTGATCAAAGATAAGGTAAAGCGTTTTTAACGATTTTTGGGCATTCCAGGGCATTATCGGGCCTGACTTGTAGAACAAATTTAGCTGTGTAGATATTATCATAAAATTAATTTGTCGACATGGCAACCATAACGTCATATCATCCAAATGGAATAACAATTTATCGATATTAGTGGAAAGGTTTACCTTTTTTCTACTATTCTATTTTATCCTTTCTTTCATTTGTTCTAATGTTATCTGAATGAGGTCCCTTTTCATTTAAAGCCTTTGTATCTTGTATTTTGCTTGTTCCAACACTAAGAAAAAACTACGAAATACCATCTTATAGGGCTCTTTTATTAAAGAAAAATAAACGTAGTTCCACCTTTCTAATGCCATTCACTAATAGCATTTTAAGTGTCGCTTTGTGAGAGATTACTATGGAACTAACTTTAGGGTGCCTAATGTAAACTAGTGGCGACAGCGGACTTGCACTTATAATAATAGTTGAAAATACTGGGTCCATACTGTCAACACTTAAAGCAATATTTAAGCAATATTACTCAAAATGACGGTTTATGGTTACCAAAAATGAACCAAACCTAGAAAGGCATGCGGGCAGACTTTACTATCGTCATCAGTGGAGAGCCCTACACCCACCTAATACTGAATCAGCCTTTATGACGATAGTTACCAAAAGTGCCTCTTAGTCCATTATTGCACTTGTTTAATTATGCCAAATTTAGTTAACTTATTTTATGTCAGTGTTTGTGTGTAGTAGCGGTACTAGCGGATGCCCGCGACTTCGTTCGCGTGGCATAAGTTTTTAACTCCCACAGGCACACCTTAATTTTCGGGGATAAAAAGTAGCCTTATATGTTATTCCAGATTATAAATTAGCTCTGTGCCATACAAACAAACAAAGCAAAGCAAAGGTGAAGGCGAAGGCGAAGGCGAGTGCAAGGGCGAAGGCGAGGGTGAAGGCGAGGGCGAGGGCGAGAGCGAGGGCGAAGGCGAGCGCGAGGACGAAGGCGGGGGCGAGCGCGAGGGCGAGGGCGAGCTGCATTTGCTGCATTTTGTGCACTCATTATAACTAGTGGTTCGCCCCGAACTGAGACCTCGCGGCATCACAGAGCGCCATCTATTGACATCATTGTGAAGTTCTGTTAAAAATATCATCATCATTAAAAATTAAATAATTTCGTTTCCTTATAATATTTATCTAATTTTAGTATTTGTTGTTCAAGTACAGGATATAATTCAAATAATTGATCAAGTTTCAGGCTTGAGAGTTCAGAAAATTGAGAGTTCTGAGGTCAACTTTGGACGTTAGAAAATCGCCACTTTGAAAGCCCCCCATTTCGTCAATTTTAGGGGAAAATTTTAAAAAAATATATTTTTGGACTCTATTCCTAATTATCTTTAAAATGATATACCGCAACCCTATGTAACGCTATAAAAAATATTTTACTTCGCATTCGCTTCTATGAGAGCCCCCCTAAAATAAAGATTTTTATAACTTTTTAAGCCATATTCGGCGGGAGGCCATCGGTTTACATATTATATTTAAATTGGAAGTAATTACGTTCAGCAATTCAGAAGTTATAATGCTCTGACAGACGGACGGACGGACGGACGGACGGACGGGCGGACGGACGGACGGACAAGTGCCAATTCACCCAAGTAGACTCAGAGACCTTCGCTTCGCTCGGTCAATTATACAATGTATCTTGGCTGATGCGAAAGTATGTTTATGTATATGTGATGCTTATGACATTTTCTTGATTCAACCGCTGAACCGATTTTGATGATTTGGCAGAGAACAGGAATAGGATGTATCGTGAGGCCAGCCTTTCCATCCTGGTAAATCAATGAATTCCAATAAAACCACACGAAAGATGTCGCGGGCATCCGCTAGATACCTACTAAATAAATGTGAATATCACTATAAATTTATTACTTTTAAACTTTATAAACATATTACTTTTATTATGGTCCGCTAAGTTAATAAATTTCATTTTATGGCGTATCGCGTCACAAGTTAATTATTTTCGCCAGGCGGCATATATGACTGTGTAATTATAATGCAAATTGGGTATGTCAGGCGTGTCGACAGAGTTATAATCCTGCCTTTATTAGCAGTAATCGCCTAGTGGTCTACTCACAAAAAATCTATTGGACCACAGGTCTCGTAATGACCCTGAATGTTTTATACGAGCTACGAGCGAGATACCTCTAAGTTTTCAAAGTTAAGTTCGTTTGAAGAAATAATTAAGAAAACCGGAAAACGTCGTGAGAAAACCTGCATGCCTGAGAGTTCTTCATAATGTTCTCGTATGTGTTTGAATTATGCCATCCGCACCTGGCCAGCGTGGTGGACTATTGCCAAATCCTTTTCGTTATGAGAGGTATAGCTAACTGTTGTAGTGAGCCAGCAATGGGTTGAAAAAATATTTTACTTCGCATTCGCTTCTATGAGAGCCCCCCTAAAATAAAGATTTTTATAACTTTTTAAGCCATATTCGGCGGGAGGCCATCGGTTTACATATTATATTTAAATTTGAAGTAATTACGTTCAGCAATTCAGAAGTTATAATGCTCTGACAGACGGACGGACGGACGGACGGACGGACGGGCGGACGGACGGACGGACAAGTGCCAATTCACCCAAGTAGACTCAGAGACCTTCGCTTCGCTCGGTCAATTATACAATGTATCTTGGCTGATGCGAAAGTATGTTTATGTATATGTGATGCTTATGACATTTTCTTGATTCAACCGCTGAACCGATTTTGATGATTTGGCAGAGAACAGGAATAGGATGTATCGTGAGGCCAGCCTTTCCATCCTGGTAAATCAATGAATTCCAATAAAACCACACGAAAGATGTCGCGGGCATCCGCTAGATACCTACTAAATAAATGTGAATATCACTATAAATTTATTACTTTTAAACTTTATAAACATATTACTTTTATTATGGTCCGCTAAGTTAATAAATTTCATTTTATGGCGTATCGCGTCACAAGTTAATTATTTTCGCCAGGCGGCATATATGACTGTGTAATTATAATGCAAATTGGGTATGTCAGGCGTGTCGACAGAGTTATAATCCTGCCTTTATTAGCAGTAATCGCCTAGTGGTCTACTCACAAAAAATCTGTTGGACCACAGGTCTCGTAATGACCCTGAATGTTTTATACGAGCTACGAGCGAGATACCTCTAAGTTTTCAAAGTTAAGTTCGTTTGAAGAAATAATTAAGAAAACCGGAAAACGTCGTGAGAAAACCTGCATGCCTGAGAGTTCTTCATAATGTTCTCGTATGTGTTTGAATTATGCCATCCGCACCTGGCCAGCGTGGTGGACTATTGCCAAATCCTTTTCGTTATGAGAGGTATAGCTAACTGTTGTAGTGAGCCAGCAATGGGTTGAAATGAGTGAATAAGTCACATAATTCTGTGAAGCTGAATCTCCACCGTTGGCGTGAGTCACCCCCGTGCCTCGGAGAGCACGTTAAGCCGTCGGTCCCGGTTATTATCATGATAATAGTCGTTAAAGCCCGCAAACCCGCATTGGAGAAGCGTGGTGGGTCTAAGCTCTAATTCCCTCTCTCCTATGAGAGTGGAGGCCTGTGCCCAGCAGTGGGACGTTAATCGGCTCTAGTGGTGGTGGTGGTGGTGGTGGATCTCCACCATCGCCAAGAGATCCGTCTCTGTCATATCAACGCCCCTATCCCTTGAATGTCGTCTTGGATAAGTAATTTTAAAAGTTCATAGGTTCAGACGATTCATATTTAACATGGCAATCTGTGATGGCAATGCTCGAAGTTGAGTCGACACATTAAAATTCTATGCGCCGCTATAATATTGCTACTTCAAGATGTATGTGTAAAAGCACTTAGCCTTTGTGTTAAGAATATCTACAATATTTGTATTGTTATTGCTACAAGCTGAATGGTTGTGATTGGCTTTGACTACGACACTGGCGCAGTGTTGAGCGTTGTGGTCTTATAAGTGGGAGGTCCCGATTTCGATACGTGGCAGGGTCATTTTGGGAATTTATAATCGCTCGGACGCTTCGGCTGTGGCTACTTACGGCAAAGGCATGCCACCAAGGGCCAAACGGTAGTATGTAGGCCTCAGGTCCGGGCAAGTGGGTTCCATAGAACTTATAGGTAAATACTAAGATACATCTATCAGGTACCTACTTCCATGTTGGGTCCAAATAACTAGTGGTTCGCCCTGAACTGAGACCTCGCGGTATCACAGAGCGCCATCTATTGACATCATTGTGAAGATCTGTTAAAAGTACGGAAGCTCATTAAAAATTAAATAATTTCGTTTCCTTATTATATAAAATCTAATTTTAGTATTTGTTGTTCAAGTACAGGATATAATTCAAATAATTGATCAAGTTTCAGGCTCAGCCTTTCAGAAAATTGAGAGTTCTGAGGTCAACTTTGGACGTTAGAAAATCTCCACTTTTAAAGCCCCCCATTTCGTCAATTTTAAGGGGAAAATTAAAAAAAAAAATTGTTGGACTCTATTCCTAATTATCTTTAAAATGATATACCGCAACCCTATGTAACGCTATAAAAAATATTTTACTTCGCATTCGCTTCTATGAGAGCCCCCCTGAAATAAAGATTTTTATAACTTTTTATGCCATATTCGGGAGGCCATCAGTTTACATATTACATTTAAATTTGAAGTAATTACGTTCAGTAATTCAGAAGTTATAAGGCTCTGACAGACGGACGGACGGACGGACGGACAGACAAGTGCCAATTCACTCAAGTAGACTCAGAGACCTTCGCTTCGCTCGGTCAATAAAATCTAGACACAAACATCAAACTGCAAATCTGATGTCTAGACTGCTGGAAAATTAAAAATCTAAATGAATTAGAGTTATATGGATTTTAAAATTAAATTTACGTAATTTCAGCACTCAACACACTACACTCAGCTCTGTTTACCGGAGACTGATACTAAGTTATTTTTTTCCGCGGGAAAACATCTTAGTCACACGAGTAAACGAAATTAAGATTGAAACCTATACTAAATATTATAAATGCGAAAGTTTGGATGGATGGATGTATGTATGGATGTATGTTTGTTACTCAATCACGCTCCAACGGATGAACGGATCTGGATGAAATTTGGCACAGAGATAGATTATAGTCTGGAATAGCACATAGGCTACTTTTTATCCCGGAAAATTAAGAAGTTCCCGCGGGAATCAAAAAAACCTCAACCACGCGGACGAAGTCGCCGGCATCAGCTAGTATTATAAATGCGAAAGTTTGGATGGATGGATGGATTCATGTTTGTTACTCAATCACGCCAGAACGGCTGAATGAATCTGAATGAAATTTGGCACAGAGATAGACTATAGTCTGGAATAACACATAAGCTACTTTTTATCCCGGAAAATTAAGGAGTTCCCGCGGGAACCGAAAATCCTCAAACCATGCGGGCGAAGTCGCGGGCATCAGCTTGTATATCATATTTGTTGGTACTATGATTAACAACAAAAAAAATATTAACGAACAGACAGAAATACAAACATTATTTTTTATTAAAAAGATTTAAACATTACGACGCCCCACATCAAAAGTTAATTATTTCTGCCGGTCGGTAATCACAAATCCTGTAATTTTAATACAAATTGGGTTATCATGGCTGTTGCCTCAGTCATAATTTCGTGTTGATTTCGACACCAGCGGGCATACTACTATCGCACAAAGCCGTATTATTTTAATATTGTTGACGTTTGTGTTTTAGAACTATAATCTAATATATTAGGGGCGTCAAGGTGCGTGGCATAAAGCTGTAATTTTGAAATAATAAGCGTTAAGCAACGGTAGTAGCAAGCCTAGAACAGGGGGGTCCCTGTTCTAGAGGTACACCTCATAGATTTAAGAATCCTAAATCATTCTTAAAAGGGAAATGTTTAATTGGAGTCGAAGCTATTTTACAAAATGTTACTTTGCACCATTTTGAATCTGAATATTTTACCTGGTCTTGAAAAACAACATCAGAAGCCATTTAAAAAGGTTTATTTCGCTGTTCTTTCACACATTATTTAGTTCAAATCTTGCGACATATAATTCAGTTACTTCCACTGATCCGAATATTTATGGAATTTTGTAGGTACATACACAGATTAATAAAACAACATTATAAAACTCAGTATACAAATGAACAAAATATAAATTCAAAACACACTGTGATGCGACGACGAAAATTTGTAAAGAGTTCGTACCGTAGTTGATGGTGAGAAACATTAATAATTCCACTGCTTGATACAAACAAACTGAATCTAAAGTTACATTTTTTGTTAAGTGTAGGTACAGCTAAATAAAACAAACACATAGTATTGGTATTCGTAAAAATATATACGACTAAATATTTATGATTATTATTCTAGAATATAATTTGGTAAAATATAGCATAATAGAATGGAACACTGGGTAACAACGCAATCAATATTTATAAGCTTGGATTTATCGTGCACGAACTATGAATACAATTATTATGTAACAAATTGATTGAGCTAGGTAACAAATATTATACACAGGCATACCTACCTATATTATCTCTATGTATGTAACAGGTAAGTAAATAGGTTTTGACGACCTCCGTGGCGCAGTGTGTAGCGCTGTCGTCTTAACGTGCGGAGGTCCCGGGTTCGATCCCCGGCAGGGTAAATTTGGGAATTTATAATTTCTGAATTTTCCCTGGTCTGGTTTTTTGGTTTTTGTTTTATGAAAGAAAATATATACCCAGTCTTCTACCTAAAAGTTACAATTATTAAAGTCCACTAGAGTTCGTATTAGAAACAATTTAGGGAGAGGTTGTGAAGGCAAGGGGTGAGAATAAAAGAAACAGAGGGGTCTAAGTGCATCTGAAAGGCCTTGATTCTGTATGACATTGAAATCGATAGCAACAAGGGCGGAATGCATTTATTTGGATATGTCTTTGATGTGAAATCACAGACGCTAAGATACCTGTCAAGTTCAATTTATAATTACGAGATTCAAGATTCGAGATTCAAACAGAATCTTACAGTAGGATGGTAGGAGTATGGACCCTCAGAAGAAGGGGCTTTAATCTTCATCTGAGGGTCCTTATGCCTTATGTATATTTAGGGTCCCTTTTTCATTTTCCTTACATTTTCCTTATTTGAATGAATGAATGAAAAAACTTTATTGCACACCAAATAGTTACATGAACAAATAACAAAATATATAATATCTAAAACTAACATGGTAGTACGCAAAGGCGGCCTTATTGCTGCAAGCAATCTCTACCAGGCAACCCTTGGCTAGAGAGGAAAAAATAAAGATAACAGGATAGTGCAAGTAAAACATAAACACATAGATATAATAATAATTATTAGTCAAAAAAAATATATATACCTACTAAGATACTATAAATAAATATACTTACTCAATACTATGCTCAATATATATATATACACTCATACATACATATATACATAAACATATATATATCTATCCATAAATACTTATAATATATTTTTAAATAAACATAAATATGGTACACGAATAGTAATAAAAATATATGCATAAATAGTTGAAATAAACTAATGTTAACTAGGATTGTATAGAAAGGTAATGCTTATTCAGACGATCTTTAAATATAGGGAGCGATTTAGAATGGCGAATCTCAAATGGAAGGGAGTTCCACAATACGACAGCCTTGAAGGTAAAAGAATTACCATAGAATTTAGTAAAGTGTGTAGGAAATTTAAGGCGATTATCAAAGCAAGATCTAAGATAGTGACCCGACGGGTTATCAACACCGAGGAAAATTAAGCGTTCCTTGAGGTAAGAGGGAGTAGAGGGATTATAAAGGATTGAGTAAAGAAGAGTCAGGACATGTATGTTACGCCGCTGCCTAATCGGGAGCCACTTAAGCTGGGCGCGATAGCTGGAAATATGGTCGAACTTGCGTAGGCCAAAAATGAACCTGATGCAGAGGTTTTGTAGCCGCTCCACCTTATTGAGCTGTTCTTCTGTTAAGTCAGGGTAACAACAGTCAGCATAGTCGAGTAAGGGGAAAAGAAGGGAATTAGCTAATGCAGTCTTAGTTTTGATAGGTAGTAGGTTTTTCCAACGCTTTAACGACCCAATTGTGGCAAATATTTTACGGCTCACCTCAGCTAACTGGGGGACCCATGAGAGTGAGCTATCAATAAGAATACCAAGGTTTTTGACGGTAGAACTAAAAGGTATGTTGGTCGCATCTACTCGGATGGGAGGCAAAGCGTTGAAGTTCAGTTTAGCTAGTTGACTGGTACTACCTATTACAGCTACCTGGGATTTATTAGCGTTAATGCTGAGACCGTGAGATTTACTCCATACACAGATCTTGTCCAATTCATTATTTAATCTTTGAATGGCCACATTGATGTCATGGGCAGGAGCAGCAACGTAAACTTGTAGGTCATCAGCATATAAGTGAAAAGAAGAGGAGAGGAGTTGAGTGACAGTATTTATAAAGATCGCAAAAAGGAGAGGAGAGAGGACACCACCTTGAGGGACACCAGCCATGAGTGAGGTGAAAGAGGAGAATTTATTGTTAAGCCTCACACACTGCTGGCGGCCACACAAATAACTAGAGAACCAAGAGATACTATTACAAGAAATATTAAGGGATTTTAAGACAGACAGGAGTAGCTCAAAGTCCACAGTATTAAACGCATTGCTAAAGTCTAGCAACGCAATGACAGAAACCAATTTGCGATCCATATTGGCACGGAGATCATCGCATACCTTAATAAGAGCCGTAGTAGTACTATGCCCTGTTCGAAAGCCAGACTGGTACGGACTGAGAAAATTGTTTTTGGATAGGTACAGATTTAGTTGCTGACAGGCGATACGCTCAAGGACCTTAGACAGGAAGGGGAGGATGGAAATAGGGCGGTAGTTAGAGTAGGAAGTAGGATTTTTGGTTTTCGGAATTGGGATGACGTACGCCTTACGCCAGGAGCTAGGGAACTTATTGTTTGAGAAGGAAAAATTAAAGATATGAGAGAGTATAGGTAACACATGGTCAAGTAAAAGAAGAATCATCTTACGATTAATGCCATCACACCCGACAGCATCCGATTTGATAGCGATGATGTGTTTTTTTATATCAGTATATATTATTAGCTGTAGTAACATTCTGAAAACTAAATGGAGTGGAACACAAGGTAGGTAAGGATCTAAGGTGATTTAATGTAGCGGATTTAACTTGGCTATCAATGGGCGTGATGGTGGAGAAGTGTTTGTTGAGTGCATCAATATCAAGTTTGTCAGGAGAAATCAAGTGTTGACGCCCAATACCGAGAGATTCTAAGAATTTCCAAGTCCTACCTGGGTTCTTTTCAATAGAAGTATGAATAAAGTTCCTTTGCGCATCACGACAAGCTTTACTGCAGCGGTTTCTTAGAGATCTATATTTATTAAGATTTTCTTGAGTAGGCCGTAACTTATATTTAGTGAAAGAACAGCGAAATAAACCTTTTTAAATGGCTTCTGATGTTGTTTTTCAAGACCAGGTAAAATATTCAGATTCAAAATGGTGCAAAGTAACATTTTGTAAAATAGCTTCGACTCCAATTAATTCCCCTTTGAATACAAAAAGACGAACTGAGCAGAAAGCAAGTACCAAAACAGCTATATTTAGCCGTCAATAACAGTAAAAGCTTATTGGTAGGTATTCTATTCTAATTTACCCGGAAAAGTACAGTCGACTATCTGTTGTTCGATCGTTACTTTGTGCATCATTGCCTCTTTATTTGTTGCGTTAATCCCTTTTATGTTACGTTTCATGGCCGGACTGACTGTTGCCTATATTGTGCATTTATTTTTATTTTTAGCTAATTAGAGAGGATTAGTTTAATTGAAAACAACAGCAGCTTTAGAAAAGCCATTTTAATACGAAAGTTTGGTTCTCTCTTTGCGCAGGCAGCCACATCTTACCTAAATGCTTAGTAAGTATTTTTGCAAAAAGAAGCCTCACTGCAAACATAATATTTTTTTGCTAAAAGTAGCAACACTTAGATAACAATAAAACGAAATTAATTTATTTGTCTGCGTCACACATGCAACAATTTACTCTCTACTGAAATAAAGTAATTGAATAATTAACATTCACATCCTAAGAACAAAAACACAAGTGACCGAACAGAAACAAACAACTACGCACATCCGTGTCCGGAAATGACGTTGAAATTTAATTAAATTAATTTTATTTTGCTAGTAAATAATAATAAATTATACTTTTTATTTGAAGCAAGTAAGGCAAATCTGAAAACAAATTTTGTATGACAAATATCACGCGGATGTGCGCGCTCTAAATAAAAATAACGTGAACTTTTTGCCCGCCACGTATTTTTCCCTAGAGTGGTTTCGCTCTTAGAATATCTTGTGTTTTCTAAATAACAACTGAATGATTGTTAAGCAAGGCACGTTTTGTTAAGATACGCCTTCTAAAAGCTAGGAAATTGATTTACTTTCGTTACTTGAAACGAACAGATGAGAATAGAAATTTTCTCTTAGAGCGCCATGTTACGCAGGGGGTACCTATTGGGGACAATGAACTAACGACGTGACGACGCATACTTTTGCCTTTCTAGGTTAGACGACCTATATCAAGCAAAATCTTCTATAAATATAATTAATTGAACAACGAACTGATTTTTTTAGAAACATCATCATCATCACCTCTACTCATCGCCGGTACACTACTCTCAGGATGAAAAGGATTAAGGGGCTTAATTATTTTGGTCCATAGCGACCACCTGGTAAATGCGGATTGCCAGATTTCACATAACTTTGATAACATTTTTGCATTATGAAGAATCTAATCTAATTATGAAGAATCTAATCTAATTATTAATAATCTAATCTAATTATTATGAAGAGTCTAAGTAATGCCCGCGACTTAGTCCGCGTGGAATAAGTTTTTTCAATTCCCACGGAAACTCCTTAATCTTCCAGGATAAAAAGTAGCCACTCTCCAGGTCCTCGACTATATCCATCACGACTCTGTTGCGGCGTAATTAAACCAACAAACAAAGACACTTTCGCATTTATAATTCGTAATAATTATAAACGCAACAATATCCGCCTAAGTAGGTATGATGCTCAGGCCATGGCTCAGGCAAGCAGGTTTTCTCACAAAGTTTTCCTTAACACCGCTACAGGATTTGATGTTCATTACTAAAGAGATAGCTTATTTTTTAGCACCAGCATATGAAACGCATGTTTAAGCTATAGCTATAACTTTGATACTTCTTTGATAATATTATGAGGAATACTTTTTAACTCGATCGGATAGAATGTGTTATGGAATATGGTAATAATGGGGGTAAGTACCAGAACCGCACCTTTTGTGGCTGTGTCCTTAAATTAGGTATTTTCAAAGTCTGTTTTTAAAGATGTTACTAAAATTAATAGATCTTCTTATAAAATATATTTCGTTAATGACCATACCGAGTTCAATGAACAGAGTACTGTCAGTACTACGAAATACTTAACTATACCTGTACAATAAAACAGAGTTAGTAAGAATGCTCTTCAACGGAAAAGAATTCTTAATAAGCTCTGTAATTCAAGCTACCTACTTTAACTAAACTAAATCTATAAATCGTTTTTACGATGAATTTCGTCTAGACTTAGACTAAAAAAGTTAGAGTGAAGTGAGAGGAATAATATGGTGGGCAATTTTCCACTATACATGAATTCACTCGAACAATGAAACTTTATACCGGTTCATACAATGCCGACAGATAAAAAGGCAATGACGCTCAAAGTAACGAGTTTGTAGCAGACAGTATTACATTTAGCAGGCTAATATAGAGCAGTATAAAGCCACACACACACAACATGCGCATGTTAAACACATGTACGCAGGCAGCGGTAGGATGCAAAATGCACGACAGGATACGCGCGTTCGATTTATATAAATACAAGGAACTATGAGTTGGGTATTTGACAAATAGTCAAATCAGCAACTTTTTTTCCTAGATATGGCATTTATATGAAACTAGCTGATGCCCGCGACTTCGTCCGCGTGGTTTGGCGGGACCCTCGAACCCGATTGCAGCGCCCCCTACCGGATCCAATTGTGAATATAAACCATCCTGGGGTCCAGACAAACCCAACAAAAAAAGAATTAGCGAAATTGGTCCAGCCGTGTCCCGCCCTGAACCTCGAACCCGATTGCAGCGCCCCCTACCGGGTCCAATTGTAAATATAAACCATCCCGGCGTCCAGACAAACCAAAAAAAAAAGAATTAGCGAAATTGGTCCAGCCGTTCACGCGTGATGCCGTGGCCAAGGGAAATAGGGATTCATTTTTATATTATACCCCTATTTCAACCCTTTGGGGGTGGAATTACGAAAAACTGTGAAATACGTACGTCTTCATTTTCAACCCGCAGCTCATATACCAAATTTCATCGATATAATTTGAGAAATGACGGACTTTCATACAAACTTTCAACCCCTATTTCACCCCTTTGGGGATAGAATTTCGGGATAAAAAGTATCCTATGTCCTACCTCGTAGTATGGGCTCAAATCGTGCCAAGTTTCGTTTGAATTCATTCAGTAGTTTCGGCGTGATGCGCGGCCAAGATACAGACAGACAGACAGACAGACAGACAGACAGACAGACAAAAATGAAAAAAATTACAGATTTGGCTTCAGTATCGAATAATGAGTGCCCTCCAAAAAAAATTTTCAAAATATCTTCAATGTACAGAATTGGACCTGTTACAGTTTTATTATAAGTATAGATTCTGAAATGTGACGTCATTAAAGTTCGACGCACTTTTTTACTTTAATCGATTGTTTAAAATGGTTATTCAACATAAAACTTTCAGGTGACGTGGATATTACGACTTTTGGGAGATCCTCTTTAATAATCACTAATCCTCTTTAATAATTTATTTGAATAGTAGTCAAATACTTACCCAATTGCTCTTATTGTAATTTGTAACATTATTTTATATTTAAATCTTATACAATTACGAGTATAGTGTAGCGTCTATTGAGTTCAAGCACTTACGAGTACGAGGAATCCAATGTACTTGTTATGAGTATACAGTCTGTGGCAATTGTTATATCAAACGTCAGTGTCTATTAATGTCACTGTCATTATTGTACTTGGTCTATGTCCTGTCGAGTCTCAATAAATTAATATTCTAATTAAACTCTTTCCGTATTTAATGTTAGTTTGCACTATCATTTCTTTTAATATATTATATACCCCAAGAACAATACATGGTGTCAGAAGTGAAAGTCAAAAAATATGTCGGAGTCAAAAAAGATACCGCGTGGCGAAGAAGAGGTTATGTCATCAACAAAAAGGCTTAATATTGTCGGCAATTTAAAACCGTTAAGTCTGGAAGGGAATCTATCAACGAATTGGAAAAAATGGTACCAACAATTTATAATTTTTCTCAAAGCAAGTGCCATCTCCGAAGAGCCGGATGATAGAAAGGTTGCTGTATTATTGCACTTCATAGGGAGTGAATGTCTAGAAATATTCAATACATTTAACATCGAGATAGATCAAATTACATACAGTCAACTCATAAAGAGATTTGAAGAGCATTTTGTGCCTAAGCACAACGTAACATACGAGTGTTACAAATTTTTCACAACAAAGCAAAAACTTGATGAAACTTTGGAAGATTTTTTAACCAGATTGATCAACAAAAGTAAGTCGTGCGAATTTGGAAATTTAGAGGACAGAATGATAAAAGATATCTATATAACAAACATGCATGAAAATTATCAACATGTCAGGGAAAAACTTTTGCTTGAAGAGGATCTGACTCTAGAAAAAGCGAGAAATATGTCCAAAAGCATTGTGTCTGCGAAATCTCATGCAGCTGAGTTCAAAGAGTCTACTAGTGTCTTTTATCAGCGTCAGTCAACGTCCCAGTCAAGATTGAGATCACAGTCGTGGGCAACTCAGCCTCAAAATAAGAAAAACAGGAATAACTGTACTCGATGTGGTCAAATTCATCGGTTTCAATGTCCAGCTCGTAATGCAAGGTGCAGAAAGTGCAATATTATAGGTCACTATGAAGCTTTTTGTAAGTCTAAAAAAGTGAAATTTGTACAAGTAGAGGATAACTACACAGATAAAGGTAATGATTCAAACTATTTGTTCGTCGGACATTTAAATTCAGCATTATCTACAAATTCTGATTGGAGTGTTAATTTTACAATTAATAACATTGATGTGCAGTAAAAGTAAAAGTAAAAGTAAAATATACTTTATTGTACACAAAGAAATAAAAAGACAAAAAAACAAACATAAATGGATACGGCACAACAGGCGGCCTTATCGCTTATATAGCGATCTCTTCCAGGCAACCTTAGGGCAGAGGAAACTTAAAAGAAAGCGGGAGGGGTGTACTGAGACATAATAATAAGTAAATATTATATACATAAAAACACAGGTAAGTACAATGTAAAAATATATAGAATAAATACACAGTATAAAAGTAATAGGTAATAGACGACAGATGAATAAATAGATTATAATGATAGATAATGTTGTTTTAATTTAGTTTTGAAGATAGGAAGAGATTGAGATAGCTTAATATCCAAGGGGAGAACGTTCCAAAGCCGTATAGCAGTTACCGTAAAAGAATTTTGATAGAAGGAAGTTGAGTGTCTAGGAGTACTTAATAAAAGATTATTTTGAGAACGGAGGGAAGACGAGTGAGAATGACATATATACTTAAATCGATCTTTAAAGTAGTGAGGTGCAGTGTATTTTAGATACAGGAAGTGATGCTAATGTCATGTCATATAGTTCATTTCAGTCCTTAAATGTCATTGAAAAATTTTCACCTTGTCATGCTAAAGTCACTTCTTACTGTGGAAATAGTATACCAATATTGGGTCAGCAGAAGCTTCATTGTACTTATTATATAAATAGTCAACCTCAGTCAAAAACTATTAATTTCATTATAGCAAATGTGTCTTCTCCGACTGTCATAGGCAAAAATACATGTTCAGAGCTAGGTCTCATTAAAAGAGTCTATAATATAGAAAGTTCAAATGATTGTCAGTTAAATGAGTCAAACTTAGTCACTAGTCAAAGTCACAGTCAAAGGTCAGAGTTTAATAATTGTCTTGTCAATAATAATAATTGCAATAATTGTCAGTCACAGTCTTGTTATGAAAATAATTTTCAGTCACAGTCTTATGAAAATAAATATTGTCAGTCAGAGTCAAATGAAAATAATTGTCATGTTCAGTCACATTCACAGTCATATTATATTAATAAAAATAATAATTTACAGAGTCTTTTGTCTAAGTATAAATCTGTATTCGATGGATTGGGCTGTCTACCTGGTGAGTGTCACATTACTGTCAATAGTGATGTTCGTCCAAAAATTGATCCACCTCGGAAAATTCCATTCTCATTACACGATAGACTGAAGAAGGAACTGGACCAAATGGAAAGTCTGGATGTCATCACCAAGGTTACTGAGCCAACGTCATGGGTGAGTTCACTATTATTAGTAGAAAAGAAAAATGGTCAACTTAGAGTCTGTCTTGACCCAAGAAATTTGAATGAAGCAATATGCAGGTCTCATTATCCAATACCTACCATAGATATTGTGCGATCTAAGCTCCACGGTGCCTCATATTTTTCTACTCTGGATGCCAGCAGTGGATTCTGGGTTATCCGTCTTGACCTCGAAAGTTCAATGTTGTGTACATTCAACACCCCATTTGGCCGCTATCGATTCAAAAGGCTACCTTTTGGTATTAATTGTGCCCCCGAAATATTCCATAGAATTATGACAGAAACATTTGGCGTACTACCTGGAGTCATGGTGTATGCTGATGATATCCTAGTTTATGGGAAGGACCGTCAAGAACATGACCTAAACCTACAAAGAGTGTTCAAGAAAGCTCAAGAAGTCAACCTGAAATTTAACAAAAGTAAGTGTAAATTTGGTCACACACAAGTCAAATATTTAGGACACATATTTTCACAAAATGGAGTGTCACCTGATCCAGATAAAGTCCGGGCTATCAAAGATATGCCGTCTCCTGTCTGTCTCAAAGATCTACAAAGATTTCTGGGAATTTTAAATTATCTGGGAGGATTTATAAAGAATTTGGCAGAGGAAACTGAACCTCTACGTCTGTTATTAAAAAAGTCAAGCGAATGGTCATGGAATGAGAGTCATGAAGCTACATTTACACGTCTAAAAAATATTATTTGTCAAGCACCAGTCTTGTCACACTACAATGTCAAAAAGTCAGTAGTTTTGTCAGTTGATTCAAGTCAGTCAGCAGTCGGTGCAGTCTTGCTTCAAGATAAACATCCAATTTGTTATGCATCTAAAACATTAACGTCAAGTCAGAAACGCATGGCACAGATTGAAAAAGAACTGTATGCCATTGTCTTTGGATGTATTCGCTTTCATCAATATATTTATGGAAAAATAGTTACAGTTGAAACAGATCATCGTCCATTAATTACTTTATTTAAAAAGCCTTTAGCTGAAGTCCCAACACGTCTGCAGAGATTAATGTTGAGAATACAGTCCTATGACTTAAAAGTTGAATACAAACCTGGTACTAAAATGTTCATAGCAGATTCATTATCACGTGCAGCTTTACCTGAGTCTAGTGAAGATGAGTTGGATGAAGATGTCATGATACATGTCAACATGCTAGTTAAAAACTTACCTGTTTCAAAAGAACGTCTTCATTGGCTTACAGAGGCTACGGAAAATGATCAATGTCTGCAGCTACTTAAGAAATATTATCAAGATGGTTGGCCAGATAGAAAATCAGAAGTCAATAAATTAGTCTTACCTTATTGGAACTGTCGTCATGAAATTCATTCTGTCGGAAATTTATTATTGAAAGGTAACAGTCTTATTATACCTACAAAATTAAGGTCAGAAATTTTGAAAATTATACACAGTGGTCATCAAGGCATTGAAAAGTCCAAGAATTTTGCAAGAGGAGTTGTGTATTGGCCATTGATGTCTCATGATATACAGGAGTGTGTGGAAAATTGTGAAACATGTTTGTCACACAGGAGTGCTAATCCACCAGAACCATTAATGTCGCATAAAATAAGTTATTTTCCTTGGGAAAAAGTTGGAATAGATTATTTACAATTCAAAAATCAAACCATACTTGTTGTTGAAGATTATTATTCAAATTACATTGAAATTGCTAATGTCAGTTCAACAGGAGCTAAAGCACTTATAAATGCCCTGAAACCTATATTCAGTCGTCATGGAATTCCTGTGGAAGTGAATTCAGATAATGGGCCTCCATATAACTCCCAAGAAGTGAAGCAGTTCTTTGAATCCTGGAGTATATCACATACAACATCTAGTCCATACCTGTCTCGTTCTAATGGATTAGTCGAGTCCGGAGTGAAAATAGTAAAACGTATACTTACAAAATGTGCAGAGTCAGGTGATGATCCATATCTTGCTTTACTGCAGTACAGGACTACACCTAGAAATAACTTACCATCTCCTGCTGAGTTACTGATGTCCCGTCGTCTCAGAACACTTATACCTACAGTTGTAAAACATCTTCAACCTAAATTAATGAGTCATAAAATCTATAGGAAAATAAAACGACAAAATAATGATAAACAAAAGTTTTATTATGATAAAAAAGCTAAAAGCCTGCCTAATGTAAAGAAAGGAGATAAAATTATGTTTAAAAAATCACCGCAGTCTAAATGGCAATCTGGAGAGATTGTGAAGGAATGTGAACAACCAAGATTATTTATAGTTGAAGCTCCAGATGGGTCAACATACCGAAGAAATCGACAGCATATATTATCTTCACATGGTTCAACTCCAACTAAGAAAGAAACTCTAGAAAAACAAGAAAGTCCAGTATATAATAAAAATTTTAGTCCAAAGAAGGAGGTGAGAATGGAAGATAATAAAGATGAGGGAATAAAAAGAACAATGAGTGGTAGACAGGTCAAAGCCCCAGTTAGATTTCAATAGGTGTGTCGTATGTATTTTCAAATTTGTCATGTAAGTTGTAATATGTTAAATAACTATGTAGTGTCTTATGTTAAATAATAAGTGTCTCGGTCTGTTGCTTTTAATATCTTCAAAACTAAATAATAATTGTCTATAACATAAATACAGATTAATAATAAGTCTTTAAAAATAAAAAGGGAGATGTTATGAGTATACAGTCTGTGGCAATTGTTATATCAAACGTCAGTGTCTATTAATGTCACTGTCATTATTGTACTTGGTCTATGTCCTGTCGAGTCTCAATAAATTAATATTCTAATTAAACTCTTTCCGTATTTAATGTTAGTTTGCACTATCATTTCTTTTAATATATTATATACCCCAAGAACAATACAGTACTATGTAACTTATTGCTTTGAAATTTAAAAAAAATATGTTTAATCATGTGACATTGCAACTTCGTCCGCGTGGATTGAGGTTGTTTTGGTTCCATCCATATCTAAACATTCGCATTTATAATAATAATATGTGTATAGTATCAAGCGGTCTTTATACCTGAACGGTATAAAGATCGCCTGATACATGGATGTATTTTATTTAAGTGCCTACCTATGCAAAAAACATTAAAAACTTCAAGGTGCGTTAAAACTGATTCCGGTGCGAGCTGTGTATATATTTATAAAGTAATTAATATTATATTTAAAACATGTACTCATAATTAAATAAAAACAAAAAATGTTAAATATTTAAATCTATTAATTAATTTACGAGAAAACTTCCAATTTACGGATTGAACAAAACCTAAAACTGCAACATTTACTTATTTACTGTTTGCTGATATAATAGTTACCTACATAACATAATATAAACAGGATTTAACAAAACTAAAACGAACAAAATCTATACTTGAAATTCAAAATTTAAACGTGTACTATCTAAAAGCATTACTTCAAATATCTGTAAGTATATTTTACCACACGACAAGGTAAAGTAAATATCGAAAAGGAGAGTGAAGAAAATCTTGCTCAAACTCAATTGGTGAACTAAGGGTGAAATCACACTGCGGTATAAAATGAATCTTTCTTGATTGACGCTGGATGATTGAGTATTAAACGTTCTACAAAATTTTGTAGAACGTTTTAAACTTTTTTATACAGAGCGCGCACACTAGGCAACAGGATGAAACGTTAACGCGAACGTCTCACGCGTATATTTTGTCATGTCCGCTCCTTAGTATGCTTTCAATCTAATTTTTGAAGCTACCGTTCCTTCAAATATTCATAATATACAACGACTCTTTAAGACTTACTACTTTCAGACTGCGCGGACCAAGTTGTAATATTTAAATGATGATAGTAATTTATGTAAAGTCTAATGACTTTTGTTATTCATATTCAAATTATTGTACCAGACTTTAATTAAGATAGAAAATGACTTTAATGAAGCCGTAGTAATTTTCTCGTTGAATTGTAAATTTTTCTGTATAGGTATTTTATACACCTACGACCAGTGGAAATTCTATTTTAGTATCTCTTACTAAAGAACGTAGTCTCACGCCTGGTCCCTCGAATGCAAACTCGCTCTGTGATAAGTATCAAGAATGTTAAACTATTTCAGCAGTTTGTTGTAAGATTACAAACATACTTTTTCTTCTGAACGAAAGAGATTTCAGCACTTTGGTCGTGGGTTACGTCTTGTCTTTCATGGTAGCTCTTGCTATCTCCCTCTAGCGATTTCTTTTGCCAGTATAACATGAGCACTAGGCGATAGGTAGATTTGGGTCCGGAACCGACCACGATGATGTGTGTCCTCAACTGTACCACTAGGCGGGAACACTCTTTCAGTAGTTCATTACTCAAAGATCCGCAGTTATACAAGCCAGGGAAACCATTGATTTATTTTTAGTTTTTTTTATGAGTGAGTTACTAACATATTATGAACATACAGAAATTCAGACTGATTTTATTCAGTAGTAAAGCTTAAGCTATTAACTTTGTGTCCTAATTATGTATACAGTATAGGTACAGAGAGAAATTTGATACAGCAAATCAACTTTGGAAAGTATTCTAGTGTTTCTAATTTTATATTAAGTATGTATGATGATGTTTTTACTTTTAATTACTGACTTTAGATTTTTTTAACGTTTGAGAGGTCAACAATATCAACATCCAACATGATAGATACATCATTTGTAAAAAAAATATCCTATCAAAAGAAATAAATTGGATATACCTTTTATTTTAGCTACCTTTTCGCCATGAGCAATTAATTTTACGGTGAACCGAGTTTTAATAAATGAACAGCCTTCCAACCAGACTGATAGACTACCAATAAACTCAATTATTTACTGTTTCAACACGGTGCTCCAAAGCACATCCGTTTTACCCAATTAGGGCAAAGCTAAAAGGAAGGGTTATGATTTTAGCAGTCTATGTATGTATGTATGTAGGTATGTACGTATATGTTCCACCGTGCACCAAAACAACGAGCCGATTTTGATGAATAAGGTGTCAGTTGATTCGTTATTATGGTGACAAACACACATACACGAGTAGAGCAACATTTTAGACGAACAAAATCGATCTGAATTTTTCGTAATCGGGTTCCATTTTTTTTTTAAATTAATGCTTTTGACCTAATGCTACATAATCATAGGAAAGGCCATGACTGTAGTCCTAAAATAAAACTATCAAGGACTGATAAAATGTTATAAAAATGAAATTAATATGAACCATTTCTGTGCTGTGGTGAATAGTTACACAACTATGAAAAATTTTACCGGACAGATTTAGTCGCACCATAAGGGTTCCTTCCCTTTAGTTTTAGGTACGTTAGGTAGTAGGGTAAGTACGCAACCCTAAAAAGTACAAACCTCGGTATAAATTGTCTGACATCATAGAGTCGGTTTAGTGAAAGCTGAGTGGAAAGTTTAAAAAAATCTACCAACATACAGCTCAGCTTAAACTGCTGGATCTAAAACAAGTTCTTGCATGTGTGTGTTTCCATTAGAATCTTGCACGTTAATATCGTGTTTTGGGAGTTCACCAGTCCCAGAGTGATTTGCATTTTATTATTACTCTGCTACTTCAATAGATTTATGTACGGAAAAGGTCGGATTGCTTAATACACTTGGGGGTAGGAGGCCCACGTTTAAGGGTCTCACCACACCTATCGACGCGGAACTGGCTTGAGCCAGGTAATATTTTGGCAGACAAGTGAGAACTCACCACCATTCCCTCACTCTCATAATCCGATGTTCAATCATTTTACAATGGCCTACGAGTCTAGTACCTACGAGTTGTGTGATGTCTGCCAATCCGCACTTGGCCATCGTGGTGGGCTCTGGCCAAACCCTTCTCATTTCTAGAGGTGACTCGTGCTTAGTTGTGAGCCGGTAATGGGTTGATAAGATGATGATTATTACCTACTATGTACATGTCATTATCTTACTGCTCAATTTTACTTTGAGACTGCGAAACATCGTAACGGTCTACACTCCTACATCGATTCGCTGTCTCTTTTCTAATCCGGACTGCTAAAACATGTAATGCCCTTCTGACTTCCGCTTTTACCTTCTACCTTTAAAAGTAAAGTGATCAGGCGCGCCTAATCTTAGGCTGCATCATCACCTATTATTTAGTATGAGTGTAGGAAAGCGTAAGCGTCATATACAGTGTTTAAAAAAAATGTACACAAGCACATTATCAATAATATTATTACTCCAACAGGTTTTTGTTCTAAGTTCTTTCAATTTAATTGAGATGTATACGACCACAGGATGTTACTACCATATACAGATAGTCTCCGTACTGGCGAGCAGTGGTCAGGAACTGGTCCTTGTTTTTCCTCGGTTCGCTATACCGATAAACTTTTTCCGTGTTTTCCTTTTGCTGCCAGTAATATTCTTAAAACAATACGGATTTAAGCGATGTTAGTATGCCTCCAGCTAATATAAAAAGGTTATGGTATACGACAGAGAAACAGAATTAATCATGCAACAGACTTAATCAGTTGTAGGACGAAGCACATAGTGTTGAAAACAGTACGCAAGTTAATTTCGTTACACAATTCATGCCGCACGCTGTTTGCACGGTAAGTTAGGCCTGAAATTCGAAGCATGTGTGAGTAATGGCGCACCACTCAGGCGTTATGGAGTGTCCATTATAGTTCGCCGGTAAGTTATTGTTCCAATTATCACGAGCAAGCTGGCTTCCGCAATTTCGTTCAGGTGGACTCAGTTTTTCTTAAAATCACGGGGAAATTCTTTAAATCTGGACAGCAAAAAGTATTTTTTTTAACCCACTACAAGTTATCCCTTGACTGCGATCTCACCTGATAGCGAGATAACCTGTTAGGGGCATGGCAGTTATATTTAAAACCCATATCCTTAATCGGTTTTTACACAGCATCATATACCGGAACGCCAAATCCCTTGGCGGCACGTCGTTGCCGGTAGGGTGGTAACTAGCCACAGCCGAAGTCTCCCACCAGGCCAGACCAAGGAAATTTCAGAAATTATAAATTCCCAAATTGACCCTGCCGGGAATTGAACCCGGGACCTCTGCACGTTAAGACAACAGCGCACAACACTCAACACATCGCCAGGGAGGTCGGCAAAAATTGTGAGTCCTCTTCCAGGTTGCAAGCTAGCTGGTATCGAGTGTCCATTATGTTCATTATAATCCGGTAGGTATACATTCTGTCAAAAAAGTACCAGGAATTCATCATTTGTTTCTAATTCCAAATTCAATTCAAAAATTGGTTGCCTGTAAAGTCGATATACGGGCGAAAGTTTTACGTGACAACGACTTACGCGTGCCTTTCACTTTTTATGTCTGTCTCTCTCGCTCTTAGGCGGGCTAACCATGCCCGAGTGGAAGGGACGCGTGCCTCTCACTCGCTCTCATTGTAAGCGCATAACGCGCGGAGCGTAACGCAGTTTCTTGAAGTGTCTCCCGGCAAACCAATTTATAAGACGTTGTCACGTCAAAATTCTTTTTTGTCGATAAGTTGGCACAACTGTCGTCTATATTGCCGCGAAGTTTGAGCGTCAATTGTTATTTACTTTGTTTACAGTGCGCCATTTTGTCAGTTCATCTCAATAGTGTTTTGCGATTTTTACAATGAATAAAAATATCGAACAAAGAGTTTGTCTCAAATTTTGCATCGCAAATGGAATTTCGTGTTCAGAGTCGCTGGAAATGTTGCAGAGAGCTTACGGGGAATCGGCTTTATCAAAAACACGTGCATACGAGTGGTACCATGCATTCAAAAATGGTCGAGATGTGGTGGAAGATTTGCCTCGCTCTGGTCGGCCATCAACGTCTTCAACTAAAGTTAACATCGCTAAAGTGAAAGAAATGGTGACTGAAAATCCTCATTCAAGTTTGAGAGAGATAGCTGCTGAACTTTCTGTGTCTCAAGAATCGATTCGTATCATTTTAAACGACGATGAAGGCCAGATTTCTGGAAAGAAAATTCTTGGATGCACCACGACAATGCGCTATCGCAGAAGGCCATCATAGTGAATGAATCTTTGACCAAAACCTCAACAAATACCATCGAACAACCACCGTATTCACCGGATATGGCTCCGGCCGACTTTTTTCTCTTTCCAAAACTCAAATTACCACTTCGTGGCACCCGTTTTCAATCGATAGAAGACATAAAAGAGAATTCGCGGCAAGAACTGAAGTCGATTCCGAAAAATGCCTTTAAAAAATGCTTTGAAAATTGGATTATTCGTTGGCTTAAGTGTATTATTTCCGAAGGGGCCTACTTTGAAGGAGATACAATAAATTTGGAATAATAATTAACATTTTGTGTATTATAGACCTTTTCCCGATACTTTCTTGACAAAGTAGTACATATACCATTGTTCAAATGATTATACACAACTTCATTCAGATGGATTCAGATTTTTATTTCTGAAAATCACGGGGAAACTCTTTTTTTCTTTTATTTTCGATGGTAAAAAGTATTTCATGTCCGTTTCTAGGATGTAAACTATATTCTCGTATTGATTGGTTGGATATTTGGATGAAATTCGGTACAGAGATAGGTTGCATTCCGGGGAAGGACATAAACTACTTTTATCCAGGAAATTTATTGCGTTCCCATAAAAAGTAAAAAAGGAGGACATCAAAAACATTAATCCACACGGACGAAGTCGCGGGCATCATCTAGTGTATAATATATTTTATATTCAGTGTCAAGGTAGAGTCAGGTAGCAGTACGCTAGTAATATAATAAGTCTATGGGTAGCAGTACGTTCATGAAAGCGTAAATTGGTTTTACAAGTAACGGCTATAGGTACATGTTCAAACAGATACTCGTAATCTCCATTTATAACGTGAAACGCCCTTGACACCATGTATTGTTTTCAACTTCATTGTCAAGCTAACACAATGCACGGAGTACTGTAGAAAGTTATTATGCTGGGTGTAGATGTACCGAGAAAGAAACTTATGTAGACGTACACTTTGAAAAGAAAACAGGGGCGCGTGTGAGGAAAAACATTCGGAAAATGGAGTATGAATGTAAAATGAAAGCTTAAGTACTAAACTGTGTTAGTGTGTACCCACTTTGAAAGGGGTGAAAACTCTATGCTGAAAAGGTAATGAAATATGGTTTAGCATTAAAAGTTTGCTTGGAAGATCAAAAAATTGTAAACAGGACATAGTGATGCGTGATACGGCTCCGGCTCACTTAAGCGAAAGCCATTGGCGAAAGCACACTGGAGTCCGGACGCGATACGTGCGCGTCAGAGAGGTCCGACGTTTTATCCTGTCGCGTATTATATGGAGCTCCATGTGGAATTAGTGAGAAAGTACGATGCCTTAAAGTCCGTCAGATTTTTTTAAATTTTTTAAGTGAAACTTCTTTAACCGCGTTGAACACTTTTTGGTACCTAGGGGGTAAACTTGTGGATTTGCGTCACCGACATGCGACATGCTCCGCGCCGACATGCTCGCGTTGTTACGAAGACAAAAGGTCTTAAATACATTCGTAATTAAACTTTAATGCCTTAGTTTTAAGGTTTATATTTTAATTATTTTAAATATTTTTGACGTGACAACGTCTTATAAATTGGTTTGCCGGGTGACACTTCAAGAAACTGCGTTACGCTCCGCTCACGTTATGCGCTCACAATGAGAGCGAGTGAGAGGCACGCGTCCCTTCCACTCGGGCATGGTTAGCCCGCCTAAGAGCGAGAGAGACAGACATAAAAAGTGAAAGGCACGCGTCCCTTCCACTCGAGCACAGTTAGCCCGCCTAAGAGCGAGAGAGACAGAGCGAGAGAGAGAGAGTGAGAAAGATAGGCGTATAAATAAATGTTTTAAATTGTTACTATTATTTCATCCTTCTTCCTACTATACGAATGAATATTCACATTAAAATTATTTTACCACTCAAAGTTGTTGTCACGTAAAACTTTCGCCCGTATACTTTACTTTACAGGCAACCAATTTTTTTTATTTTTTATTATTATTATATTTATTGAAAAAAAAATTAAATATTCGTTTTCACTTCTATCAGCAGTCCCTATTACTGCCAATTTTTTTTATCTTTCTTAATATTATAACTAGCTGATGCCCGTGACTACGTCCGTTCGTCGTCCATGGAATAAGTTTTTTTTAATTCCTAAATTTCTAATTTTCCGGGATAAAAAGTAAAGATAAAAAGTCTTGCCGATCCGTTGATTGAAGGACAAACCAAGAAACACACTTGCGCATTTAAATATAAGTATGATGTGAAAGTTTGGATGTTTGTCACTCTTTCACGCCACAATGATTGTACCGATGGCTGAAATTCTGAATAGAGATAGCTTATAATGTGAATAAGCATATAGGTAGTTTATGCAGGAGAATTAGAAGTCCAGCGGTTATCAAAAAACCTTAATCCACGCGCATCATCTAGTTTTTGATAAAAAAGCTCGGTTACCTATCTATATATAACCTACCTTTATCGCCCTCTCAGAAAAAAAATCGCCGTTGCTCTCCGTAAAAGTAGGAGTGGTTCATACTTTATTTGAATTGTCATATATTTATTGAAATGACCACCATTGAGCACGCCATAAACCATTTTAACTGGAACCCTGCCAGTTATTGAGAGGCAAAACGTTCGGGTGCCAAACTATCACTATCCCTACTTGAAATCTTCTCACTCAGCTTTGAGATACAAGCCTGTTTTTTTTTTGGAAAAAAAGACAATTTTTAAATTCCGATTTATTTTACAAAAAACTAGACGGCTAGATTTTTTTTTAAATCCCGTAGGAATTCTGAAATAAAATGTAGCCTATGTCTGGACTCGAAACGCATAATGAACATGAAACCGTAGTTATTCCGTAAAACAAGCAAACTGTGGGATTCATTTTATACCTATAGACTTGATAGATTTGACTTGCTCGATCGATTGAGTGAATAGAATCTAAGATACTACAAAGCTGGCTTATCACGCCTTAAAACTAAATTCTAAGGTACTATACCCAATAAAGTTTCACGAGAAATGTTCTAAATGTTGCTGAAAACCACACTGAAATCTTCCGAGTAGTTTTAAGTGAATACACAGAAAAATGCGGGCAGCGACTTATAGGTAGTTCAATCCAGAGAAACCCGCCCCACAGTTACATTTTTTAAGTCACTCTGAAGTAAAAAATAACATTTGTACCCTACCAATGGTCCGTTCCAAGCTAGTGGTCGCCGTCCCCGCCCTAAAGAAGGTCACCTGCACATATGGGATGCTGCAAGGGTATATCTGCACAGGTTACATCCCAGACAAGAGACCTTCCCATCTTCCAAGGAACGAACGTCAATTCATCTGGCCCCTTACCGTCGAGCGGTAGCAAGTAACCTTCGGATGATGTCATTGACGGCATGACTATGGCGAGAAAAACGACCGCGCTTCCCGAGCAAGAGAGACCACGGTGACCAAAGGTGTCAACGAGTATTATACCAGGTGTTTTAATACAAATCTACTCATTTGACAAACAAAATACTTCACAGTCCCATTTCACAATAGATATCAGTCATAGGTAAAAGTTCTGACAAGTTGAAGCTGTGGTTACAAGCTAGTTAAGAATAAATAGGACAAACTAGGTACAAACCAGTGATGGAAAACTCGAACTCCTTTGTACAAATTAGCTTCGAAGATATTTGTTTTGCATTTCCTTTACTTCATGGATGAGATAAAATGGAACGCGATATTATTGCTTTCTGCAAATAATAACAGTTCCTATTCATTCAGGAACCTTTGTTTAAAACGACTAGATTTTTCCTACGATATTTCCGCGTGGATCAGACTTTTTTATTTTTGTAGGAACTATTTGTTTTCCTAGGACAAATAGTTTAGTTAGATCATATCGCATATTTATAGTTCTTTCCTCCTCAATTTTGTGGCTCGAGATCTTTGTCTCAGAACAGAAGGATAACTTCACGATTCAACACCTTTTCCGTCCGCGGTAGCAGTCATATTATATGGACCAAGTATCATTGTTAATTTGATCGTATTGACTCTTATTCCTTCCACTTTGCCTGTTTACCTGTTAAACAGAGGCATAATAGGTAAATGTCTCTACTCTAGAACTCTAGAATGCATGTATTATATTGAAATAGTTAATAGGAATTTGCATTACTTGTGCGAACGAAACACCGAAGAAATTTGTTTTGTATAGATTTTGTAATATCGTTTTATTTTGTAGACTAATAAGCATCTACACAATAAAATAAATGTTCCGAATCGTTGGCACGTTAATCGCTGGAGAACCTTTGGGAATAATTCAAAAGGGTCGATTTGAATACAGCATTATTATCGTTATTAATTTAAATTCGAAGAATTTCGTATTTACTTAGGAAATTGTTGTACAGCTGAAACCCATCATAATATTCGCTTGGCGGAAATTGTTCGTCCTAATCGCAGCTTTAACCAAATGTTATGAAATTGTGAACTGGATACCCATTGTAATAGTTAAAATAATTCATGTTTGTTTGCTCTCTACAGATGGATTTATTAAAAAACTGTTTGTTTATTAATCTACAATTTTGGATAAGATATCTGGAGAAAGATAATATTATATGTCATCAGTAAAACAAAAAACAGTTCGCGGTTTTTTTTAAAGCAAAAACCTTACAATCCACGACTCCATAGAAAATGAAAAACAAATCTATCATACTAATATTATGAACTAGATGATTCCCGCGATATCGTCCACGTGGATTAAGGTTTTTTTGGTTCCCGCGGGAACTCCTTAATTTTCCGGGATAAAAAGTAGCCTATGTCCTTCCCCGCGGGATATAAGCTACCTCTAAACCAAATTTCAGCAAAATCAGTTGAAAAGATGGGCCGGGAAAGCGTAGCAGACAGACAGACAGACAGACAGACACACTTTCGCATTTATAATATTAGTATGGATGCGAAAGTATGTTTGTTTGTTAGTTTGTTGGTTTATTGGTTTGTTGGTTTGTCCTTCAATCACGCCGCAACGGAGCAACGGATTGACGTGATTTTTGGCATGGGTACAGTTGAGGTCCTAACTTTTTATCCCGGAAAATTAAGGAGTTCCCGCGGGTATCGAAAAAACGTAAACCACGCGGACGAAGTCGCGGGCATCAGCTAGTCTATAATAATATTGTTACTAACTTTATGCATGCAGGTACCAAATCTGAAAGTAAAATCTTAACTTTACAAGCTAAAAGGTCTACCTAAGTACACGGGAGACATGACAGTCTCTAGAAGTTTTGCATTACGGAGAAAATTCACGACAGTTTTTCTTGTAAATTTTCTGAGTAATAGCTCATTAAATCTTTTCAACGGGACATTGCTTATTAAAGTTTAATTTTAATAAACAAAGGAAAATGTTTAGACGAGAAACATTGACTTAAGAAGGTTGCTTTTGTGCCACTTTTTCCCTCTTGGAACCACGCAACGCCTCATTAGTTCACTCAGAGTTCCGACTCAACTTTTTAAGTTTACGTCTTTATTTTAATCCTTTAAGATTAGAAAACGTGAGTTACGAGTGGACCTTCTATTTTTAATTGTAACAGTTTTATTTGCTAAAATTAGGCAAACCTCTTTCGTTTATAATATGAAGAACACTTTACCTCGAATGGCTAAAATATGTCAGACAAAAACTTGCGAAGTTTCGCGGGAGACCCGTCTGAAGCGAAACTTTGCACATAAGATACGTTTTAGCAATTTTTTCTCTTTCTTCTTCTGAATATATAAAAGGAAAATGTGATTGAATGATTGACTGATCTATCAACGCACAGATCAAAACACTGGACGGATCGGGCCATTGATGTACAATTTTAGTACCTATAATATATAGAGCGGGCTGAAATTCGGCATTCAGATAGCTATTATGACGTAGGCATCCGCTAAGAAAGGATTTTTGAAAAACCAACCCCTAAGGGGGTAAAATAGGGCTTTGAAATTTGTATGAAAGTCGAAATTAACGCGAGTGAAGCCACAGGCAAAAGCTAGTGTAGTATATCCCGCTAACTTAGATGAACGCGAATTGAATTGAATTGAATTGAACTGCATAAGTTTTATTTATTCCGAAAAAATGTTGAATGTTAAAGCATCTTCTCTAGTATTTTTACTAGCTTTTTGCTCGAGAATGCACCTAGTTGCTCCCTTGGGTGTTTATAGCATTCCACATTTATATTAAATACATGCAAACAAGAAAGTTTATTTATGGCTGTCTCAGAGAGTGTAATTAGTGTTACTTTGCGGAGTTGAAAGTACATAAATCCTGCACTTTAAAGTGTTTTTTCACCTTCTAGGGTACCTTTTGTTAATTGATAGTGTTAATATTTTCTGTTTTATCTTTCTACACCAGAGTAGTAACTTTTAATAAAACCGTATAACTTTATAAGTACTGACTTAAATACTTTGTTTCTATTTTGATACAGTAAGTTAACTATTTTCTGCGAGATTTTCAAAAATTCCATGGAATTTCATTGATTTTCTTGGATAAAAGTAACTTACGTGCGTCTCCGCCTAACCTATAACCTATGTACCAAATTATGTTGAAATCGGTTTAGTCGTGAAAAGGTACTTATACAGACATACTAACACACTTACGCATTTATAATATTAGGATGCATTTATAATGGGTTAATTTTAAAAAACATATTTTATTTAGGGCAATATGACCTGTACGGCTTAACCAACCGACATAAGTTTTACGTGATATTTACTGAGTATTTCTGAGACCGTTGAAATAAAAATAATATATAATTGAAAATCTGATCGACCTATGTATAGATAGTAGGCAAAAAGAGATGCAATGAAATAAATCAGAAACGATTTTCTGTCATGTACGAAATAGTTATTTGTGTTACATGGGGCCAAAGAAAATTTTTGTTCCCCAAGGGCGCTATTTTGAATTCAGAGCGAAGTGAAGGATTCCATAGTAGAATCCCGAGCGTAGCGAGGGGTTCTAAAGTAGAATCCTGAACGTAGCGAGGAATTCAATATACGCCGCCCGAGAACCAAAAAATTTGGCCCCGAGTGACACACACTATTTTTCATCATTACGTATGAGAAAAAGCTAGGAGTATCAACCTACTATGTATGGACATTACCTATACGTTTAAGCACCAATCAGAAGATACTCCTATCAACCTTCTATGTAATTGTATATACATTATTTAGACGTATATTTAAAGTTTAAATAAAATGTAAAGACGTACATATATCCGATCAACAAATTGATCACGTGACTTCGGACCAATCAGAACAGAGAAATGCAAAGTCGTATATTCGATCAACAAATTGATGACGTGACTTCGGACCAATCAGAAGAGAGAAATGAAAAGTCCTATGGGCCTACAAGTTACACTTTGCTCCCGCTATCCTCTGAAGGCAATATGCGTTTTTCGAATAGGTATGATGAAAACAAAATTTTCTCCGCTCTTTGCAGGTTTTGCCCAGTAAGTAGGAAGTATCTAAACCTATAATAAGTGACTGCCTGACTGGTTTCCTAGAATATCAGTCGCTATATGACGGGCCGCTTTCCAGGGAAAATTGAATAATATGATAATACTTATTTTCAATGACTATGTACAAGTTATTCCGCGCAAACGAATTCACGTGCAAATCCTTGTCAGATAATAAAATACTTACACACACAACTTTCAGATGAAAGCTAAAAAAGAAAAAAATCCAGCGCCCGCATCTACCTACTTGAAAGATTATAAGCAGCTTTAAATTTATTACGGACGAAACCGTACCTGATTAAATTTCTAAACCAAATAAAAAGGCAATATTTTCCGAATTTCCTATTGCTTTTAGCAATCCCTTTTACGACGGTACATTTTAAAACGGAATGAGGGAAATTATTTTCTCTCGGAGCCAAATAGCCAATTTTGGTATTTACACGCTAAATAAAACGAATTCACTGACTTCCTAGCTTAATGTGACAGCATCGTAGGTACTTATTTACAAAGTACGTGTTTAAACATGGTTTAAACTTACAAACTTAATAGGTATTGTATTGTATGTGCCTTCGTCTATTCAGTACAGCGATAGGTTGTAGGGTAGGGGAAGGTCATAGGCTATTTTTTATCATTTATTGATAAAGACGTGAATAAAACCCGGTAAAAGTCAGACTCGCGCACAAAGGGTTACATGGATCTTTTTTATAGGTCCATACGTAGGTATGTTAGTAAAACAAGAAAGATGTCTTAACAACACGTAATCTGCTGTGGCGATCATATGGCGCCTCACAAGCAATCCGTCACCCTACGAGTACCTACAGAACCCTAAATAACAATTTTTGGATTTTTCCTATACTTGTGCTGTGAGACCTTGCTTTTTGTATGTTTGAGTGGGCCCCGGGACGGTTTAAATTGACAATTAGACCCGGTAGGATGGCGCGTGCAATCGGGTTCTAGGTTCAGGACAGGCCAACGTCTGCTGGGCCCACTACGAAAAGATAAAAATACCTGAAGTAACAGATAGTGAAATAATACATACTACAAGCATTTAGGTAGTTGATGTGATTGTCTACGTGTAATTATAAGCAGTATGTGCGGTATTTGCATCGCTTCCCTGAGTAATATAATATTGTAGGCAGACTTTTCCGGGTAAAATATCGCCAGCACTCGTGGGCGTCTGCTAGTGTAAGTATAAAACGCTTCGCGCATTTGTCAAAAACATTGCTACATCGTTATAGCAAGCAATTCAATTTTCAGCTTTATTGCGTTCTAAGAAACGTATAAAATTTATATTGTAATATTTTACACCACGTTTCCTCCAAGATTAAACTGGGGACAGCAATAAAAGAGTTCTAGGATACAAACTGATTGCAGCAAAGTTATTTTATTGCAGGCACCGATAGTGAATATTTTTATTGTTTCTGTTCCTTAGTCCTACTCAGAGTTGTAAGTTGCTAATTATTATGGCTATAATATTGAGGTTTACCTGCATTAAAGTTTTCCGTATTGACTTTATTTATAGGAAGGCCACCACTTAATATCTCAAAACCTCCATAGAAATAAACTAGTATGGCGCGTGGTTGCGCGGCCCGCTGCAGCGGACCGCGTAGTGGACCGCGTGGTCCACTGTCTACTTACTCGCTGTCCTACTATCCTGCCCCCCGATTATGTAAGAATGGCCGATCAAATCGTCAAAGTTCGGCGTCAAAGTAAAATAAACCATAACAGCATTAAATTAGAGCTCAATTTCGAAAAACGAAATTGAGCTCTAATTCAATGCTGTTATAGTTTATTTTACTTTGACGCCGAACTTTGACGATTTGATCGACAATTCTTACATAATCGGGCAGCTGGTTTACTGTCTACGACCTACGTGTTCTGATCTGAACAACACACTGCTATGCTAGTGAGCACAGTGGAAGCGCCAGCACGCCAAGCGTTCGACGTAAAAGAAAATTCTCATAAAGGAAAAACATAAATCAAAGACCACCAACCCCCCGCCCCTCCCTTTTTGTTTGAGCAGCCCCTAAGTAGGTACCTATCTTTAATACCCTGACCGTGCTCCTCATCCATCATCCGAACCTTCGATCATCATCTCTCTCCATATTTTTTTCTACGAACCATTCGTCAAAATGAGATTTCTTCCATAAAAACAAATCTTGAAAAGGAACCGTAGTCTTGCATAGTTCTACACTTGTAGCCTCTTCAATATTCGCCATACATTTTCTATGGAAAAATAAATTCCGCCATCTTGAATTTTTTTCCTGTTCATCAAGTAGACCTTCAAGTCCCGATCATCTTTTGCCAAGAAACCACTCTTCCATCTTTTATACTCTCCGTGATAGACACCGACGAAATTTGTATGGCGGCCATCTTAAGTCCGCCATTTTGAAAATTTTTTCAGCTCACTTTCAATTGGATGAAGTTTCGAGTGACATTTGGTCGAGCACCCCCCACCTATCTTCAATACCCTTTTCTATGGAAAAATAAATTCCGCCATCTTGAATTTTTTTCCTGTTCATCAAGTAGACCCTCATGTCCTGATCATCTTTTGCCAAGAAACCACTCTTCCATCTTTTATACTCTCCGAGATAGACACCGAAGAAATTTGTATGGCGGCCATCTTAAATCCGCCATTTTGAATTTTTTTTCAGCTCACTGTCAATTGGATGAAGTTTCGAGTGACATTTGGTCGAGCACCCCCCACCTATCTTCGATACCCTGGCTGGTGCTCTTCATCCGTCTTCGAAATCCTCAATCATCAGCTCTCTTCGTATTTTTCCTCCCCATGAATTTTGGTCTTCTATACGAAAGGATAAGTGAAAAAAAAAATGTTCATACAAAATTTTACAGGAGAGGTGATCAATCAGTGAATCAGCACGAGCAGCTATATATATATTAACTAGTATGGCGCGTGGTTGCGCGGCCCGCTACAGCGGTCCGCGTAGTGGACCGCGTGGTCCATTGTCTACTTACTCGCTGTCCTACTATCCTGCCCCCCGATTATGTAAGAATGGCCGATCAAATCGTCAAAGTTCGGCGTCAAAGTAAAATAAACCATAACAGCATTAAATTAGAGCTCAATTTCGCAACACGAAATTGAGCTCTAATTCAATGCTGTTATGGTTTATTTTACTTTGACGCCGAACTTTTACGATTTGATCGACAATTCTTACATAATCGGGCAGCTGGTTTACTGTCTACGTGTTCTGATCTGAACAACACACTGCTATGCTAGTGAGCACAGTGGAAGCGCCAGCACGCCAAGCGTCCGACGTAAAAGAAAATTCTCATAAAGGAAAAACATAAAACACAGACCACCAACCCCCCGCCCCACCCTTTTTGTTTGAGCAGCCCCTAAGTAGGTACCTATCTTTAATACCCTGACCGTGCTCCTCACCCATCATCCGAACCTTCGATCATCATCTCTCTCCATATTTTTTTCTCCGAACCATTCGTCAAAATGAGATTTCTTCCATAAAAACAAATTTTGAAAAGGAACCGCATCAAAGTCTTGCATAGCAATATTCGCCATACATTTTGTATGGAAAAATAAATTCCGCCATCTTGAATTTTTTTTCTGTTCATCAGGTAGACCTTCATGTCCTGATCATCTTTTGCCAAGAAACCACTCTTCCATCTTTTATACTCTCCGAGATAGACACTGACGAAATTTGTATGGCGGCCATATTAAATCCGCCATTTTGAAATTTTTTTCAGCTCACTGTCAATTGGATGAAGTTTCGAGTGACATTTGGTCGAGCACCGCCCACCTATCTTCAATACCCTTTTCTATGGAAAAGTAAATTCCGCCATTTTGATTTTTTTTCCTGTTCATCAAGTAGACCCTCATGTCCTGATCATCTTTTGCCAAGAAACCACTCTTCCATCTTTTATACACTCCGAGATAGACACCGAAGAAATTTGTATGGCGGCCATCTTAAATCCGCCATTTTGATTTTTTTTTCAGCTCACTGTCAATTGGATGAAGTTTCGAGTGACATTTGGTCGAGCACCCCCCACCTATCTTCGATACCCTGGCTGGTGCTCTTCATCCGTCTTCGAAATCCTCAATCATCAGCTCTCTCCGTATTTTTCCTCCGAATGAATTTTTGTCTTTTATACGAAACGATGAATGAAAAAAAAAATTTTCATACAAAATTTTTCAGGAGAGGTGATCAATGAGTCAGCACGAGCAGCTATATATATATTAACTAGTGTTTCGCTCTGTGCGCGAGCTGCTAAAGCAGCTCACGAGATGTGGTTAGACGTTAGTACTAAGTAGTACAGACTTGACGTCTTTATTGTATTAAACCGAATTTATTTACTTAGATACACAATTCACCTTTAAGTAGAAAGATTTTAAAAATGGCGCTGATTTTTTAAAACTTTAGTATCACTTTTCTGTTTTGTAATCCCAGGGAGCCCTAATATCGACTTTGAACGAAATCGGTCAATTAACAAAGAATTTCAGATTGGCGCTGGTTTTTTAAAACTTTGGTATGTTTCCTGTTTTGTGATCCCAGGGAGCCCTAAATATCGATTTTGAAAGAAATCGGGCAATAACAAAGAATTTCAAAATGGCGCTGATTTTTTAAAACTTTGGTATCAGTTTCCTGTTTTGTGATCCCAGGGAGTACTTAATATCGATTTTGAACGAAATCGGTCAATTAACAAATAATTTCAAAATGGCGCGGATTTTTTTTTAATTTTGGTAACAGTTTCCTGTTTTGTAACCCCAGGGAGTCCTTAATATCTATTTTGAACAAAATCGGTCAATTAACAAAAAATTTCAACATGGCGCTAATTTTTTTAAATTTTTGTAACAGTTTCCTGTTTTGTAATCCCAGGGAGCCCTAATATCGATTTTAAACGAAATCTGTCAATTAACAAAGAATTTCAAAATGGCGCTGATTTTTTAAAACTTTGGTATCAGTTTCCTGTATTGTGATCCCAGGGAGTCCTAAATATCGATTTTGAACGAAATCGGTCAATTAACAAAGAATTTCAAAATGGCGCTGATTATTTAAAACTTTGGTATCAGTTTCCTGTTTTGTGATCCCAGGGAGCCCTAAATATCGATTTTGAACGAAATCGGTCAATAACAAAGAATTTCAAAATGGCGCTGATTTTTTAAAACTATGGTATCAGTTTCCTCTTTTGTGATCCCAGGGAGTACTAAATATCGATTTTGAACGAAATCGGTCAATTAACAAATAATTTCAAAATGGCGCTGATTTTTTAAAACTTTGGCATCAGTTTTCTGTTTTGTAATCCTAAGGAGCCCTAAATATAGGTTTTGAACGAAATCGGTCAATTAACATAGAATTTCAAAATGGCGCTAATCTTTTAAACCTTTGATATCAGTTTCCTGTTTTGTGATCCCAGGGAGTACTAAATATCGATTTTGAACGAAATCGGTCAATTAACAAAGAATTTCAAAAAGGGCGCTGATTATTTAAAACTTTGGTATCAGTTTCCTGTTTTGTGATCCCAGGGAGCCCTAAATATCAATTTTGAACGAAATCGGTCAATAACAAAGAATTTCAAAATGGCGCTGATTTTTTAAAACTTTGGTATCAGTTTCCTGTTTTGTGATCCCAGGGAGTACTAAATATCGATTTTGAACGAAATCGGTCAATTAACAAATAATTTCAAAATGGCGCTGATTTTTTGAAACTTTGGCATCAGTTTTCTGTTTTGTAATCCTAAGGAGCCCTAAATATAGATTTTGAACGAAATCGGTCAATTAACATAGAATTTCAAAATGGCGCTAATCTTTTAAACCTTTGGTATCAGTTTCCTGTTTTGTGATCCCAGGGAGTCCTAAATATCGATTTTGAACGAAATCGGTCAATTAACAAAGAATTTCAAAAAGGGCGTTGATTTTTTAAAACTTTGGTATCAGTTTCCTCTTTTGTAATCCCAGGGAGTCCTAAATATAGATTTTGATCGAAATCGGTCAATTAACAAAGAATTTCAAAATGTAGGCCATTTTTAAAAATTTTGGTTTCAGTTTCCTGTTTTGTAATGCCATGGAGCCCTAAATATCGTTTTTGAACGAAATCGGTCAATTAACAAAGAATTTCAAAATGGCGCTTATTTTTTAAAGCTTTGGTATCCGTTTCCTATTTTGTAATCCCTTATCCCAGGAAGTCCTAAATATCGATTTTGAACGAAATCGGTCAATTAACAAAGAATTTCAAAATGGCGCGGATTTTTTTTTAATTTTGGTAACAGTTTCCTGTTTTGTAACCCCAGGGAGTCCTAAATATCTACTTTGAACGAAATCGGTCAATTAACAAAGAATTTCAACATGGCGCTGATTTTTTTAAATTTTTGTAACAGTTTCCGAAAAATGTTGAAATGTAATGAAAATACAACGCTAATCAAAAAACAAAAGACTGAGTTTGTAAAAAGAATGTCATGGTTTTAAAACAAAATTAATTTGAATTTAGAATACAGAGCCATTACAAACTTTTTTTTATTTGAAATGACCAGTACTGAAGAAAGGCAATTTCATAGGACCTATACCTATTGTTTATGTATACTTTTTACCTTTTTCATTAAAATTCTTTTTTCTACCTAACTTGTGTTTATTATTTATATTCGAATTTTATTACAATAACCATCAGAATAAATAAAATAGTATTCTTTTTTTTATTCTTAGAATATAAAAACATTTAGTTAACAAAGACAGTACACAAAAGCAGAATAATAAATACCCACAAATCAGGTATTAGTTACTACGTAAGGTGTACCGACACTATGTTACCGAACGCACTTTAGACTCTTCAATATTCGCCATATATTTTCTATGGAAAAATTAATTCCGCCATCTTGATTTTTTTTCCTGATCATCAAGTTTGTTAAGAAACCACTCTTCCATCTTTTATACTTTCTGAGACAGACACCAAATAAATTTGTATGGCAGCCATCTTAAATCCGCCATTTTGAATTTTTTTTCAGTTCATTGTCTATGGGATGAAGTTTCGAATGACATTTGGTCTAGCACTTCCCACCTATCTTCAATGCTTCGATCGGTTCATTTCGGTAAATTGGCCGCCATCTTGTTTTTCCGAAATGTCATAATTTTGCCCTACTCCCATCCCGCACCCGAACATATCTCCTATATATAAACTACCCCGTTTCGGATCTGTGGCGCAACGGTTCAGGGTCGAAAAATCAAAAATTTGAAAACACTACTGCTCGGCCGCCATCTTGTTTTTCAAATTTTTTTCACTTTTTCTATTGATCGTTTACTAATTTCTTTAATAATTGCGAGTTGTAACGAAATCGGTTGGAAAACAAAAGAGTTGCAAGAATCACGTCGGCCGCCATCTTGTTTTTCCGAAATGTCATAATTTTTCCCTACTCGAATCCCACACCCGAACACATCTCCTTTACATCATTGTATCGTTTTCTGTTTCTTTCTAGGAGAACAATAAATTATGTCAATGAGTCCTAATCGCCATATAATTTGATATGAAAAAAAATATTCCGCCATCTTGAATTTTTTTTCATTTCGCTAAAAAGACGTCCTCGGTCTGATCATCTTTTGCCAAGAAACCACTCTTCCATCTTTTATACTTTCTGAGATGGACACCAAATAAATTTGTATAGCGGCCATCTTAAATCCGCCATTTTGAATTTTTTTTCAGCTCATTGTCTTTTTGATGAAGTTTCGAATAACATTTGGTCGAGCACCCCCCACCTATCTTCAATACCTCGGCCGTGCTCTTTACCCGTCTCCGAAATCCTCAATCATCAGCTGTCTCCATACTTTTGTTCAAGTTTAATTTTCTGACGTGTATACGATGGCATCAGTGAAAAAAAAATTTTTCATACAAAATTTTACAGGAGGGCATTTTTGGGAAAATCTCGAAAACTACCCCGAATATGGCAACACTGTATAGATACCTCGATACTGCCGGTTGAGTTACATAATCGATCCATACATGTCAACTTTCCCAAATGTTGCCAACTGCCTCAAAAACATGATCGAAATTTAGAAAAACACAAAAAGAATACAAAATGGCCACCACCTCGTTTCACAGAAACATTTTAGATAGTTTCATAATTTTCCCGTAAACTACAGGATATACCGCTCCTGATGACGTTTAAATTTTTCATCTCGCTCGCACCCAGCCGAAATAATCGCCCCTGAAAAAAGACTATGTCGAAAATCACTTTTACTTTGATAAATTCCAGTGTTGCCAGACCTCGGCGACGAAAATACCCAAATGTCATTCGTACAAGTGGGACACGTGGTTGCTTGTACTCGAATTTTGCAAAAAGTCTGTATTTCGATTTTTTTATTTTTGGGGTAAATCTTGAAAATTTCCCGAAAAATGGGGTATTTTTTTTCCCCAATCCATACCTCGAGTCTGTACACACAATCGTACCGTACAAGTCGAAACGCTCCGACGTTGCCAACTGTGAGAAAATTGAATTTTAAAATTGCGTTTTTTCGTACCTCAAACAAAAAGGCCGCCGCGACAGCCGCCATCTTGAATTTTTAAAAACCACTTCCATTCTGTCAAAATACAGGATAATTGTAGGCGAAAAAAGAAAAAAATATTATGCTCGACCACCCCGTTTCGAATCTGTGGCGCCGCGATTCAGGGTCGAAAAATCAAAAATTTGAAAATACTACAGCTCGACCGCCATCTTGTTTTTCCAATTTTTTATACTTTTTCTATTGATGGTTTAATAATTTCTTCAATAATTGCGAGTTGTAACAAAATCGGTTGGAAAACAAAAGAGTTGCAAGAAACACGTCGGCCGCCATCTTGTTTTTCCGAAATGTCATAATTTTTCCCTACTCGAATCCCGCACCCGAACACATCTGCCTCACATCATTGTATCGTTTTCTGGCTCTTTCTAGGAGAACAATAAATTATGTCATTGAGTCCTAATCGCCATAATAATGTAATTTAGTATGAAAAAAATATTCCGCCATCTTGAAATTGTTTTCATTTCGCTAAATAGACCTCCTTGCTCTGATCAGCTCGTGCCAAGAAACCACACTTCCATCTCTTATACTTACTCTCCGAGATAGACACTGACGAAATTTGTATGGCGGCCATCTTGAATGCACCATTTTGGAGTTTTTTTTAAACTCATCGCCAATTGGATGAGGTTTCGAGTGACATTTGTTCGAGCACCCCCCACCTATCTTCAATACCTTGGCCGTGCTCTTTACCCGTCTACGAAATCCTCAATCATCAGCTGTCTCCATATTTTTCTTCAAATTTAATTTTCTGACTTGTATACGAAGCCATCAGTGAAAAAAAAATTATTCATACAAAATTTTACGGAAATTTGTGGGGAAAATCTCGAAAACTACCCCAAATGTGGCAACCCTGGTTAGATATCTCGATACTGCCGGTCTAGTCACACAATCGATCCATACACGTCAACTTTCCCAAATGTTGTCAAATGCCTCAAAAATGTGATCGAAATTTTGAAAAACACAAAAATAATACAAAATGGGGTAATTTTTTTTCCCCAATCCATACCTCGAGTCTGTACACACAATCGCCCCCAAGAAGTCGAAACGCTCCGACGTTGCCAACTGTGAGAAATTTGAATTTTAAAATTGCATTTTTTCGTACCTCAAACAAAAAGGCCGCCGCGACAGCCGCCATCTTGAATTTTTAAAAACCACTCCCATTCTGTCAAAATACAGGATAATTGTAGGCGAAAAAATAAAAAAATATCATGCTCGACTACGCCGTTTCGGATCTGTGGCGCCGCGGTTCGGGGTCGAAAAATCTAAAATTTGAAAACACTACAGCTCGGCCGACATCTTGTTTTTCCAATTTTTTCCACTTTCTCTATTGATCGTTTACAAAGTTCTTCAATTGTTGCGTGTTTAAACGAAATCGGTTGGAAAACAAAAGTGTTGCAAGAATCATGTCGACCGCCATCTTGTTTTTCCGAAATGTCATAATTTCTCCCTACTCCCATCCCGCACCCGAACACATCTCCCGTACATCATAGTATCGTTTTCTGTCTCTTTCTAGAAGAACAATAAATTATGTCAATGAGTCCAAATCGCCATATAATTTGGTATGAAAAAAAAATTCCGCCATCTTGAAATTTTTTTCACTTCGCTGAATAGACCTACTCGTCTTGATCATCTCTTGCCAAGAAACCACACTTCCATCTCTTATACTCTCCGAGATAGACACCAAATAAATTTGTATGGCGGCCATCTTAAATCCGCCATTTTGAAATTGTTTTCAGCTCACTGTCAATTGGATGAAGTTTCGAATGACATTTGGTCGAGCACCTCTCACCTATCTTCAATACCTCGGCCGTGCTCTTTACCCGTCTCCGAAATCCTCAATCATCAGCTGTCTCCATATTTTTGTTCAAGTTTAATTTTCTGACGTGTATACGAAGCCAGCAGTGAAAAAAAAAATTTTCATACAAAATTTTACAGGAGGACATTTTTGGGAAAATCTCGAAAACTACCCCAAACGTGGCAACACTGTTTAGATATCTCGATACCGCTGGTTGAGGTACACAGTCGATTAATACATGTCAACTTTCCCAAATGTTGCCAACTGCCTCAAAAACGTGTTCGAAATTTTCAAAAACACAAAAAGAATACAAAATGGCCGCCACCTCGTTGCACAGAAACACTTTACATAGTTTCATAATTTTCCCGTAAACTACAGGATATACCGCTCCTGATGACGTTTAAATTTTTCATCTCGCTCGCACCCAGCCGAAATGATCGCCCCTGTAAGAAGACCATGTCGAAAATCACTTTTACTTTGATAAATTCCAGTGTTGCCAGATCTCGGCGACGAAAATACTCAAATGTCATTCGCACAAGTGAGACACGTGGTTGCTCGTACTCAAATTTTGCAAAAAGTCCGTATTTCGATTTTTTTATTTTTGGGGTAAATCTTGAAAATTTCCCGAGAAATGGGGTAATTTTATTTCTTCAATCCATACCTCGAGTTTGTACACACAATCGCTCCCTAGAAGTCGAAACGCTCCGACGTTGCCAACTGTGAGAAATTTGAATTTTAAAATTGCGTTTTTTCGTACCTCAAACAAAAAGGCCGCCGCGACAGCCGCCATCTTGAATTTTTAAAAATTACTTCTATTCTGTCAAAATACAGGATAATTGTAGATGAAAAAAGAAAAAAATATCATGTTCGACCACGCCGTTTCGGATCTGTGGCGCCGCGGTTCGGGGTCGAAAAATGAAAAATTTGAAAACACTACAGCTCAGCCGCCATCTTGTTTTTCCAATTTTTTCTACTTTTTCTGTGGATCGTTTACTAATTTCTTCAATAATTGCGAGTTTTAACGAAATCGGTTGAAAAACAAAAGAGTTGCGAGAATCATGTCGGCCGCCATCTTGTTTTTCCGAAATGTCATAATTTTTCCCCAGTCGAATCCCGCACCCGAACACATCTCCCGTACATCATTATATCGTTTTCTGTCTCTTTCTAGGAGAACAATTATGTCAATGAGTCAGTCAGTCAGTCAGTCAGTGGTAATCGAGCTATATATAGTATAACTAGTATGGCGCGTGGTTGCGCGGCCCGCTACAGCGGACCGCGTAGTGGACCGCGTGGTCCACTGTCTACACTCGCTGTTATACTATCCTGCCCCCCGATTATGTAAGAATGGCCGATCAAATCGTCAAAGTTCGGCGTCAAAGTAAAATAAACCATAACAGCATTAAATTAGAGCTCAATTTCGAAACACGAAATTGAGCTCTAATTCAATGCTGTTATGGTTTATTTTACTTTGACGCCGAACTTTTACGATTTGATCGACAATTCTTACATAATCGGGCAGCTGGTTTACTGTCTACGTGTTCTGATCTGAACAACACACTGCTATGCTAGTGAGCACAGTGGAAGCGCCAGCACGCCAAGCGTCCGACGTAAAAGAAAATGCTCATAAAGGAAAAACATAAAACAAAGACCACCAACCTCCCGCCCCTCCCTTTTTGTCTGATCAGCCCCTAAGTAGGTACCTATCTTTAATACCCTGACCGTGCTCCTCACCTATCATCCGAACCTTCGATCATCATCTCTCTCCTTATTTTTTCTCCGAACCATTCGTCAAAATGAGAATTCTTCCATAAAAACAAATCTTGAAAAGGAACCGTAGTCTTGCATAGTTCTACACTTGTAGCCTCTTCAATATTCGCCATACATTTTCTATGGAAAAATAAATTCCGCCATCTTTAATTTTTTTCCTGTTCATCAAGTAGAGCTTCATGTCCCGATCATCTTTTGCCAAGAAACCACTCTTCCATCTTTTATACTCTCCGTGATAGACACCGACGAAATTTGTATGGCGGCCATCTTAAATCCGCCATTTTGAATTTTTTTTCAGCTCACTGTCAATTGGATGAAGTTTCGAGTGACATTTGGTCGAGCACCCCCCACCTATCTTCAATACCCTTTTCTATGGAAAAATAAATTCCGCCATCTTGAATTTTTTTCCTGTTCATCAAGTAGACCTTCATGTCCTGATCATCTTTTGCCAAGAAACCACTCTTCCATCTTTTATACTCTCCGAGATAGACACCGACGAAATTTGTATGGCGGCCATCTTAAATCCGCCATTTTGAATTTTTTTTCAGCTCACTGTCAATCGGATGAAGTTTCGAGTGACATTTGGTCGAGCACCCCCCACCTATCTTCGATACCCTGGCTGGTGCTCTTCATCCGTCTTCGAAATCCTCAATTATCAGCTCTCTCCGTATTTTTCCTCCGAATGAATTTTTGTCTTCTATACGAAACGATGAGTGAAAAAAAAATTTTTCATACAAAATTTTACAGGAGAGGTGATCAATGAGTCAGTCAGTCAGCACGAGCAGCTATATATATATAAACTAGTGTTTCGCTCTGTGCGCGAGCTGCTAAAGCAGCTCACGAGATGTGGTTAGACGTTAGTACTAAGTAGTACAGACTTGACGTCTTTATTGTATTAAACCGAATTTATTTACTTAGATACACAATTCACCTTTAAGTAGAAAGATTTTAAAAATGGCGCTGACTTTTTAAGACTTTAGTATCACTTTCCTGTTTTGTAATCCCAGGGAGCCCTAATATCGATTTTGAACGAAATCGGTCAATTAACAGTTAATTTCAAATGGCGCGGATTTTTTTTAATTTTGGTAACAGTTTCCTGTTTTGTAACCCCCTGGGAGTCCTAAATATCTATTTTGAACGAAATCGGTCAATTAACAAAGAATTTCAACATGGCGCTGATTTTTTTAAATTTATGTAACAGTTTCCTGTTTTGTAATCCCAGGGAGCCCTAATATCGATTTTGAACGAAATCTGTCAATTAACAAAGAATTTCAGATTGGCGCTGATTTTTTAAAACTATGGTATTAGTTTCCTGTTTTGTGATCCCAGGGAGTACTAAATATCGATTTTGAACGAAATCGGTCAATTAACAAATAATTTCAAAATGGCGCTGATTTTTTAAAACTTTGGCATCAGTTTTCTGTTTTGTAATCCTAAGGAGCTCTAAATATAGATTTTGAACGAAATCGGTCAATTAACATAGAATTTCAAAATGGCGCTAATCTTTTAAACCTTTGGTATCAGTTTCCTGTTTTGTGATCCCAGGGAGTCCTAGATATCGATTTTGAACGAAATCGGTCAATTAACAAAGAATTTCAAAAAGGGCGCAGATTTTTTAAATTTTCGTAACAGTTTCCTGTTTTGTAATCCCAGGGATCCCTAATATCGATTTTGAACGAAATCTGTCAAATAACAAAGAATTTCAGATTGGCGCTGTTTTTTTTTAAACTTTGGTATCAGTTTCCTGTTTTGTGATCCCAGGGAGTCCTAAATATCGATTTTGAACGAAATCGGTCAATTAACAAAGAATTTCAAAAAATGCGCAGATTATTTAAACTTTGGTATCAGTTTCCTGTTTTGTGATCCCAGTGAGCCCTAAATATAGATTTTGAACGAAATCGGTCAATTAACAAAGAATTTCAAAAAGGGCGCAGATTATTTAAACCTTTGGTATCAGTTTCCTATTTTGTGATCCCAGGGAGTCCTAAATATCGATTTTGAACGAAATCGGTCAATTAACAAAGCATTTCAAAAAGGGCGTTGATTTTTTAAAACTTTGGTATCAGTTTCCTCTTTTGTAATCATAGGGAGCCCTAAATATAGATTTTGAACGAAATCGGTCAATTAACAAAGATTTCAAAAAGTAGGCCATTTTTAAAAATTTTGGTACCAGTTTCCTGTTTTGTAATCCCAGGGAGCCCTAATATCGATTTTGAACGAAATCGGTCAATTAACAAAGAATTTCAGATTGGCGCTGATTTTTTTAAACTTTGGTATCAGTTTCCTGTTTTGTAATCCCAGAGAGCCCTAAATATCGTTTTTGAACGAAATCGGTCAATTAACACAGAATTTCAAAATGGCGCTGATTTTTTAAAACTTTGGTATCAGTTTCCTGTTTTGTAATCCCAGGGAGTCCAAATATCGTCTTTGAACAAAATCGCTCAATTAACAAAGAATTTCAAAATGGCGCTAATCTTTTAAACCTTTGGTATCAGTTTCCGATTTTGTGATCCCAGGGAGTCCTAAATATCGATTTTGAACGAAATCGGTCAATTAACAAAGCATTTCAAAAAGGGCGTTGATTTTTTAAAACTTTGGTATCAGTTTCCTCTTTTGTAATCATAGGGAGCCCTAAATATAGATTTTGAACGAAATTGGTCAATTAACAAAGATTTCAAAATGTAGGCCATTTTTAAAAATTTTGGTACCAGTTTCCTGTTTTGTAATCCCAGGGAGCCCTAATATCGATTTTGAACGAAATCGGTCAATTAACAAAGAATTTCAGATTGGCGCTGATTTTTTTAAACTTTGGTATCAGTTTCCTGTTTTGTAATCCCAGAGAGCCCAAATATCGTTTTTGAACGAAATCGGTCAATTAACACAGAATTTCAAAATGGCGCTGATTTTTTAAAACTTTGGTATCAGTTTCCTGTTTTGTAATCCCAGGGAGTCCAAATATCGTCTTTGAACGAAATCGCTCAATTAACAAAGAATTTCAAAATGGCGCTGATTTTTTACAACTTTGGTTTCAGTTACCTGTTTTGTAATCCCAGGAAGTCCTAAATATCGATTTTGAACGAAATCGGTCAATTAACAAAGAATTTCAAAATGGCGCTGATTTTTTAAAACTTTGGTATCAGTTTCCTGTTTTGCAATCCCAGGTTGCCCTAAGTATCGATAAATTAACAAATAATTTTAAAATGGCGCTGATTTTGTAAAATTTTGGTAGGTACCAGTTTCCTGTTTTGTAATCCCAGGGAGCCCTAAATATCGATTTTGAACGAAATCGGTCAATAATTAACAAAAAATTTCAAAATGGCACTGATTTTTTTAAATTTTGGTACCAGTTTCCCGTTTTGTAATCCCAGGGAGCCCCGTCGTGGGCAAAACGGAACCGTATCAAAATCTTGCAAAGTTCTGCACTTCTAGTGACTACAGTCTCTTCAATATTCGCCATATATTTTCTATGGAAAAATAAATTCCGCCAGCTTGAATTTTTTTCCTGTTCATCAAGTAGACCTTCAGGTCCTGATCATCTTTTGCCACAAAACCACTCTTCCATCTTTTATACTTTCTGAGATAGACACCAAATAAATTTGTATGGCAGCCATTTTAAATCCGCCATTTTGAATTTTTTTTCAGCTTATTCTATTGGATGAAGTTTCGAATGACATTTGGTCGAGTACCTATCTTCAATGCTTCGATTGGTTCATTTCGGCAAATCGGCCGCCATCTTGTTTTTCCGAAATGTCATAATTTTTCCGTACTCCTATCCCACACCCAAACATATCTCCTTTACATGAACTACCCCGTTTCGGATCTGTGGCGCCGCGGTTCGGGATCAAAAAATCAAAAAATTTAAATACTACAGCTCGGCCGCCATCTTTTTTTCCAATTTTTTCCACTTTTTCTATTGATCGTTTCTTAATTTCTTCAATCGTTGCGAGTTTTAACGAAATCAGTTGGAAAACAAAAGAGTTGCAAGAATCACGTCGGCCGCCATCTTGTTTTTCCGAAATGTCATGATTTTTCCATACTCCCATCCCGCACCCGAACACATCTCCCGTACATCATTGTATCGTTTTCTGTCTTTTTGTAGGAGAACAATAAATTATGTCAATGAGTTAGAATCGCCATATAATTTGGAATGAACAAAAATATTCCGCCATCTTGAATTTTTTTTCATTTAGCTAAATAGACCTTCTCGTCCTGATTATCTCTTGCCAAGTAACCACACTTCCATCTCTTATACTCTCCGAGATAGACACCAAATAAATTTGTATGGCGGCCATCTTAAATCCACCATTTTGAAATTTTTTCCAGCTCACTGTCAATTGGATGAAGTTTTGAATGACATTTGGTCGAGCACCCCCCACCCTCAATTCCTCGGCCGTGCTCTTTACCCGTCTCCGAAGTCCTCAATCATTAGCTATCTCCATATTTTTCTTCCAGTTTAATTTTCTGACTTGTATATGAAGCCAACAGTGAAAAAAAAAATTTTTATACAAAATTTTACAGGAGGAAATTTTTGGGGAAAATCTCGAAAACTACCCCAAATGTGGCAACACTGTTTAGATATCTCGTTACTGCCGGTTGAGTTACACAGTCGATCCATACATGTCAACTTTCCCAAATGTTGCCAACTGCCTCAAAAACGTGATCGAAATTTTGAAAAACACAAAAAGAATACAAAATGGCCGCCACCTCGTTTCACGAAAACATTTTACATAGTTTTATAATTTTCCCGTAAACTACAGGATATACCGCTCCTGATGACGTTTCAATTTTTCATCTCGCTCGCACCCAGCCGAAATGATCGCCCCTGAAAAAAGACCGTGTCGAAAATCACTTTTACTTTGATAAATTCCAGTGTTGCCAGACCTCGGCGACGAAAATACCCAAATGTCATTCGTACAAGTGGGACACGTGGTTGCTCGTACTCGAATTTTGCAAAAAGTCCGTATTTCGATTTTTTATTTTTGGGGTAAATCTTGAAAATTTCCCGAGAAATGGGGTAATTTTTTTTCCCCACTCCATACGTCGTGTCTGTACGCACAATCGCGCCTTAAAAGTCGAAACGCTCCAACGTTGCCAACTGTGAGAAATTTGAATTTTAAAATTGCGTTTTTTCGTACCTCAAACCGAACGGCCGCTGTGACAGCCGCCATCTTGAATTTTTAAAAATTACTCCCATTCTGTCAAAACACAGGATAATTGTAGGCGTGAAAAGAAAAAAATATCATGCTCGACCACGCCGTTTCGGATCTGCGGCGCCGCGGTTCGGGGTCGAAAAATCAAAAATTTGAAAACACTACAGCTCAGCCGCCATCTTGGTTTTCCAATTTTTTCTACTTTTTCTATTGATCGTTTCCTAATTTCTTTAATAATTGTGAGTTGTAACGAAATCGGTTGGAAAACAAAAGAGTTACAAGAATCACGTCGGCCGCCATCTTGTTTTTCCGAAATGTCATAATTTTTCCCTACTCGAATCCCACACCCGAATACATTTCCCGTACATCATTGTATCGTTTTCTGTCTCTTTCTATGAGAACAATTATGTATGTCCTAATCGCCATATAATTTGGTATGAAAAAAAAAATTCCGCCATCTTGAATTTTTTTTCTTTTCGCTAAATAGATCTTCTCGTCCTGATCATCTTTGGCCGAGAAACCACTCTTTCATCTTTTATACTTTCTGAGATGGACACCGAATAAGTTTGTATGGCGGCCATCTTAAATCCGCCATTTTGAATTTTTTTTCAGCTCATTGTCTTTTGGATGAAGTTTCGAATGATATTTGGTCGAGCACCCCCCACCTATCTTCAATACCTGGACCGTGCTCTTTACCCGTCTCCGAAATCCTCAATCATCAGCTGTCTCCATATTTTTTTCAAGTTTAATTTTCTGACTTGTACAAGAAGCCATCAGTGAAAAAAAAAATTTTCATACAAAATTTTACAGGAGGAGTTTTTGGGGAAAATCTCGAAAACTACCCCAAATGTGGCAACACTGTTTAGATATCTCGATACTGCCGGTCGAGTTACACAATCGATCCATACATGTCAACTTTCCCAAATGTTGCCAACTGCCTCAAAAACGTGATCGAAATTTTGAAAAACACAAAAAGAATACAAAATGGCCGCCACCTCATTCCACAGAAACAGTTTACATAGTTTCATAATTTTCCCGTAAACTACAGGACATACCGCTCCTGATGACGTTTAAATTTTTCATCTCGCTTGCACCCAGCCGAAATGATCGCCCCTGAAAGAAGACCATGTCGAAAATCACTTTTACTTTGATAAATCCCAGTGTTGCCAGACCTCGGCGACGAAAATACCCAAATGTCATTCGCACAAGTGAGACACGTGGTTGCTCGTACTCAAATTTTGCAAAAAGTCCGTATTTCAACTTTCTAAGACTCCTCTCACCGCTGTCTGTCAGTCTGTCTGTCTGTCTGTCTGTCTGTCTGTCTGTCTGTCTGTCTGTCTGTCTGTCTGCCTGTCTGTCTGTCTGTCTGTCTCCAGGCTGTATCTCATAAACCGTGATAGCTAGAAAGCTGAAATTTTCACAAATGATGTATTTCTGTTGCCGCTATAACAACAAATACTAAAAATTAAAAAAATATATATATTAAGGGGGGCCCCCATACAATAAACGTGTTTTTTTCGTATTTTTTTGCTCAATATTAAAAACGGTAACAGGTAGACGGTTCAAATTTTCACAGAATATTAACTTGTATATTACCTTTCAAAATAAATAATTAAATATCAATAAAGTAAATATTAAAGGGGGGCTCCCATACAACAAACGTAATTTTTATTTTTAATACGTCATAAATCGTAAAACTTACTACAGGTTTGTACGGAACCCTCGGTGCGCGAGTCCGACTCGCACTTGGCCGGTTTTTTTATTCTTAGAATAGTAAAACATTTAGTTAACAAAGACAGTACACAAAAGCAGAATAATAAAGTAAAAGCAAAATAATAAGTGTCTGCAGCCCATGCGGGTGTACCCACAAATCAGGTATTAGTTACTACGTAAGGTGTACCGACACTATGTTACCGAACGCACTTTAGTCTCCTCAATATTCGCCATATATTTTCTATGGAAAAATTAATTCCGCCATCTTGAATTTTTTTCCTGATCATTAAGTTTGCCAAGAAACCACTCTTCCATCTTTTATACTTTCTGAGATATACACCAAATAAATTTGTATGGCAGCCATCTTAAATCCGCCATTATGAATTTTTTTTCAGTTCATTGTCTATGGGATGAAGTTTTGAATGACATTTGGTCTAGCACTTCCCACCTATCTTCAATGCTTCGATCGGTTCATTTCGGCAAATTGGCCGCCATCTTGTTTTTCCGAAATGTCATAATTTTTCCCTACTCCCATCCCGCACCCGAACATATCTCCTATATATAAACTACCCCGTTTCGGATCTGTGGCGCAACGGTTCAGGGTAGAAAAATCAAAAATTTGAAAACACTACAGCTTTTCCAATTTTTTCCACTTTTTCTATTGATCGTTTCCTAATTTCTTCAATAATTGCGAGTTGTAACAAAATCGGTTGGAAAACAAAAGAGTTGCAAGAATCGCGTCGGCCGCCATCTTGTTTTTCCGAAATGTCATAATTTTTCCCTACTCGAATCCCACACCCGAACACATCTCCCTTACATCATTGTATCGTTTTCTGTCTCTTTCTAGGAGAACAATAAATTATGTCAATGAGTCCTAATCGCCATATGAAAAATATATGAAAAAAAATATTCCGCCATCTTGAAATTTTTTTCATTTCGCTAAAAAGACGTCCTCGTCCTGATCATCTTTTGCCAAGAAACCACTCTTCCATCTTTTAAACTCTCCGAGATAGACACCAAATAAATTAGTATGGCGGCCATCTTAAATCCGCCATTTTGAAATTTTTTTCAGCTCACTGTCAATTGGATGAAGTTTCGAATGACATTTGGTCGAGCACCCCCCACCTATCTTCAATACCTGGACCGTGCTCTGTACCCGTCTCCGAAATCCTCAATCATCAGCTGTCTCCATATTTTCTTTAAGTTCAATTTTCTGACTTGTACACAAAGCCATCAGTGGAAAAAAAATTTTTCATACAAAATTTTACAGGAGGACATTTTAGGGGTAAATCTCGAAAACTACCCCAAATGTGGCAACACTGTTTAGATATCTGGATACTGCCGGTCCAGTTAGACAATCGATCCATACATGTCAACTTTCCCAAATGTTGCCAACTGCCTCAAAAACGTGATCGAAATTTTGAAAAACACAAAAAGAATACAAAATGGCCGCCACCTCGTTCCACAGAAATATTTTACATAGTTTCATAATTTTCCCGTAAACTACAGGATATACCGCTCCTGATGACGTTTAAATTTTTCATCTCGCTCGCACCCAGCCGAAATGATCGCCCCTGAAAAAAGACCATTTCAGAAAGAAAAGAAAATCACTTTTACTTTGATAAATTCCAGTGTTGCCAGACCTCGGCGACGAAAATACCCAAATGTCATTCGTACAAGTGGGACACGTGGTTGCTCGTACTCGAATTTTGCAAAAAGTCCGTATATCGATTTTTTTATTTTTGGGGTAAATCTTGAAAATTTCCCGAAAAATGGGGTATTTTTTTTCCCCAATCCATACCTGGAGTTTGTACACACAATCCGACGTTGCCAACTGTGAGAAAATTGAATTTTAAAATTGCGTTTTTTCGTTACTCAAACCGAACGGCCGCCGTGACAGCCGCCATCTTGAATTTTTAAAAACCACTCCTATTCTGTCAAAATATAGGATAATTGTAAGCGAAAAAAGAAAAAAATATCATGCTCGACCACGCTGTTTCGGATCTGTGGCGCCGCGGTTCGGGGTCGAAAAATCAAAAATTTGAAAACACTACAGCTCAGCCGCCATCTTGTTTTTCCAATTTTTTCCACTTTTTCTATTGATCGTTTCCTAATTTCTTCAATCGTTGCGAGTTTTAACGAAATAGGTTAAAAAACAAAAGAGTTGCAAGAATCACGTCGGCCGCCATCTTGTTTTTCCGAAATATCATATTTTTTCCCTACTCCCATCCTGCACCCGAACACATCTCCCATTCATCATTGTATCGTTTTCTGTCTCTTTCTTGGAGAACAATAAATTATGCTAATGCGTCCTAATCGCCATATAATTTGGTATGAAAAAAAATATTCCGCCATCTTGAATTTTTTTTCTTTTCGCTAAATAGATCTTCTCGTCCTGATCATCTTTGGCCGAGAAACCACTCTTTCATCTTTTATACTTTCTGAGATGGACACCAAATAAATTTGTATGGCGGCCATCTTAAATCCGTCATTTTGAATTTTTTTTCAGCTCATTGTCTTTTGGATGAAGTTTCGAATGACATTTGGTCGAGCACCCCCCACCTATCTTCAATACCTCGGCCGTGCTCTTTACCCGTCCCCGAAATCCTAAATCATCAGCTGTCTCCATATTTTTGTTCAAGTTTAATTTTCTGACGTGTATACGAAACCATCAGTGAAAAAAAAAATTTTTATACAAAATTTTACAGGAGAACATTTTTGGGAAAATCTCGAAATCTACCCCAAATGTGGCAACACTGTTTAGATATCTCGATACTGCCGGTCGAGTTACACAATCGATCCATACAATATGTCAACTTTCCCAAATGTTGCCAACTGCCTCAGAGACGTGATCGAAATTTTGAAAATCACAAAAAGAATACAAAATGGCCGCCACCTCGTTCCACAGAAACATTTTAAATAGTTTCATAATTTTCCCGTAAACTACAGGATATACCGCTCCTGATGACGTTTCAATTTTTTATCTCGCTCGCACCCAGCCGAAATGATCGCCCCTGAAAAAAGACCATGTCGAAAATCACTTTTACTTTGATAAACTCCAGTGTTGCCAGACCTCGGCGACGAAAACACCCAAATGTCATTCGTACAAGGGGGACACGTGGTTGCTCGTACTGGAATTTTTCAAAAAATACGTATTTCGATTTTTTTATTTTTAGGGTAAATCTTGAAAATTTCCCATAAAATGGGGTATTTTTTTCCCCCCAATCCATACCTCGAGTCTGTACACACAATCGCCCCGTAGAAGTCGAAACGATCCGACGTTGCCAACTGTGAGAAAATTGAATTTTAAAATTGCGTTTTTTCGTACCTCAAACCGAACGGCCGCCGCGACAGCCGCCATCTTGAATTTTTAAAAACCACTCCCGTTCTGTCAAAATACAGGATAATTGTAGGCGAGAGTAGAAAAAATTATTATGCTAGACTACGCCGTTTCGGATCTGTGGCGCCGCGGTTCGGGGTCGAAAAATCAAAAATTTTAAAGCACTACAGCTCGGCCGCCATCTTGTTTTTCCAATTTTTTTCACTTTTTCTATTGATCGTTTCGTAATTTCTTCAATAATTAAGAGTTGTAACGAAATCGGTTAGAAAACAAAAGAGTTGCAAGAATCAAGTCGGCCGCCATCTTGTTTTTCCGAAATGTCATAATTTTTCCCTACTCTCATCCCGCACCCGAACACATCTCCCGTACATCATTATATCGTTTTCTGTCTCTTTCTAGGAGAACAATAAATTAAGCAAATGAGTCCTAATCGCCATATAATTTGGTATGAAAAAAAATATTCCGCCATCTTGAATTTTTTTTCTTGTCGTTAAATAGATCTTCTCGTCCTGATCATCTTTGGCCGAGAAACCACTCTTCCATCTTTTATACTTTCTGAGATAGACACCAAATAAATTTGTATGGCAGCCATCTTAAATCCGCCATTTTGAAATTTTTTTCAGCTCACTGTCAATTGGATGAAGTTTCGAATGACATTTGGTCGAGCACCCCCCACCTATCTTCAATACCTGGACCGTGCTCTTTACCCGTCTCCAAAATCCTCAATCATCAGCTGTCTCCATATTTTCTTCAAGTTTAATTTCCTGACTTGTACACGATGCCATCAGTGAAAAAAAAATTTTTCATACAAAATTTTACAGGAGGAGTTTTTGAGGAAAATCTCGAAAACTACCCCAAATGTGGCAACACTGTTTATATATCTCGATACTGGCGGTCGAGTTACACAATCGATCCATACATGTCAACTTTCCCAAATGTTGCCAACTATCTCAAAAACGTGATCGAAATTTTGAAAAACACAAAAAGAATACAAAATGGCCGCCACCTCGTTGCACAGAAACATTTTACATAGTTTCATAATTTTTCCGTAAACTACAGGATATACCGCTCCTGATGACGTTTAAATTTTTCATCTCGCTCGCACCCAGCCGAAATGATCGGCCCTGAAAAAAGACCATGTCGAAAATCACTTTTACTGTGATAAATTCCAGTGTTGCCAGACCTCGGCGACGAAAATACCCAAATGTCATTTGTACAAGTGGGACACGTGGTTGCTCGTACTCGAATTTTGCAAAAAGTCCGTATTTCGATTTTTTTATTTTTGGGGTAAATCTTGAAAATTTCCCGAAAAATGGGGTAATTTTTTTTCTCAATCCATACCTCGAAACTGTACACACAATCGCACCATACAAGTCAAAACGCTCCGACGTTGCCAACTGTGAGAAAATTGAATTTTAAAATTGCGTTTTTTCGTACCTCAAACAAAAAGGCCGCCGTGACAGCCGCCATCTTGAATTTTTAAAAACCACTCCCATTCTGTCAAAATACAGCATAATTGTAGTCGAAAAAAGAAAAAAATATCATGCTCGACCACGCCGTTTCGGATCTGTGGCGCCGCGGTTCGGGGTCGAAAAATCAAAAATTTTAAAGCACTACAGCTCGGCCGCCATCTTGTTTTTCCAATTTTTTCCACTTTTTCTATTGATCGTTTCCTAATTTCTTCAATAATTGCGAGTTGTAACGAAATCGGTTGGAAAACAAAAGAGTTACAAGAATCACGTCGGCCGCCATCTTGTTTTTCCGAAATGTCATAATTTTTCCCCACTCGAATCCCGCACCCGAACACATCTCCCCTACATTATTATATCGTTTTCTGTCTCTTTCTAGGAGAACAATTATGTCAATGAGTCAGTCAGTGAGTCAGTGGTAATTGAGCTATATATAGTATAATAACTAGTGTTTCGCTCTGTGCGCGAGCTGCTAAAGCAGCTCGCGGGCCGTGTTAGTCTCTAATTTTGAAGGATGCTTTATGAAAAAAATATGGGATTAGAAAAGGAAAATTAAAAAAGGGAAGATCACAAACATAAGTTTCTTTGCAAGGAGTCGCATGCATTAGCTACTTTATAATATTTTTTTAAAGATATACCTACTATTTTTTAAAGAAGTAGGTATATATTATGTGAATAATTATTTGCCTGGTGGGATGCTTTGGCCGTGGCTAGTTACGACCCTACCGGCAAAGACGTGCCGCCAAGCGACATAGCATTCTGGTACGATGCCGTGTAGAAACCAAATAGGGTATGGGTTTAATATAACTGCCATGCCCTTAACAGGTTAGCCCGCTACCGTCTTTGACTGCATCATCACTTACCATCAAGTGAGATCGCAGTCAAGGGCTAACATGTAGTGAATTAAAAAAAAAAAATTTGTTCTTTTTTTTAAATCAGCCACGTATTTAAATATTTATAATTTTAGCCAGGAGTAGAACATTAAAGATGAATATTGAAGATTATTAAATGGTAACAAAAACTGTTTGTTTTTTGTTCAAGCCTGTATTTAGATTCCTTCTTGTTAATAATTTTAGCTACGTGAAAAATCATTCATTCATTGTTCATTGGAAATTATTTTATCTACTCCAGCATCGAAAAGTTCCAACGAAACCGGTAAATTTCAAAATGACGCTGATTTTATAAATTTTGGTAACAGTTTCCTGTTTTGTGATATTAGGGATCCTAAAATATCGAATTTGAATGAAATCGGTTAATTAACAAATAATTTCAAAATGGCGCTGATGTTTTAAAACTTTTGTATCGGTTTCCTGTATTGTAATCCCAGGGAACCCTAAATATTGACTTTGAACGAAATCGGTCAATTAACAAAGAACTTCAAAATGGCGCTGATTTTTTTAAATTTTGGTACAAAAACAGTTTCCTGTATTGAAATCCCAGGGAGCCCAAAATATCTATTTTGAATGAAATCGGTAGTTAATAAATAATTTCAAAATGGCGCTGACATTTAAAAATTTTGGTACCAGTTTCCTGTTTTGTAATCGCAGGGAGCCTTAAATATCGATTTTGAACGAAATCGGTTAATTAACAAATAATTTCAAAATGGCGCTGATTTTTTAATACTTTTGTATCGGTTTCCTGTTTTGTGATCCCAGGGAGCCCTAAGTCTCGATTTTGAACGAAATCGGTCAATTAACAAATAATTTCAAAATGGCGCTGATTTTTTACAACTTTGGTTTCAGTTTCCTGTTTTGTAATCCCAGGACGTCCTAAATATCGATTTTGAACGAAATCGGTCAATTAACAAATAATTTCAAAATGGCGCTGATTTTTTAAAACTTTGGTACCAGTTTCCTGTTTTGTAATCCCAGGGAGCAATAAATATCGATTTTGAACGAAATCGGTCAATTAACAAATAATTTCAAAATGGCGCTGATTTTTTAAAACTTTGGTATCAGTTTCCTGCTTCGTGATCCCAGAGAGCCATTAATATCGATTTTGAACGAAATCGGTCAATTAACAAAGAATTTCAAAATGGCGCTGATTTTTTACAACTTTGGTTTCAGTTTCCTGTTTTGTAATCCCAGGAAGTCCTAAATATCGATTTTGAACGAAATCGGTCAATTAACAAAGAACTTCAAAATGGCGCTGATTTTTTAAGACTGTGGTATCAGTTTCCTGTTTTGTGATCCCAGGGAGTCCTAAATATCGATTTTGAACGAAATCGGACAATTCACAAATAATTTCAAAATGGCGCTGATTTTTTAAAACTTTGGTATCAGTTTCCTGTTTTGCAATCCCAGGTAGCCCTAAGTATCGATTTTGAACGAAATCGATAAATTAACAAATAATTTTAAAATGGCGCTGATTTTTTAAAATTTTGGTAGGTACCAGTTTCCTGTTTTGTAATCCCAGGGAGCCCTAAATATCGATTTTGAACGAAATCGGTCAATTAACAAATAATTTCAAAATGGCGCTGATTTTTTAAAACTTTGGTACCAGTTTCCTGTTTTGTAATCCCAGGGAGCAATAAATATCGATTTTGGACGAAATCGGTCAATTAACAAATAATTTCAAAATGGCGCTGATTTTTTAAAACTTTGGTATCAGTTTCCTGCTTCGTGATCCAAGAGAGCTATAAATATCGAATTTGAACGAAATCGGTCAATTAACAAAAAAATTCAAAATGGCGCTGATTTTTTACAACTTTGGTTTCAGTTTCCTGTTTTGTAATCCCAGGAAGTCCTAAATGTCGATTTTGAACGAAATCGGTCAATTAACAAAGAACTTCAAAATGGCGCTGATTTTTTAAGACTGTGGTATCAGTTTCCTGTTTTGTGATCCCAGGGAGTCCTAAATATCGATTTTGAACGAAATCGGTCAATTAACAAATAATTTCAAAATGGCGCAGATTTTTTAAAACTTTGGTATCAGTTTCCTGTTTTGCAATCCCAGGTAGCCCTAAGTATCGATTTTGAACGAAATCGATAAATTAACAAATAATTTTAAAATGGCGCTGATTTTTTAAAATTTTGGTAGGTACCAGTTTCCTGTTTTGTAATCCCAGGGAGCCCTAAATATCGATTTTGAACGAAATCGGTCAATAAATAACAAAGAATTTCAAAATGGCACTGATTTTTTTAAATTTTGGTACCAGTTTCCTGTTTTGTAATCCCAGGGAGCCCCGTCGTGGGCAAAACGGAACCGTTTCAAAATCTTGCAAAGTTCTGCACTTCTAGTGACTACAGTGTCTTCAATATTCGCCATATATTTTCTATGGAAAAATAAATTCCGCCAGCTTGAATTTTTTTCCTGTTCATCAAGTAGACCTTCAGGTCCTGATCATCTTTTGCCACAAAACCACTCTTCCATCTTTTATACTTTCTGAGATAGACACCAAATAAATTTGTATGGCAGCCATCTTAAATCCGCCATTTTGAATTTTTTTTCAGCTCATTCTATTGGATGAAGTTTCGAATGACATTTGGTCGAGCACCTATCTTCAATGCTTCGATTGGTTCATTTCGGCAAATCGGCCGCTATCTTGTTTTTCCGAAATGTCATAATTTTTCCCTACTCCTATCCCGCACCCAAACATATCTCCTTTACATGAACTACCCCGTTTCGGATCTGTGGCGCCGCGGTTCGGGGTCAAAAAATCAAAAATTTTAAAACACTACAGCTCGGCCGCCATCTTGTTTTTCCAATTTTTTTCACTTTTTCTATTGATCGTTTACTAATTTCTTCAATAATTACGAGTTGTAGCGAAATCGGTTGGAAAACAAAAGAGTTGCAAGAATCACGTCGGCCGCCATCTTGTTTTTCCGAAATGTCATAATTTTTCCCTACTTCCATCCCGAACCCAAACACATCTCCCGTACATCATTGTATCGTTTTCTGTCTCTTTCTAGGAGAACGATAAATTATGTCAATGAGTCCTAATCGTAATCGCCATATAATTTGGTATGAAAAAAAATATTCCGCCATCTTGAATTTTTTTCAATTAGCTAAATAGACCTCCTCGTCTTGATCATCTCTTGCCAAGAAACCACTCTTCCATCTTTTATACTTTCTGAGATAGACACCAAATAAGTTTGTGTGGCGGCCATCTTAAATCCGCCATTTTGAATTTTTTTTTAGGTCATTGTCTATTGAAAAGAGAACATGTCGAAAATCACTTTTACTTTGATAAATGCCAGTGTTGCCAGGCCTCGGCGACGAAAATACTCAAATGTCATTTGTACGAGTGAGACACGTGGTTGCTTGTACTCGAATTTTGCAAAAAATACGTATTTCGATTTTTTTATTTTTGGGGTAAATCTTGAAAATTTCCCGAGAAATGGGGTAATTTTTTTTCCCCAATCCGTACCTCGAGTCTGTACACACAATCGCCCCATAGAAGTCGAAACGATCTGAAGTTGCCAACTGTGAGAAATTTGAATTTTAAAATTGCGGTTTTTCGTACCTCAAACAAAAAGGCCGCCGCGACAGCCGCCATCTTGAATTTTTAAAAACCACTTCCATTCTATCAAAATACAGGATAATTGTTGGCGAAAAAAGAAAAAATTATCTTGCTCGACCACGCCGTTTGGGATCTGTGGCGCCGCGGTTCGGGGTCGAAAAATCAAAAATTTTAAAACACTACAGCTCGGCCGCCATCTTGTTTTACCAAGTTTTTCCATTTTTTCTATTGATCGTTTACTAATTTCTTTAATAATTGCGAGTTGTAACGAAATCGGTTGGAAAACAAAAGAGTTGCAAGAATCACGTCGGCCGCCATCTTGTTTTTCCGAAATGTCATAATTTTTCCCTACTCGAATCCCACACCCGAACACATCTCCCATACATCATTGTATCGTTTTCTGTCTCTTTCTTGGAGAACAATAAATTATGCTAATGAGTCCTAATCGCCATATAATTTGGTATGAAAAAAAATATTCCGCCATCTTGAATTTTTTTTCTTTTCGCTAAATAGATCTTCTCGTCCTGATCATCTTTGGCCGAGAAACCACTCTTTCATCTTTTATACTTTCTGAGATGGACACCAAATAAATTTGTATGGCGGCCATCTTAAATCCGCCATTTTGAATTTTTTTTCAGCTCATTGTCTTTTGGATGAAGTTTCGAATGACATTTGGTCGAGCACCCCCCACCTATCTTCAATACCTCGGCCGTGCTCTTTACCCGTCTCCGAAATCCTCAATCATCAGGTGTCTCCATATTTTTCTTCAAGTTTAATTTTCTGACATGTAAACGACGCCATCGGTGAAAAAAAAATTTTTCATACAAAATTTTACAGGAGGAAATTTTTGGGGAAAATCTCGAAAACTACCCCAAATGTGGCAACACTGTATAGATACCTCGATACTGCCGGTCGAGTTACACAATCGATTCATACATGTCAACTTTCCCAAATGTTGCCAACTGTCTCAAAAACGTGATCGAAATTTTTAAAAACACAAAAAGAATACAAAATGGCCGCCACCTCGTTTCACAGAAACATTTTACATTGTTTCATAATTTTCCCGTAAACTACAGGATATACCGCTCCTGATGACGTTTCAATTTTTCATCTCGCTCGCACCCAGCCGAAATGATTGCTCCTGAAAAAAGATCATGTCGAAAATCACTTTTACTTTGATAAATTCCAGTGTTGCCAGACCTCGGCGACGAAAACACCCAACTGTCATTTGTACAAATGAGACACGTGGTTGCTCGTACTCGAATTTTGCAAAAAGTGCGTATTTCGATTTTTTAATTTTTGGGGTAAATCTTGAAAATTTCCCGAGAAATGGGGTAATTTTTTTTCCCCAATCCATACCTCAAGTCTGTACACACAATCGCCCCTTAGAAGTCGAAACGCTCCGACGTTGCCAACTGTGAGAAATTTGAATTTTAAAATTGCGTTTTTTCGTACCTTAAACCGAAAGGCCGCCGCGACAGCCGCCATCTTGAAATTTTAAAAACCACTCCCGTTCTTTCAAAATACAGGATAATTGTAAGCGAAAAAAGAAAAAAAAATCATGCTCGACCACGCCGTTTCGGATCTGCGGCGCCGCGGTTCGGGGTCCAAAAATCAACAATTTGAAAACATTACAGCTCGGCCGCCATCTTGTTTTTCAAATTTTTTCCACTTTTTCTATAAATCGTTTCCTAATTTCTTCAATCATTGCGAGTTTTAACGAAATCGGTTGGAAAACAAAAGAGTTACAAGAATCACGTCGGTCGCCATCTTGTTTTTCCGAAATGTCATAATTTTTCCCCACTCGAATCCCGCACCCAAACACATCTCCCCTACATCATTATATCGTTTTCTGTCTCTTTCTAGGAGAACAATTATGTCAATGAGTCAGTCAGTCAGTCAGTGAGTGGTAATCGAGCTATATATAGTATAATGTGAATTTAAAAATAAACATCTACCAAATTCGATCAAATAAAAGCCTTTATCTACACTAATGTTATAACATTCTACTTATGTTTCCAATACTTGACTTATAATTACTACTGTTATAGCGCAGATAACAAAACACTCAATTTAAGCAATTTCACATGATGGTATAATATCCACATCGATATCGTAAAATCTCATTATAACATCAATAAAACGCGACCAATTAACCTGGCGAGCCTTATGTCAAAATCCTCATACAAGTTGTATAAAATTTTGATATTAGGCTGGCTTTTGAAAACAGTTGGGTTATACGTGAAAACTTCGTCGAAACTACTAAACTTACATACACAAAACTCTTTGGTAAGATCTTGTGCCAATTAAATAAAAAACGAACAGCGCGCGCTCGCTCCTGATTGGCCCTGCGCGCGCAGCTGCGCTCTCATTGGTTAGATTTTAATGGCGGCAAGTTCACTGTGACAATACACGTACGCGATAAACTATTGTCAGCTTTTACTCTTGTTGTTTGATAAATTGCATTAGTGAAGATAAAGTAGTGTATGCAACTGCATATAACACGGGTATTAAAACACTCGTTACTATTATGAAACTCGCTGCGCTCGTTTCATAAACTCACACTCGTGTTTTAATACCCTTCATTATATGACAGTTGCATAAACTACTATAATAACTTGACAAAATATTTCAATATTCAACGCAAAAAATAGCAGCGCATCGCGAGTCACGATGAATCGTTAAAAAGTTTGTAAATAAAAGGAAATATAACGTAATAAATTGCCGCTTGATCCCGTAACTGTAAGCCTCGGGTTGTATCTATATCAATAAACTTCACGGCCCGTCTGGTTGTAACCTTGCTTATTTTATCACTCAATGAAAAAATATTTTTTCCGCCGCCCTATCTTTGCTGGAAAATTTTATGGCGAAATATCTAAATAAGCGCGAAGAGTTATTTGATTTATGGGCACGAACAATTCCTTTATGTGTAATCTTAATAGGAATTCTCTTTGTATCAAATTGTTCACAATAAATTCGTCGAACAATATATATAAATCTCGTGTCACAATGTTTGTCCTCAATGGACTTCTAAACCACTTAACCGATTATAATAAAATTCGCACACCATGTGCAGTTCGATCTAACTTGAGAGATAGGATAGTTTATATTATATAGATTAGGATTATTAGTGCTACCCGTGCGAAGCCGGGGCGGATCGCTAGTGCTTTATAAATTTTTCGGCGTAAAAAAATCTAAATTCAAACTATACCTACGCAGAAATAAATTATTAGATACAAACTCCGGATTTATATTACTTGTCTATACTAGTGGTTCGCCCCGAACTGAGACCTCGCGGTATCACAGAGCGCCATCTATTGACATCATTGTGAAGTTCTGTTAAAAATATCATCATCATTAAAAATTAAATAATTTTGTTTCCTTATAATATTTATCTAATTTTAGTATTTGTTGTTCAAGTACAGGATATAATTCAAATAATTGATCAAGTTTCAGGCTTGAGAGTTCAGAAAATTGAGAGTTCTGAGGTCAACTTTGGACGTTAGAAAATCGCCACTTTGAAAGCCCCCCATTTCGTCAATTTTAAGGGAAAAATTAAAAAAAAAATATTTTTGGACTCTATTCCTAATTATCTTTAAAATGATATACCGCAACCCTATGTAGCGCTATAAAAAATATTTTACTTCGCATTCGCTTCTATGAGAGCCCCCTTGAAATAAAGATTTTTATAACTTTGTAAGCCATATTCGGCGGGAGGCCGTCGGTTTACATATTATATTTAAATTTGAAGTAATTACGTTCAGCAATTCAGAAGTTATAAGGCTCTGACAGACGGACGGACGGACGGACGGACAAGTGCCAATTCACCCAAGTAGACTCAGAGACCTTCGCTTCGCTCGGTCAATTATTTAGAGAACCTCTTTGCATAATTTCAACTTTCTAGATCCAAGATTTTGGGCTGGGCTTTAATGAGTTAATAAATGAGTGGAGTCATGACGACGATGATATGATGAAATGGCTTGATTTATAAGTCTTATTGCAAATATACCACCCGCAGGCCGTAATTTCGATAAATTGTGCGGTAAAAACACAAGGGAAATCTAAAAGTCAAACATTATTGCTTTATTACATGCTACTACTACACTCCGTGCTTCTACGTCTTTATCGATTGTATGAACCAAAATCTCAAATTCCAATACCCAGAGGCTCGAGCTGAGTTGATATGTCAGTCAGTCAGTTTCACCTGTTTCACCCGTCATGTTTTCCGTAGTCTTATAAATAACATTCAAACTGAAAACTTTATAAAAAAAAAATTATATTCAAATATACTCGTACCTACAAATTTTTAACTTTTACAATTAAATCGACAAGTGAATCTTCAGTTGGTTCCATATATTGTCATTCAAAAAAATATGCATTTCTGTTCGTCTGTTTGCTCACGCAATATTAATCAGGCTGAGTAAAATATTCATACAGTTGTTGTTGAGACTTACGGGAAACTTTGACATAATACCATCAACGTACTTGAATATGACGGAAGAGTCGTATTGCATGCCGACATTAATGGACAATGGCTAGTTAAGTATAAAACTGGCTTCAAATGCACTCACGTAAAGTTACATCTGGGATTGAATCGAACCAATTTTCAATGGACTAGATTATGTAATCTAATTTTGACCAAGTATTACAAAATTGTCGTATCGTTTCAATCATCCAAATATTATTAGTGTAATGCGTACACAAGTATTATATATAAGCAGACATTTCTTGCGAGTTTTCAATTACGTCTATGGACCCATTCTTATCGGCACTTCCCACACGAATTTCATTCCCATAAGTTCCCATAACAATATTACATTATATGTGAACGCTGGCAGCTCTTCAATCCTGATCCAGGGGTGCCTTCCCTCTTAATCCAAAGAGCTATTGATCTGCGAAATTTTATGAAATTATATTCTGGGTACCGGGTATACAATTCATTATTAAATTTCTGGATCCAAGTCGCAATCTTGATGCTATAATATACGGACATAAAATGAATCAAATGAATAAGGCCTTGGTTCTGTGAGGTTTAACGCTTTTTTGTCATGTTTTATCGTGCTTTAAAGAGCTATGTTCCAAAAGTACAATCACGATACGATGTTTTGGGCTTAATGTACTCAATAATGACTATAAAGATAAGCATATCATACCCTATAGCAGCATCACAGTATTGCTTATAACGCTCACTATATAAACAAGGTCCTTATTAGTTTGTAATGGCTCGACCCTAACAGAAAGTAAATAACAAATAGATAGATAGATAGATAGATAAATTCTTTATTGCCACACATAACTTAGAAATAACTTAATTTAAAAAAAAACGGAAGACAACGCGTGCGCAAGGGCGGTCTTATCACTAAAAGTGATCTCCTCCAGACAACCCATTACTTAGGGAACTTTAAAAATAGACAAATGGACAAATAAAAAAATAACAAATAGAGATATATATATATATATATATAAATAATAAGAATCACATGATACTCGGACAGTAACAAAATATTGAATGAGATTTCTAAGAAATATAAATTACTTTGCCATTAGCGAAATTCAGTCAGTGTACCTTATGCACACGCTGATAAAATTATTGATATTAATTATTGATGTCTAGAAAAAACATAAACATAGCATAAATATTATTATGTATTTCTTCTTATATTATGTACTAGCTGATGCCCGCGACTTCGTCCGCGTGGATTGAGGTTTTTCGGTTCCCGCGGGAACTCTTTAATTTTCCGGGATAAAAAGTAGCCTATGTGCTATTCCAGACTATAATCTATCTCTGTGCCAAATTTCATCCAGATCCGTTCATCCGTTGGAGCGTGATTGAGTAACAAACATACATCCATACATCCATCCATCCAAACTTTCGCATTTATAATATTTATTATTTGATTCTTTTCGATCAGGATAGGTTTCAAAATTATAGAGATATCCTTATTACCTCTTGTTGTGAAGTTGACGTTTACTTTAATAGTCTAACATACCAAAGCGTTATTTTACTTCTCGGAGCTCCTTTAACAAACCCTCACGACAATTTTACTTAATGATATTTTATTTTTCCTAAATATTTTACGAAAATTTTCCTTTTATGTTACTGTTGTCGTCATTCTTATTGTATGCTTGACTTTCTTGACAAGCGCAAAATCTTTTTGGACACGTTTTAGGGTACCCAAAGGGTGCCAATGGGGCCCTATTACTAAGCCTCCGCTGTCCATACGTCTGTCTGTCTGTCAGCAGGCTTTATCTCATGAACCGTAATAGTAAGTTGAGTTATGTATTTTTTTACAACAAATAATAAAAATTAAATTAAAAAATAAAGGGTTACCCATACAAGATACGTGCTTTTTCTAGCGTTTTTGTTGGGTTTCTTTTCGCAATTAGACGCAACCAAAGAAAAAAGCTTTTTTAGAAAGCTGAGCTGTAGGTATACCCATTCTGAGTAGTGTCACAGTGTATGGTCTATGGTCACAGGCAAACATATTCTTATGTACATTTTTTATGTACAATTGCATGTTAAATGTTGGTCTGTATCACCATTGTCGAATAAAGGTATGTATTTTCTTTTTTTTCTTTCAACTGTACGAGTACGTTGTAGTCCTAAAGACAGTATACTACGAGGGCCAAACTCTATTTTTGTAGTAAAAAGCATGTACTACACTATACAGGTGATCGAGTTCGAGACCCACCAGACTCACCGTCGTATCAAAAGGTGCAAGAGCCATTACGTTTCATTAATACGTTAACATGTGACTTAAGTTAAACGCAAAGAAGAAATCCCTATGAGCTTTTTAACAACGAAGTTTTCTCTCTCTTTACCAATGTAGCATCACATTTAAACGAGTAATGTAACATGCTAAGTAAACTTCCATATTATACTGTTAATGTAAATGAGAAAGCACACCGCATTGGCTAATAGGTACTCAAGACATAGCTCATAAATTAAACTACAACCTTGTACAGCATAATACGTACGTTGACAGTGTACAAAGAGATATTGTACGTACATAAACGTAGTACCTTTACCTACTTTCGAATAAGCACATATTCAACGAACTATGAGCCTACTCATCGCGAGTAAGAGATGAATGAGTTCGAGATACAACTAATAAAAGTTCGAGATACGACCAAGAGAATAATAAAAGTTACGAATTCACTATTATTCACTATTCGTTGCAAGTAGAGAGCGGGGCAAGATACAGTTAGAATTCAATATTTGCTCCGCCGTGTAGTTTGTTCAGGGCGAGGGCCCTAGTTGCAATTGTCAAGTTGTTAGGAACTAAAAGGTGATAGAACTAAAGACAAAGGAGAGAACTGTGGAGAAAAGCTACCGTATTAATTTGTTTTCTTGAAATGTGACTGCTACATATTATTGAAGTTGCAAGCTATCGGGCTTTGTGGGTTTAGACATAAGTTACCTTTCCGATATAAGGGGTAACCACAAAATTTATGATATACATAACTCATTCGGCCCAATGACCCTCTCAAAATTAGAAGGGTTAAAGCCATAGTCCACCAAGCTGACCAAATGATTGACAGACTTCACACATAGTTGAGAACATAATGGAGAACTCTCAGAACATGCATGTTTCCTCCTTGTTTTCCTTTACCATTGAAGCAAGTCATATTTAATTGCTATAAGGACGGATTTGCAAATCCCTTAAAATACATAGAATTGTCGTACATTGTACATTTTGTGACTAAGTCGGACAAAATAAAATGGAACTAAAATTTACTACATATAGATTGATCCCTTATCTCCAATTTTTGGAAATGACTTTGTTAAAAATCTTCATTTAAAGTACTATAAAAATGATTTTCCGACACCTCTTCACACAAAATTGACGATGTAGGGGCAACTATCGGTACATTTTTTTCCGTATATATGCCGATTTTTTGTCATTAAAAAATACCATCTGTTAGGAGATATGTTCAACTAAAAATTTTGGAAAGAAAAGTATTAAAAATAGTACATATAGTATAAAAAATAAAATAAAAATCGCTTGTATTTTTTTCGCATATTTTGCTTTCAAACGTAAATCTTAAAATAGTGAAAATAAGGGCTATTTTGATTTTGCTCGGTCACTGGTTTGATTTCGTTTCAAAACTCAAATATCAATTTAGTTAGTCAGTCATTTAAAAAAAAAAAAAAATATACCGAAGTATCGAAATAAGTTGATTCACGCAGCTTGTAAGTACATGTGTGTGTTCTCTTATCTGTGGTGTGAACGATGCGAGTGTAGTAGTGCGATTTTATACCTATTTGTTTTGCAAATGCGTCCTTAAACACACATATTCCCGAAAACCCCAGGGATAGAATCCTGGACTCCCCGAATGAGAGACCGAGGTCTAAACTAAGCTATCACCATTCCAGCACTAAGATTATGCTAACATTACCAACCTATTTCTTTGAGTACAATTGGATACTTGGGATTTTCCTTACAATATTTACCTAAAGATTTACACAAAAGGTCATGTCAAGTGCCATTAGAAACCAAGACTCGTAAAAGAAAATCATAATGAAAAAAAAATCTAAGTACAATCTCTTTTCAACACTTTTCTCTGGAGCCCCTCAAAAGAATTATTAAAAAGCGATGGTCTATTTTTAATTTCTACTGTGAAAGGTCGGTATTGCACCAGAAGCGGGAATGAAGCGCATTTTCTTCACGATTTAGCCAAAGCTGTGCGGTTGCCAAATATGGCAAGTCAGTGCGGTATCATAGTATAAAAAACTACTTTTTAGGGTTCCGTACCCAAAGGGTAAAAACGGGACCCTATTACTAAGACTCCGCTGTCTGTCTGTCTGTCTGTCTGTCTCCAGGCTGTATCTCATAAACCGTGATAGCTAGAAAGCTGAAATTTTCACAAATGATGTATTTCCGTTGCCGCTATAACAACAAATACTAAAAATTAAAAAAAAATATATATTAAGGGGGCTCCCCATACAATACCCGTGTTTTTTTCGTATTTTTTTGCTCAATATTAAAAACGGTAACAGGTAGACGGTTTAAATTTTCACAGAATATTAACTTGTATATTACCTTTCAAAATAAATAATTAAATATCAATAAAGTAAATATTAAAGGAGGGCTCCCATACAACAAACGTAATTTTTTGATATTAACAATAAACCTCTACAAACAAAGTTAGTTTTGCGGTTCATTTCGTCTTGTTTTTAATACGTCATAAATCGTAAAACTTACTACAGGTTTGTACGGAACCCTCGGTGCGCGAGTCCGACTCGCACTTGGCCGGTTTTTTAAAGATTTGGTAGCTTCTACCGTGCTTCTTCCAAACATAGAGGTATTTGTACGAGTACCTACCTATATACTTCTTAGTACTTGTATTGTATGGCCTCTACTAATTTGGGGAGAACTTTTAAAACTTCACGTACAGCTACGTAGAGTTTGGATGTTATGTTTTGTCATGTTTCTTCTTGGCATTATATTTTTTGTTAATAAGTTTAGGTATAAGAATTTTCTCGCAACTTCTATTCCTTTTTTTCAAATTAGGTAAGTTATTCAATAAGAAATACACACAAAGAAATTCATATCCATACTTCCATACTAATATTATAAATGCGAAAGTGTGTCTGTCTGTCTGTCTGTCTGTCTGCTACGCTTTCCCGGCCCACCTTTTCAACCGATTTTGCTGAAATTTGGTATAGAGGTAGGTTATATCCCGAGGAAGGACATAGGGTACTTTGTATCCCGTAAAATAAAGGAGTTCCCACGGGAATCAAAAAAACTAAATCCACGCGGACAAAGTCACGGGCATCATCTAGTACCTAAATAAATCTAACAAATAACTTCTAACTTATATTTAAAACTTCTTTCGCAAGTTTTATTTTACTTTAGGTATTGTTTGAGATAATTATTTTATTTTCAAACATTCGTCTATTCACATTATTAATTTTATATTTTTCTTTACTTAAATCTTATCACTTCTAAATTTGACAGCGTCCCGTGGTATCTTTACGACATATTTACTGCAGCAAGGGCCCAGTAAATGGTAGTAACTCCTGATAGACCTATAAAATAAACATAAATGGCCAATGGTATAGCAGCAAAACCATCCTTTAAAGTTAGATTCGTTGATTCCATTAAACTTTCCTATGCAGTTTCCATCATCCAGCAGCCATCTAAAAAACTCGGAATATATTTTTTTGTATTTGGGTATTTGGTAACACTCCATACTTCTCTCATAAAGGGACTCATTAATTGTCTGTTTAGGCGAACAAAGAAAAAATTGGTTATTTTTCATTTACAGGGGCTCCTAAATGGTATAACATTTAGCACGGTTATTGTTCTTTTCTCTCTAAAACTTCATTTCATTTCATTTCATTTATTCATTGCATTCATGTACATACAATAAATTGAATTAATTATAATGACATGACACCCCGTCAGGGTATTGCAATTTTAGTATTATATATTATATTATATTACATATATAGTTAACAATTATACAATTATAAATTAACAATTTCAGTAAGTCTACTTTTATAATATACCTACGTGTACAATCCAATTACAATAAAAATAAAAATAATGTCACATTGTCAATCTCACAAGGTATCTTGAATTAAATATTAATTATAGTAATTTTAATAGATATGTCATGGGTCATGTCATGTCAGTTTAGGTAGTCAAATAAGTAATATAAGCAATATAATATTTGATTTGGTCAAATGAGATTATAATTTAATTATTTTTGTAAACACAGTCAATTCTTAGTCTAAAGAAAAGCGCTGTCGTGCAATTGAGGTCGTATAACTGTTTCATGTGATAATATTTAAATACACTTATGATTAAATTTGGAACAATTCCTTTACTTCGTAAAAACATTGTTTTATTAGCCAGTCTTTGAGTTTACGCTTGAAAGCTGTTTCTGTCTTTTCTTCTGTGATAGCTTTTGGGATTTTATTATAAAATAGAAGCGTTAGATAAAATTCTCTTTTAAAATGTTTTATGAAGTATAATCTTATAAACATTCATTTCGTTTGGAATACTTTCACAATATTGCTGAACAATAAATGAGTACTTAAAATAAAAGGTGGTTAAAGCTTGTTCGGCGACCCCACCCGAGGCACTACAATCCAGTCCCATCCGGTTTGTACCAGTTAAGAATCAATCTAAAAGGGACTAATCTTCCCTCAGGATTCTTCGCAAGATAACATAGAAATCTCTTACTAAATTATCACCTACTCACTTATTACATAAAGTGCTTATTCTTATGTCTACTGGACCACGCATTACACTCAGAACTAAGAAACCAGCCAAGTGGTAACGGACCACGTCAGACGTCGGACGTCGTCGTTAGAGCAGGGTTCCGTATTTGCCCGTCACAATATGCGGGCATTGATTTACAAGTTTTAATAACTCGTAAACTTGTAGAGTTTACTTAGCTGTAATAGTTTTCTTTTTAACTTTCCGTTTCCGTTTAGCTTACACTACAACTACGACTCTAGCAATTTAAAGCTAATATTTCGCAAACGGATTCCTGAATCGAAAAATGGTGTTCTTACACGCGCTCTATTTTTGAAGGACCTTTCCAACGACACCCCACGCCAGGTGATAGACGGGAAGCAAAAAAATTATCAATAAGATTATAAAATAATTATCCTCACTATACGTGTAGAAGGTACGCTAAAAAATGTTTTTTAAAGTTTATTTTACCACTTTGTCGACGTCAATATATGTATATTGTATTCCCATAGCAAATTACAGTTTTCAGTCTCTGAGCTATGTCGCGGACTGGCGGACAGACAGACGGACGGGCGGACATGGTGAAACTATAAGGCCTATTGTTGACTAAGGAACCCCTAAAGTTAAAAATAGTTTTTCGCGGTAGTCAAAATCTTCTTAAAAACTAATTCAAACTTTAAACAAAATCAGACCTGCCAGAAATCGAATATCATTCGAACTTCCATCAGCAAAATCTCCACACACAAAAGAAAACACATTTTCATATTTTGCAGACTTCCAGAAAAATGTACGTAACATTTAGTATCGGTGAGATCTTTTTTTAAGTCAACAGCAATTTTCCCAATACACAAATAGGGAATTCTTTTTAATGTAATTGGGGTTGTCACGTTTGCCCGCTGGCAGTACAATGTGGTGTTCATTAAAAATTGGTTGAACTGAGCGAAAAACGTTTGCAAGCATCGTTCATTATTTTTTATCAGAGTAGAAAATCGTTTTATTAAATTGAAATCCTATACAAGCTCTAAGCTTATAAGCTCTATTAACATGACATCCACCTGGTATTTATCATACTTTCAAACGGCGGAATACACAAACTGCTGAGTGGCCTTATAGTTTAAATTGTTTGATTTTGTCATTTCATTTAAATAACAACTATGTTTTCAGCCGCATGGACATAGATTTCAGTATTCGGTCGTGAATCAAATAAGGTGGGTACTTATAATGTTTTTACAAGCGTTTATTTAACTTGCAATTTTTGTGGGTTTGTTTAGGTCAAGTCGTGCAACTGAATTTTACAAGTATAAGTAATTCGTCGTTCGATCGTCGTAAGAACTAAATTCTTAGATATTGTCTTCATTTACTACCTATTTTAATAATAATAATAAAAGTTTTTATCTTCAGAAAAATAAATACCTACAGAAACTTGTCTCCAACTACGAGTCACCTCAACTTAATTAAAAAGTATATTTCCAATACTTAAAAGTTATATTAAATCATCCCAGAAAATGAAAAACTTGTTACGAAACTTAGGAACTCATGTTAAAAGATACGCGTAGCTACGAGTTATCCCTCAACAGGTATTAAATTAAAATTTAATATACTTAGAGTCGAAGTTGAAGTACTAGTGAATAGTTGGAAAGCCTTCTTATAAACTCCACGATACCTGATTGAAACTTTATATTAAGGTAACATACCTGCTCATATAGAGGTTACAACAATTTTCCTTTTGGAAGCTTTTCATACCTACTTGAGCCTAAGGAGATATCAGTTTAACGATGGGAATATTAAATTAGTTGAGTATTTTTATTGAAAATAAAAACATAGCAGTATAACTTTTTTAAACAATAATACGAAAGAAACATTGTAAACTCTTTTGAAGCCACTTTATTGAACTTTGTAAGCCATTTGCAAAAGGTAACCGAATTTGACAACGTTCATTAGCACGAAATTTTCTGATGCCGCATCTTAAATTGCCTTCGAACTTTTATCCAACTTCGGTCGGCTTTAATAAATTTCTTTATCACTTTTTGCGAGCTTAACTTTTCTTTTATACAGTAGGTAACTTTACCTAATGTGAGATCGTTTGTGTAAAATGAGACGTAATGGCCTAGTGGCTAAAGTTTACCTCAGAGATTTTAAAGGCATAAAAACTCGGTGTGCGCATTAATAATTCACTAAGCACTCTTCGGTCGTGGAGGGTATTCATTAGTTCTTTCTTTTTTGATCTACATTCAAAGAGACATTGAAGACCTTCTTGAAACATCAAAGGACTATTCTTTAATAAAAAATCAGTCACTTGGGATGTTTGTCATATCAAGGGAATGCCCATATTCCTTAATTATGTGGATATAGCAATCAATTAAGATATCTACACATTATTTTTTTGCAAGTGAGCTTAAGTACCCACGTCAGAGCTTAAGTACCCACGTCATCCAAGAAGAGTTGTCCGATACAAGAAGTGCTCTGTCAGTGGAGGAGTTGGTTTTATGACTAATACATTTTTGTAACGAATACCATCCTACCAGCTATAGGTTCTGTCAACTTATTAAAGAAGCTTGTTATTAAGCTAGTATTACAAGCTGTACCTACTCCACGCGTTCCCGAGAAAAATGTGGTTGACAGACAAACAGACAGAGACGAACAACGTTTAAGGGTTCCTTTTTCTTCTTGAGGTACGGAGCCCTAAAAAAGCGCTAAATTTTGTTTGCAAACTAGTTTTTCTCTTCCTCGGTCTAAACTGAAGATTTTTATGCCTCTGGCCCTCTGCATTCAAAATTCAAATGTTTTTTATTCAAATAAACTTTTACAAGTACTTTTGAATCGTCAAGTGTCTACCTACTTTCGAATTATATCGTGCTAGGCGGGGCAGCTGCCCCTCTCTGCCTGTACCTCGCTACGCCCTTGCTAACGACGCAGCTAAAAACTAAGTAAAATAATTACAGGTACTCTTTCTCTCTACACTACTGCAGGGCTAGCATGGGCCGGAGATAAAAATTTTATCCCCCGATTTTATCCACTGACAAGAGATAAAATTAACGTATCCACTTCTCAGAGCACGGCAACAAGGGAGAAGAGAAGTTTATCCACGTTTGACATTTCACGGGGACTCGGGGGACTATTTATCCACCGTTATTTAGCGTTTTTATTTACTTATCTAGGAATAAAAATTTTATCCTTTCCTCGGGGAGAAAATTGTCTCGGCCCATGCTAGGGGGGCCGGGTGAGAGACGGAGTTTAACGCTTTTAAGACGTACGATTTTTCCATGCTAGAACTCCGCGTTTCAAAAAGAACTAAGTATGTTCTAATAATTTAGCTAGTTTATTAGATGATATTAAGTTATACTGTTTTCATTATACATTACCAACAGTCTATTAGCTTTTCCTGATTTTGGTAGAATCACCAAGATACGATTGGATATTTTGAAAATTCTGCTACAAAATGCTTTGCTCGTGCGTAGTAAATGTAGACAATTGACACGGGCGACCCAAATAATGTCTGACATAAACCGTGGCGCTCGTCCAAACTATGGGTAACTTTAACTGGATCTATCTGTGCGTCCGTCAGGCGAAACCTTGCATTGATTGCACGAAAACTATAAAGTAGGTCATTGCTCTACTCTAACTTAGAAGGACTTTAGTTTTAGGTGTTTGCTTTATGCCTGAAAATTCTTTTCTTTTTTTTAATTAATTCTCAAAACAAATCAAATCAAACAAATCCTGGATCCTGAATCAGGCTGATTATCCCGGAAAATTAAGGAGAACCGCGGGAACCAAAAAGCCTCAATCCACGCGGACGAAGTCGCGGGCATCAGTTAGTTGTTCCATGATAGGAAAGCATTACCTACTTATTTAAAAACGACCGTAACACACACGACTTTAAAATGAATGTGATATGCATGTGCATGATGATGTGTGTGTGTTCAAATGTGATGAATTCAAATGTGAGCAACTTTCTTGATGAGACGAGAAACTGTAGCTCGCGTCTCCTGAACGATAACAAGCTTATTATTTTGATAATTGCTACTATTCAGAAGTTTAGTGCGAAAACACTATGGACAAAAAGACCACGCGCGCTGTTTTAAATGCATCTGCACAGGCTACAGCGACTAGACGAAGCGTGTTTTCCATACGAGCCGAGCGTTTCGCGAGGACATTTTATCCCGTAGGTAGGTACTTTATTTTTACCCTAAAAAGCACTGTTAGATTAGTTTTTCTCAGTATTTTCATTACACAACTGAATACGAGATAGTACGCAATAGCTACAGTTTACCCAATATCTATAAATTGCCTACTAATAAACTGAAAATCCATATTAAAAGCAACTGACGTAAGTAGGTAGTTCCCATCTAATACGAAACTTAATATAAATATAAGAAAGCAAACCTTCCGTTAGCTCTATCCGTGTAAGAAAATACAGCGGTGGGATTAAATCGAATAAAGAAGCCACTCAAAAATCTCTCACGAACAAGTTACGTACCAATCTTTATTCTTATAATAAAAAAAGGCGTTTAGACTGTCGTTTAGATAAAATTGTACACAAGACAATATAATATTGTGAAGACACAAAATATGCATACTAATTATATCCGTTAATTTTGTGATTTATAAAATCACAAAACCGGTTGCCAATAATAAAATAAAGAACTAACAAGACCGGAAACTTCAAAGCTCTGAAAAACAATAAACAAAAGAATATTCATATCACAATCAAACGTAACAATTGTCGCATAATAATAGCTTTCAATGTTCAAACAACAGAAGAATTTATCGCAATCATTTGTATACTGTAGTCTGTACTAGCTGATGCCCGTGACTTCGTCCGCGTGAATTGAGATTTTTTGGTTCCCTCGAGAACTCTTTAATTTTCCGGTATAAAATAATTAAAATCTGGAATAACACATAGATCTATGTGTTATTCCAGATTTTAATTGTAAACATCTTTTTCGAATAATATGATATAAGGATATGACCTCACCATGAGATCTTGAAATTGTGATGCTCAAAACAAGATAATACACCGGACCGGACACCGGGAAGTATAATATTATTTGCTTTCATGATCAGAGTCTGAAAGGGCTAGAGTAAATTCAAATCTGAATGTTATGATCTTATCTTTGAATATTTATGCTGCTATCGCTTGGCTTATTTAGTTTAACAAGAAACCTGAATTTTAGAGCAAAATAGAGCAGTATGGAGTTTAATTTTTCTTAAAAATTTCAAACTATCTCTTGATGGAAAGATCTTTCCAAAGGAGCCGTGCAAAGGAACACAGAGACAAACAGACGGCAAAAACAATTCCAAAGTGACGCTTAGTATTATTGGGAGTTTAGTTTTTTCCCTAAGTAATAAGTAAACTAACTAAAAAAAGTTATTGGATTTCATTTTAAGTAGGTACGAGTATAACTACATAATATATTATATCTTTGTTGCCAGAGTAAGCAAGTATTCATTTATCCTGCTTAACGAGATGTCACAGTGGAAGGTCGACCCGCTTCATTTTTCATGAGTATCACGCCAGAGGTCAATATTATATAACAAATTCTTGAGATCTGGTAACAAAAATTGATTTAAAAAATGTTATAAAGGTCTTTTTCATTCTGTAGGAAGTATAACTATTAGTAATCGAAAAGTGAAGTAATTATTACATTGTTAATTAATCGCGTCGGGGCAAAGGACGACACCACAAATCACTTTGCTGACGACTTCCTGCAAATGTTTTTAGAGAAAAACATTTGCAGGACGTTTTACTATGCACGCTTCATTTTTCATATACATACGAATTATGAACCTTACAATAGAGATGATGACAACTCAATCAAATCAGCAACTCTTTATCAAACTTAAAAACGCACTTCTAGTATGGAAGTGGTATGAAATTCACAGTTGTGACGTAATCAAATTTCAACGCATTTTCTTTCATCTATATTTTAAAATGGTTATCAAACTTAAAACTAACCTAGGATGTGAATTTTAGGTGTTTTGGAAGACCCACTAATTAATAATCGTCTATACATTTTAAAAACCAAAAATTGTCAAATCTAATAATTCTTCATTCAAACAATCAATTAAATCTGTTAGCGTTAACACGTCACGTGACTATGTCGATGACGACTTACATGAATTTACTCCCCATCCCCATCAGGTGAGTACGCAGTCAAGCGCTGACCTGTAGTGGATTAAAAAAAAAACCAAACGTGCCTATAGAAGTTTTCACTTTTAAAAAAGACTCATCTGTTATAGTCAACGCCCTCAATTTACATAGACGACTCCTGTCAAACAAAGAATGTGGGCGCATTTTACTAACGCCATCTAGTCTGAAAAGCGGGACAGCGCTTTGGCGGGGACAAGAACAGGCTATACACACACAGGCACACAGGTCGGACGCCCAATTTTTTTCTATGAAAGGGCCCATCGAGTACCTACAATCTACATAATATATAATCGATGGTTATAGTATGCCATAATGTTGCCAGCTACGCTTTCCTTGACGCGTGGATTCTGTTGGGGAATTTGGTCAGTTACCCAGCTCATGTGTCTCTTGATACAGTTTCATTTTTGGTATTAGCCCTTAACGGGATCTACCATTATGGGTTGCAAACCTACCTTTTAGATACGCAACCCTTTACGGGGTGATCTACGGGATGTTTATACCATACTTAGCTACTATTTTTAATCATTGATAATTCCATCTTCATAAGAACATCTAGATCGCCAATAATTGTTTTTTTTAATATATATTATTTCCCATGTCTCCTACACAGTCTACACAGTACTATTAAATAGGTATATAGTATTGGAAAGTTTCATTCTTTACGATAAATTGAATAGTTTGAAAAGGGTATCAGTATAAAGGAAGGCGTCGGTTTCAATGCGATGCTTTTCAATGTCTTTTTAGTATAGAAATCTCGTTAATTATTTCCAGGAGGTTTTATTGATATCTTGACGCACCTTGGCGGTGAGGGAATTCGGGATTCGGATCCAAGTTAAATGGATGTAGTCTCCAAATCAAGCTAAAAGAAAAGATAATCCATTAATCTATAGCTTCTTCGTCTTCTTTTATATTAGGTACTAGCTGATGCCCGCGACTTCGTCCGCGTGGATTTAGGTTTTTCGGTTCCCGCGGGAACTCTTTAATTTTCCGGGATAAAAAGTAGCCTATGTGCTATTCCAGACTATAATCTATCTCTGTGCGAAATTTCATGCAGATCCGTTCAACCGTTGGAGCGTGATTGAGTAACAAACATCCATACATCCATACATCCATACATCCATACATCCATCCAAACTTTCGCATTTATAATATTTATTTGATAGACATTGACGGCTATAAATCAACACACATTCTGAAATAATGGGATGAAATGCAAGCGTACAAAAACGTGGGTTTCATAAGACATTATACTCATTAGTAATTAATTAATATGTCAAGCACTATATGGTCGTCGAACAATCACGAAAGTTTACCAAAAAGCTGAGAGCTTTTATTATTCGTACGCAGCTTAATGCAAGAATATTTATTTTATGAATGAAACAGTATAATTTTAATTTTCGATGTCATTATTCATTAATTTTCAATGAATATCAGGTCAGCAGTGTATAAAATATATCAGCAGTGTATATCAAGAGCGAGTTGAGATTTCTGACAATATTTTTCCTGACACTGATGATCTCGATTTTGTACATGATATTATACCTTTGCCACATGAGTTCCTAAACCTAGTGTCATCAGCTTTGTACGCTCGGGTTGCCTTTAAAATATCACTTTAGTGATAAGGCCGCCTTTGCGATTTACCACAATTTCCTGTCTTCTGTTTAGTATGCATAATTTTGTATGTATGTAATAAGATGCATTAAAGACTTATACTACTACTTTCATAATATTTAGAAACATACTGCAGCCTCTCAAAACGCTTTTTGAAGAGCGTTTTAGTTATTAATAACGTTCTTATATACCTAGTATTTCCGCCATTTTAAATCCAACGTGGAAGTTAAATCCAATAAAATGTCAACTAGAAATTTAATTTATTTGGCAGAATTGTAACCTTTAAGTTCCATGAAATTCCTAATAGACCTACTTAAAGTTCGAATGTAATCAATGAAGTTAGCCTGACGCAAGCATCGAGTGACTCGAGTTAACTGATTAGTATTTGTATCCAAGAGACTTGTGTAAGATAGAACTGTAGACAAGGAATATTAGCTATCCGAACAAATACCTAACGTGACCAGAAGTGTGGGAAGTAAATGAATGAGGAAATCTAACAATTAGGTGTAATTGTTTATAATATAATAAATATTATAAATGCGAAAGTTTGGATGGATGTATGGATGTATGGATGTATGGATGTATGGATGTAGGTATGGATGTATGGACGTATGGATGTATGGATGTATGGATGGTCGTTACGCAATCACGCTCCAACGGCTGAACGGATCTGGATGAAATTTGGCACAGAGATATATTATAGTCTGGAATATAGGCTACTTTTCATCTCGGAAAATTAAATAGTTCCCGCGGGAACCGAAAACCCTCAATCCACGCGGACGAAGTCGCGGGCGTCATCTAGTGGTATATATTATGTCAAACTGTGGACGTGCACAAGCTGTAGAGATTCTCTGTCTCTCAGCGTTGTATTCCTCATTACTGAGGGTCGTGACCCCCCTCCATTAGTCATATAATGGTAGGAGTTTTCTTGGGATAATAATGCGGTGGGTTCCCACGTCCTTCCGCATACGACTCTACTAAGAGTATTTAAACTCAATTAGGTTATTGTAACGATTATTAACAGATGTTAGTGATAATAACCGGGACCGAGGGGTTAACGTGGCACGTCTCCGAGGCACGGAGGAAACGAAAAGGCCAAATTTGAACCTCCAAATTCGGTCACCCATCCAATTACCGACTTGGGTCAACGTTGCTTAACCTTCGCAATCGACTGATATGCGTTGTCACAACTAGGTTTGTTGTCGTCCTTCAAGATTAGAGATTAAGATGTATTAAAACCACGCCCTCTAAAAGATACCCCTTTACTTACGAACTTAATTTTGCATTTTAAAACTTTAACTGCTCGAACTTTACAACATACGGTCCACACTAATTAGTTATTAACATTGTTTTCTAACAACTGAAAATCATTGACTTATGTGCTACAAGAACGGCAATCAATTTACAGAGATGGATACCATCTTTCTCATAGGTAAAAGGAAATCTCGATAAATAATACCTGCAGAAAATCGCATTCTGAAAAAGTAGTTTCAATAAAAATGCACTGAATTGAAACCGATGGTTTCCTTTATTCCGTCTAACCTTTCCAAGCTCTTCACCATTCATCTCGACAATCGATACGCCTCTGGACGTCTTTAAGGAATTTCAAATAGACTAAAAGACTTCGAATAAAGTTAAGTTGGTATTCATGCGAGTCGATCAAAATGAACACCATTCGATAACAATGGCACCGTTAGTTGATTGCAAGGTAATTTAGCGCAATCATACTAATATTATAAATGCGAAAGTGTGTTTGTTTAGAGTCATTTAATCTGTATAGAGCTGTCGCTATACAGAGTTGTTCATGCATACTTGTAGCAGGTAGCTCTTAGACAGTGAGTAATGACTATTTAGTATTTACTTATAATACTCGTAGTTTGGAGATAGTCACTATTATATTTTGGAGAGTGAATTACTAATAGTGTTTATATATTATTATACAGTCCAATAAAGCTGAATTAACTCCGTGTCTGCTCCCTGTCACCTTCAAGTATAAAACGCTTTAGTTAAAAACTTTTATTACGGAAAATAATTTATAAAAACTTCTTTTAAAAATATTATACTTAGTAAATTTTTAGCAATATTTCGGCAAAATATTTTAAATAAGCGTTAGTGGCTTCAGCTCAATTTAGAAACCTGAATCTTTTTTAGCTTTAATTTATTTAAACAAATGTTATTTTAATTTTGAATTTTACGACCTCCGTGCCGCAGTGTTAAGCGCTATTGTCTTAACGTGCGGAGGTCTTGGGTTCGATCCCCGGCAGGGTCAATTTGGGAATTTATACTTTCTGAATTTTCCCTGGTCTGGCCCAGTGGGAGGCTTCGGCCGTGGCTAGTTACCACCCTACCGGCAAAGACGTGCCACCAAGCGATTTGGCGTTCCGGTACGATGCTGTGTAGAAGGCGAATAGGGGTATGGGTTTAATATAACTGGTTAGCCCGCTACCATCTTTGACTGCATCGTCACTTACCATCAGGTGAGATCGCAGTCAAGGGCTAACTTGTAGTGGATATTTAAAAAACCCTTTTCGCATCGCAGAAAGCGACTATCCTAAGATTCGACTAGTGGGAATTGAGATCAACATCTGAACAAAACATATTATTCTCTGTCAGCCCCTGACTTGAATAATGAACCGTCACAGCTTAAAAAGCTAGACATTGCGATATACCGCCACTGTTTAAGTAGATCGCACGCGGCTGGACGATCCAACAGCCGTACAGAGAAGGCGAAAAAACGCTTGAGCATCTACAAGAATTTTCAGTACTAAAGCAATAGCATCCGGTATGTCGTAAATACCCACCCATGTTCAATAAATTCACACCAGCACCAACCTCTTTAGTTGCCTGTGAAACTAAATAATATATATCAGTTAGGTATTAATATATATCTGTTATTGCCTGTCTTAATGCTTATGTTACACGCTTTTGCAGTATTGAAAGATTTATTTGACATACCTTTTGAACCTTTTGCTGCTGTGGCGAATCTTGTTGGTCTTTTTATGGTGTAAATAGATGATGCCCGCGACTTCGTCCGCTTGGATTAAGTTTTTTGATTCCCGCGGAAACTCTTTAATTTACCGGGATAAAAAGTAGCCTATGTCCTTCTCCGGGATACAACCTAACCCTGTACAAAATTTCATCAAAATCGGTTGAACAGATGGGCCGTGAAAGCGTAGCAGACAGACAGACAGACACACTTTCACATTTATAATATTAGTATGGATTTACTCGCATAGTCCAAGGGGACGGCAATCCTTCATGACTGGAGAATAATCAGGCAAATGAACAACGGGTTTAAATATTCTCAAAGGCACGGAAGCGTTAACCACAGTTGAATGACACACACACATGAATAGTTACTTGTATTTACTGTCAACCTTTCAACTCATGCTACTGAGAATATCTTGATAGGCAAACCCATGTTTTATTGGACTGACTTTCTGACTCAATGATGATGATAGATTCGCAAACTCGCACAATAAGCTACGAGGTAATCAAAAGTCAGTCTGTCTCGTGGTATACGATCACCTTTACGATACCTTTAACGTATACCTACTGTTGGAAACGTTGAAAATGTTTGCTCTCGTCGAACGTTTTCAGAGTCAATTGATTTCTCACGTCAGCTATGTTTATGGATAGTAATGATTTTGTTTTCTTTAACAGAGACGTTGAGACGAAGATTGAAATATTGAGTATGTCGGCAAATGTGACGCTTACTTGCAAGAGAAATCGGAGGGATATTAATCTCTAGACAGATTTCGCTACATTTTTCTGGAACAAAGGTAGGTATTAAGGTTCTTTCTAACAATGTCAGTAGGTACCTTCGATCGATCGGCGTCTTTCGATTTTATTGGTATTATCAGTTCCCGCGGCAAATACACCGAGGACACTTATCTTAGACTAGATATGAGCTTAATATAACTTCTTACAGACTTAACTAACAGGTTGACCAGCTACCATTACAGACAAAAAAAAACATTGCCTAATGGCACAGCCGTTTCTCTGTTTCTGAGAAAACAATTACATATTTCTATATGTCCATATTTCTAAAGTTACAAGAATTGCTCGTTTAAATAAAAAAATTTCAAAAAAAAAATAAAAACCGACTTCAAAAACCACAAACACTAAAAAGTAAAAAATAATTTAATTTATTATGTATACAAGAGTTAATTTAGTTCTATAATAACATTTTTTGGAGTCGGTACCAATTAGCTGCATGAACCGTCTACCTACTCTTCATTATTGTTGACGTGACTCCACATTGGCACCGACTCCAAAGAATGTTATTATAGAACTAAATTAACTCTTGTATACATAATAAATTAAATTATTTTTTACTTTTTAGTGTTTGTGGTTTTTGAAGTCGGTTTTTATTTTTTTTTTTGAAAATTTTTTATTTCACAATTTTTAGTGGCCCCACTGTTTTAAAATACAGGATGTAACCAGAACGAGATATGCTATGCATGGTTAAAACATACTGTTTACAAGACTATCACACTGATCGCGAGCAATTTACTCTTATCCATGAGGAGTTCCGTTCTCCATCTCCGGAGATATTCATCAGATCTTCACCAAATTGAATTGGGACCACACGGGAAGCACCAGCTTTCAAATAAAAAAAGAATCATCCAAATCGGTCCACCCAGTCAAAAGTTCTGAGGTAACAAACATAAAAAAAAAAAAAAAAAAAAATACAGTCGAATTGAGAACCTCCTCCTTTTTTTGAAGTCGGTTAAAAATAGGATTTTATTACCTACCTGTTTTCCCGAATCGAATCCGTCCGATTTTCTATTGGGATAATACGTGTATGGGCACAGAATAGGTAATAGTTGCTATGAGTGGGGTTTCATTTATATGAAAATACTTTTACATTTACTGCGTGATTTTCATTTATTATTTATCAAAATAAATGACGTAATGTTGTACGTAATAAAAAAATACCTTACATTAAAAAAAACTTACCTTGAGAATTTTTTTATGAGAATTATCGAGAATTTTGTCGCCTATGAATCTAATATTCGGTTCCATTTTCGTAATCGACAGTGCCAAGAGCGGTTATCGAGGCAAATCATATAACTCACTGTCACCAAGGCTTCACTCGAATGATGAATGGTCTGGCGTTTTAAAAGCGGGAAAGCGTCTATTGACGTTCGATATGGTTGCCTCGCATCGAACGATCTCGCAGGAAATGAGGTCTGGCCGAGAGGAGGTAGGTACCTTTGGGTCTCTTATTACAGTATTATCGCAAAACAGTACTGCAGCATTGCGTCGCTGGATCAGCGTTGAAAGCACAGTATAGTTACAGCATATTATTTAATCTGTGCTTAGTAAGCCAGCAGTGCTTGCCACCGCCCTGGACTTGATTAACTCAAACATGACGGCTACATGATCGTCTTATCTACGAGTAAAATGAACGCGCCTCAATTCTATGCTCACAACGCGAAGTTCACTTACAAAGTAGATTTTTTTTTATCCCCTACAAGTTAGCCCTTGACTGCGATCTCACCTGATGGTAAGTGATGATGCTGTCCAAGAGATGGGATGGGATGAGAATAGAATCATAGTAACATTATAAATGTGAAAGTGTGTTTGTTTGTTGGTTTGTCCTTCAATCACGCCGCAAAGGAGCAACGGATCGACGTGATTTTTGGTATGGGTATACTTGATTACCTGGAGAGTGACATAGACTTCTTTTTATCCCGGAAAATTAAGGAGTTCCCGCGGGAATAAAAAAAAACTTAAACCACGCAGACGAAGTCGCGGGCATCAGCTAGTACGAGTTGGTAAATACAAATTGCACTGCATGTTTTTCAGAGCCAACTAGAGCACAAATTACGCGAACGTTGTAATGTTTGTCTTTAGGACGATAATTTTGAAAAATATCTAAGAGGTGTACCTACTATTAAATCCAAACACGGTTTATCCATTTTATTACTTTAATTCAGCAATTCAAACACATACACACGTCAATAGCGTTACGCCATAGTCATCCCTCCCCAGAGCAGTGTTGCCACCCTAGATTAATCAGGCAATGATACCATGTATAAATCGTTTTAAAGTTTCCCTCTAACACTACCCATAGCAATAGTGAAGGCCTACAGTGAGACAGACTGAAGCAAACGGCATCTGCAAAATTATCATCCTAAATTTGACAAACCATAAGTGTATTTGACATCTAAGTACTGTAGTCAAATCAGCAACTTTTTTTCATACGTCGAAACGCGTGTTTAGTGTGAGATTTAGTATGAAATACTTACTTGCTTGTGAGTTGTGACGTCATAAAAATTCGATTCGATACTTTAATTGATGTTTTATTATGGTTACAACATAAAACTAACAGGGGACGTAGATATTAGGTACGTCTTTTGAGAAATCCTCTATTTAATAATCACCAGAAATTAATTTATTCTAGACAGGCAACATCCCAATTATTGTAAACTAGCTGATGCCCACGACTTCGTCCGCGTGCACTAAGTTTTTTCGATTCCCGCGGGAACTCATTAATTTTCCGGGATAAATAGTAGCCTTTGCCCTATAATGGTGAAACACGTACTTCTTCATATTTTAACGAAAGCCCAAATGCTGTTTCATGGCTATAACTTGAGAAATTAAGGATTTTCATACAAACTCTCAACCCCTATTTCACCCCTTCGGGGGTGGAATTTTGAAAAACTGTGAAACACATAATATGTTTTCATTTTCAACCCGCAGCTCATATAGCAAGTTTCATGGCTATAACTTGACAAATTAAGGACTTTCATACAAACTCTCAACCCCTATTTCACCCCTTCGGGGGTGGAATTTTCAAAAACTGTGAAACACATATGTTTTCATTTTCAACCCGCAGCTCATATATCAAGTTTCATGGTTATAACTTGAGAAATTAAGGATTTTCATACAAACTCTCAACCCCTATTTCACCCCTTCGGGGGTGGAATTTTGAAAAACTGTGAAACACATAATATGTTTTCATTTTCAACCCGCAGCTCATATATCAAGTTTCATGGCTATAACTTGAGAAATTAAGGACTTTCATACAAACTTTCAACCCCTATTTCACCCCTTCGGGGGTAGAATTTCGGGATAAAAGTATCCTATGTCCTACCTCGTAGTATGGGCTCAAATCGTGCCAAGTTTCGTTTGAATTCATTCAGTAGTTTCGGCGTGATGCGCGGCCAAGATACAGACAGACAGACAACAGACAGACAGACAGACAGACAGACAAAAATGAATAAAAATACAGATTTGGTTTCAGTATCGAATAATGAGTGCCCTCCAAAAAAAATTTTCAAAATATCTTCAATGTAAAGAATGTACATAATTGGACCTGTTACAGTTTTATTATAAGTATAGATTACCACTGATCTCTATGTATAGTAAGACTTCGATTGCGTCTTGCGTTGAACGTTGTGACCACAGGTTGTGACTATGAAAGGCACAATTATTGGGAACAATCGATAAAAGAACAATACATTTCAGTAAACTATATTATCGCGACAGTTGTTGATGACATTGAAAAGAAGGCGAGAAACATTGGCATAATGAAATACAAGATACAAAATATTTAGAGTCGCTATTATGAGTAAACTACTCGTACTAAGAGTGTATGGTCCTGTAATTATTAAGACCACTTCTCCACCTCTCTTCACTCTTCCTTACATCCTGCACTAGCGCCACACTATATCCTGCACTAGCGTGGATATAGTTTTAAAAAAACCTCTTAAATTATTTGTGACAAAATTATCCTATATCCATCCTCGGGATGCAATGGCATTTCTTTTCTTTGCAATTTTTTTTTTTTTATTTCTTTGTACCAATAAGTTATAAAATACGTATAGAAAAACAGAAACATAGTGGACAAGGAAGCACTCATCTCTATAAGAGATCTCTACCAGTAACCCAGTCATTTATAATAATACTAGCCTTTGCCCGCGACATCACCCGCGTAGTTTTTAAAAATCCCAAGTATCCTTGACTAATAAATGATGTTCTAAATAAATATCATTGATGGAAGGAAGTAAGGATATGATTTTGGCCGCTTCATTTTTCGGTCTTGTTTTCAAATATTCAACTATAACTACCTACGATAAATTTCTGAATACAAACTGTGTGGGAACACTTTTAAGAATTACATTTCTCGAGGTTCTGTACCTATATTGTAGCTGGAATCTCAAATCAGAGACGACAAACAACAGATTCTATTCGGCTTGGTACCTACTTGGATCGAATGTTCTCGAGGGGAATAATGAAATCCAACCCCGGGGGTTTGTCTGATGTTTAAAGGCAGTTTCTCAGCTTATAAGATTCCTATGTGTTTTCACTTATCTGTGATTGGTTTTTCGGATGTCTGCGGCCTTGTCGTTTTTGTTACGATATAAAATTCTTTACATGATGAATATTTTTATTGATATCAGAAACGTGGTTATATTATATTGTTAAATGTTAAGTATATCTGGAGAAACAATATAAGAAATGAAATTTAACGTAAGGAAGAGAGTAAGTTGAGTTTAAGCCAACCAGGGGTGAGGGGACGCTGCAGATTGTCGTGGGTTTTAATTTTTGTGTTTTATATCTGTGTGTTACGCCTCTTAATAATAATAAATAATTTGTTCATTCCATCACTATCTGTTTTTAGGGTTCCGTAGTAAATCAAAGATTTCTTATGATTTCGTCTAGTCCAAACGTCCTTCCATCTGTGTGTCACAGTCATTTTAAAAAGCAGCTGTTAAAACTACATGAATAGTGGAATTTTCGCACAGTTACAAAAAACCGGCTACACAGAAAGAATATAAAATTCTGATATACCAATTTTTCAAAATAGGTAGGAAAAAGAAAACCAACAGGCTTAGAATAAGGCAACAGGCGAAATAAAATTATTGTCAAGTTATACCTACTTCGTACCGAAAACCATAATGAAGTTTCTTGGACTGTTTTTGGAAAAAGATTACTAACCTTCTTCCTAAAGATTACTAACCTGTAGTTTCACCACTACAGTCCATTAACGTCCCACTGCTGGGCACAGGCCTCCACTCGCATAGGAGAAAGGGAATTAGAGCTTAGACCCACCACGCTGCTCCAATGCGGATTGGCGGGCTTTAACGACTATTATCATGTCAGTGATAATAACCGGGGTCCGGGACCTATACGGCTTAACGTGCTCTCCGAAGCACGAGGGCGAAACACTGCCAACTTTCTAACTCCGGGCTAGTACTGAGAATTTCTAATCAGAAAAACAAAATACTTTAATTGTGGCGTGACCCAGGACTCGAACCCGGGACCTCTTCGGCCGCAGTCGAACATGCCAACCACTAGACCAACGAGGCAGGCAACTTACCGTTTACGAAGTAATATTAAAAGTACCTACTACGTGTACCTACTGGCATACACTTGACCCGTTATATTTAGCTTTATCATAGAATTTGTCTGCTTTATCATAGATATGTAATAACTATTAGTTATGTTAAGTAAAGACCAATTGCCTGCAATTGACCAATTGGCCAATTGCCTGCAATTGAGCGTACTTAAGTTGTGAACTTATGAACCCATTAACAGCTTACATCAAAGTGCAATAGCACGTAACGCAAACTGTGGGGTAAAAGTACTAAATCGCTCGCACCGCGCCGCAGCCACCGCACTGAGGATTTATTGCGAACGATGATTTCACTTTAATCCGAGTTACGCAGGAATTACGTTGAGCATGCGATGTTAATACTGCTCTGTACGCCTATCAACATTGTGGCTACCAATCGATTCTAATGCGCTTCAATAGGCCCCTGAACAAATCATAGCTTAGGTACACCAACCATAGCTAATCGCGCATTACGACACACATTGGCCCAATGGTCAATACATAACAAGTGCCGGTCAATTTTTATAAATCATCATCATTGTCCATCGTCGGCATAGTAATATCCACGCGGTTAGGCTGATTGCGTGGTTGAGTTTGATTAATTACTATAGCTGATGTCTGCGACTTCGTCCGCGTGGTTAAAGTTTTTTTGATTCCCGCGGGAACTCTTTAATTTTTCGGGATAAAAAGTAGCCTATAAGGTCCTCAACTATACCCATACCAAAAATCACGTCGATCCGTTGCTCTGTTGCGGCGTGATTGAAGGACAAACCAACAAACCAATAAACCAACAAATAAACACACTTTCGCATTTATAATATTAGTATGATATGATGTACATTGATTCGGCGGGTCATCGCGCCTCGGTGGTTTATCCGGTGATCTGATGATTATGTAGGGAAACACACCCCTAGATACATGATAATAGGTGGCGCTGTTAGGTCTACGACCCAATCACGACGCAGCCCGAACAAAGTGCTAACGTTAGCCAATCACGTGCCGCCGCCTGAATCACGATTACGAAGTTCTTTCAAAATTGCACTATGTATAGAACTTTAACCTATTCCCCAAGCATAAAACCGGTTCGGAGGAAGATCTTTCGTCCATGCGGTTTTGTGTTGATCAAACTGTGCTAAACCTGTCAAGGCCTTTCGGGCCCTTAGTACGAAAACAGACTAGGGGCCATGGGAACCTAGTGGGAGATTTTCTTACCTATTCCATATCACGTGTATCCATAATTATTAGAGATATGAAGCGTTTGACGACTTTCCTGGCGCAGTGTTGAGCGCTGTTGTAGGTCCCGGGTTCGATCCCCGGTAGGGGTCAATTTGGGAATTTATAAGTTCTGAATTTTTGGTGAGAGTCTTCAGCCGTGACTTGTTACCACCCTTCCGGCAAAGACTTGCCGCCAAGATTTAGCGTTCCAGTACGATGCCGTATAGAGGTTAGAGGTGTACCGATTAGAGGTAAGGGATTAAACTGCCACTGCAATTCTCCTTGCAGATCAGTCCGCTACCATCTTAGACTGCATCATCACTTACCATCAGGTGAGATCGCAGTCATGGGCCAACTTTTGAAGAGGATTAAAAAAATCTACGATTTGTATGGAATTGCCCAGCGCTTGACGACAGATGACAGCCGCCGCTCGATCTGTTCGATATAAATGGAAGTTAGCTTTAACGCAAATGCAATCGATTATTTAGGTAAAACATCTCCCACTAGACCTGCGGACAAAACAACGTCTGCGCTAAACTTCTGCATTGGATAGGAACTATGTTTTTACCTCTCATCTATAGTTGAATGCAGAGTAAAATTCAGAAATTATAAATTCCCAAATTGACCCTGCCGGGGATCGAGACCTCCGCACGTTAAGACTGCGCCACGGAGGTCGTCAATAACAGATTTTTCAATTAAGAACTTTTACTATAATTGAACTCACTTCTCCATCGCTATCGAATTGAAACTATAATAATATTTATACTACATGTAATTCGATGAAATTCCCACTTAAGTACCTACACTATACCTACTTAACTTAACAGTAAGTACATGTCAATATTACGCCGCAACGCATAGCGGATTCATTACAAACCCTGATTGCACTTTGATTGTGTCTCTAATTGCAGACAGGCCTACCTACCAGCAGCCATGTTACCTACATTGCCTGATGAGTTTTTCTTACATTCATGACGCTTATTGACGTCATGAACTTAGGAAAAATTTCAACTTCTATCGTGGCTTATGTTATGAGGTAGCAGTGGCGACGGGTCTATACAACACGATTTCCATCGGCTTCCCTTTAGGAAATGTCATCCATACCTACCTAGTACCTACCTAGGTACTACCTTTACCTATTTTACACACTATTATTTCTTTAAGTATTTTAAATCCTTAAATTACAAGTTAAAATTACTATCTACACGTGAACACACAATAGTACTGTGACAAAACGAATTCTTTCAAAAGATAATGCCGCGGCCGGCTGCATGCCGGTCGTTCCCGGGCTTGTTCTAAGATTATTATTTTTATTGAGAATATATTATCATCTGTCTCCTTCATTTCCAATCAAATTAGCAAATATGTCCCTCTCTGTCTGGCACGCGCAATTTCGGAACGTCCATATGCCGCTAGAAAAGCGGCATGTACCTAAGAGATTTCTTCGCGGTCGCTGTAAAAGTTTGTTTACCTACTGGCTCGTGTCGCATTTGTTTTGTTGTTTGATTAGATAATCATTATGTGTTATTATTGGAAAATGGTGTGTCAAATTGGGTTATTTATAACAGTTGGGTGTTATTCAGGTATGGCGATGACACTAATTAATTTAGATTGCTGTCAAACCGACTTTCTTTTATAAAAACTGAAAATCGTTTTTAATATTGTGGGTCATGCCTGTTGCATTTGAGGTGTGAGGCGATTTTTTTCATTAAAATCCGGCTTCCCTTTTTAAAATTTTAACCCTTCGCCACTGTGAGGTAGATGATATCGCAACCGCTGAGAATCTTTCGGTTTCTTGTGCCAAAAGGCATGTCAAACAGTGAGTTTATGACAAGCGATATAGCATTTTTATTGTTATTGTTTTATGTATATTTCTTGGTGTACAATAAATAATTTTTCATTCATTCATTCATTTCATTCCGGTTCGATACCATGTAGAAACCTATTAAACGGCCATATTCCTAACTAGTTAGCCCGCAACCAACTTAGGCTGCAACATCGCTTGGCGTCAGGTGAGATCGCAGTCAAAAGGCAAACTTGTAGTTAAATAATACTAAAAAAAATCATCAATTGTAGGATGCCACTAATGAAAACGCCGAAAGCTGGCAAGGTGCAACATAAGTTCTAGATGTTGAATTTTGGAACGTTACTAGACATTTTTAGAATTTACTAGAACGAATTCCTTTTTTGCTGTTGTAAAATAGGGTAATACAGGTGTATAACAGATGGAGACATAAAATAGCCACAACCACCGCAGCGTGGATTTATTGCGAGCCCTGATTGCACTTTAATTGTTCCAGTAATTTGAAACACGCAGTAATGATGCCGTGATGGACAGCCAGCCGGATCTAGGTTGGCTTTCAAATTCTGATATTTGAATAAGTGCTTTTAAATAGATAGATATTTAAGTATGTAGTTACCTTATTTTTTTCGCAACTTTAGTTTCCAGTCCTACTCCTACGTATGTTCAATCCTACGTATAGGTATATTATAATCCTATGTGATATACCTGCCACATGTTTTCTAATAAACTTTATCACGTTTTTTTCCAAACAATTTTTGCCAACCCGACTCGAACTAGGGCTCTTCTATCAGATATTTAGACTCAAAAGTCCGTTGGATCCCAAGCCATTATACATATTAATATCCCATGAAATACTTGAAACTTATCACTCACTGACGTAACATCAGCTTTGAGCTGAAACCTAGGAAAGTTGAAATTTTGCACAGAGGTAGGTCGAATTTTTCGAAATTATTCTACTATTTCTACTACAACCTAGAACCAGCAAAAATAATGTCAACCCCATCTACCTAAAGCGTTTTACAGAACCACAATTTGACGCTCGACGAAAAAACTAGGACTGAAATCGTAAAATCTCAAATAGAACCTCACTAATATCGCTCCAAAAGCTTCATGCTGCAAATGCAGAGGATTTCATTTTGTAAAAAAACAAGTTCCCGTACAAAATAAAGTTTCCTCTCCTCCTCGCTTAATTAAAACACTTTTCTCAAGTAAGCCAACTAAACTACCGACTATCCAACCTGAGAAAAGAACGCTTAAATTCCGACTGTCTTAGAGAACAAAGGTTTCCCAGGTACCGCGGCTTAAGAGATTCGTCAAAAGATAAAAACTTGAACCGCAAAGAAATTCCGAGATAATAGGCGAGATTGCTGACTGAGATGAGATCTTGTTCTGTAAAACGCGTTGGACGCTATTTAGGTTGAGGGTCTAAACTTGAATGTCTCCGGTGAGGTGAATCCGAAGATTGGATTTCCTCCTTCAAAAATTATTGCCACAATTACTTAGAAGTAAGGCTCAAAGCAGAGTGGCAGAGTCGAAATGCAGTGAATTGCTACAAATACTTATAAAGATAATAGATAGATAAGTTATAAGAAATAGCTGGATTTAAATGCCATTTTGCCTTGTAAAACGGTAGTAACAACAAGAATACCCGGTCGAGTTGGATGCCAGGTTTTTCTCGAGTAGGACCTCTACCTCTAGTACCCTTAATTAGTACCCTTGTGGGTACTAGTAGTACTAGTTTGTATCGCTAGTACCCTTGAAATTCACTACACACAAGTAAAATGTGTTCCGTCGTCGTAACGGAATATTCCCCCTTTAATCTTCAACGAAACTTAATACTAATACATAACGCGTAAGAATTATAATATGTACAACTTATTGTTGAGTTTGAATCGTCACCTTTCGAATTGTAGTGTACTCTTTGAGCGGCTTTAACATTGTGGCCTCACTTTGCCTTTGCCGAAACATGCCTTGATCCTAAGTTTCCTTATCATTAATAAAGTACAGTTCCAATTGGCAACACATAGTGTACATAATATTATTACTTATTTTTGAAACAATATAAAATTCATGGAAGCGGAAAATTACTTACTGTAATATTATTAATTATTAAAAACTTTATTTTTTTCCATGGAAACTGAAAAGTTTTATTATTAAAACGATTCAAATAAATCTAGGTAGGTATTATCTTCTTGGAGTTTGGAGTTCTATGAAATCCAGTAGGAAAATTTCATACTTTTTTTTCTATAGGTATTTATACTTGTTTAATAAGAAACTCTAATTTTTAAAGCAAAGGTTTTCTTATTTTTGTTTAATTTTAGAACGTTTGAGTACCTAGTGCACCGTGGGAGAAAATTCATAAAATACTAGGTGTTGATGCACGCGACTCTTCAATTTGAAGAGGATGAAAAATAGCTTAAGTCACTCTAGGTCTTCAACTCTACTTGTAAATATCGCATCAATTTGTTACCTACCGTTGCGGCGTGATGGAAGAACAAACCAGTTCACATGTTCGGATTCATAAAATTAAGGAAAGAGACGTAGTACCTACTTGTTAAAACAATATTATGGTTTTCGATCTATGGCACTTTTTATCACCTTTGTTCTTAGACAACTTTTAATTAAAATTTAAGCAGTTGTACCTACTCGTTTGTTAAAAGCATATCACAACTAGTCAGTAGTTATATAAATGCGAAAGTATGTCTGTCTGTCTGTCCGTCCGTCTGTCTGTCTGTTTGTCTGTCTGCTACGCTTTCACGGCCCATCTGTAGGTACAACTGATTTTGATGAAATTTGGTATAGAGATAGTTTGTATCCCGGGGAACGACATAGGCTACTTTTATCCCGGAAAATAAAGGAGTTCCCGCGGGAATAAAGAAACTTAATCCACGCGGACGAAGTCGCGGGCATCATCTAGTTTATAATATTGCGCTATTTCAGTCAAGACCGTCTTTGGCACGGCTTTTATTCCTAGTAGCTTTGACTGACGTAACAGAAAAATATAATATCAAGCTTTCTCAAAACATTTTACTCATATAAAAGCTCTTTCTATAGGTCAAGGCTATATAAAGCCTCTAGAGCCTCCACTCTCAGCTCTTGCATCTAACGGTCAGTTTATTTTAGTTAAATTATGTTATAGAAACTAGATGATTCCCGCGACTTTCTCTTATAATCTTATTCTTTTCTAAGATAAGAAATTTTACTTCTTACTATAAGTAGTTAAAATTTTTAAAATGTTAAAGTAGAGATGTTTGTATTTTGTAAGATTGAACGACTGAGACAATTTGGCTGGGAATTGAAATAGCTTATTAGAATAACACGTAGACCCTGGATTTACACGTAGGCTAAATTTTTTCCGGAAAATTAAAGATTGCGCGCGGGAAACTTTAACACACGCAATCGAAGTCCCGTGCATCATCTAGTACGTTGATTATAGTACATTACTGCAGCGGCCATCAAAACAGGCATTGAAGGACGAACGTGTAAATGTGGGCCGAGGCGAAGCCGAGGCACACATACGTAAGTGCATCAATGCCTAGTTGTGGCCAAGGCTTGTATAGTGCTTTTCTCAAATAATGCGCGGAAATTAAAACTAAGTGTTCATCACACTCATTGTCTTCACTTGAACTCATTTTGTCAAAAACATTTCAAAATCAATGACGAACAACGAACAACAATAATTTTTCCCGCGTCAAAGTGTTCATTTGTTTTTTTTTCAATAAACAGCTTTCTATTTGCAAGCTAGTTCGAAATTTAAATAAAACCTTTGATAAGTTACCTCCTTGGTTGCCATGTTTCGGAGTAAAAGATCGTTCCACTTTTAAACTACACGACAGATATGAATTAAGTATGTAATTTATTTGGCCGCTAAACCACGACAGATATGGATTTTCATACAACTTTAGAAGGCCGCTGCTCGCATGTATTTGGCCAGTACAGCAATTTCGATTTATCTCGAAGAAGGTTGTCAAAATAATGCTCAAATTTCCAAGCATGTTTGAGAAAAAGCTTTCACACGACACAAATTTTATAGCAATACGTGGTAGCAATACATAAATAGCTACGATCAAAACTGTGCTCCATTTCTCGGATTGTTGTCAGCAAACACGATCTAATCAAGTGATCATTGAACCACGCGAGTGCGAAATTGTTTACATCTCACTGCAATCAATCACACATCCACTTTCACTAATTAGAATTTCAGCAGCCCTAGCACTATCACCGACATCTTTTTCATCGACACAAGAGTTGCCGCGACTCGATACGACGTAACCGACGGTATCAAACAGTAGCTGCTGACACTTCACGTGACCTATATATCTAACCTTGTCACGTAGATAAGTTTATAATTTTTTATGCAGTCGTGTAGTGTCGCGTTGTATCACGTCGCTTTCGTCGCTCACCTAGGATAACGGGAAAAGCATGAAAGAGATGTGTTTCACTGACTGTGCTGGAACTGTACATGAGACTGCTTTTATCATCTCACCTCATCGGTTGCTCACTAGTCACTACCAAGCATGAGTCTCCAAGACGTCTCCTCTCTGAGAAAGGTTTAGGCCATAGTTCACCGCGCTGGCCAAGTACGGATCGCCAAACTTCACACACCTTTGAGAACTTTATGAGACGCGTCAATGTACGAGGCATTTTATTTTATGCGTATCGATATCTGTCGATGTTTTATATCGAGTATCTATAGGTGGAATCGCTGGTGATAGCACAGATACATGGAATCACAGACCAAATGCTTTTAACCGAAACATCAATAATTACTACCCAATATTTTCGCAGTTAAAAGTGATTCTGACCAATGCAACGTCCATAGTCAAAACTACTTTTGACTGATTTACGCAGTCAAAAGTGGTTTTGATCACAGCTCTTTAGTCATAATTACTTTGGACTGTTTTTCGCAGTAATTAAGAGGATCGTCTAGTTGTAAATCTCCATACAAAAAGCGATAACGTTTTTCTTCCCGTAAATGTTGTCCAATTGTCATAATTTTTAGAAATGTTGCAGATACAATGAAGAACTATGCTCGTACGTTTTAATTTTAAAGAAATATTGCTTATGTTAAAAGTTATTAGCGTCTAAATATCCATATTTTTGACCTAAAAACTTCCTCGAGTATTTTAATTTTTTAATATTTAACTAAACTAAAACACTAAAAAAATTAAACGTACGAGCCTATAGTAAGGTGTACTGAATCTAATCAGACCAAAATTGTCTAATTTCGTAAACGTTTGGGGGGGTAAAAACGTTATCACCCGAAACAAAATTTCATGAATAAAATGTAGGCATATGCCTACTGGACTTGAAACTCTCTCTATCGCACGATACGGAAAAGGCAGCGAAGCGTTGTGAAACAGATATCATTATTGAAAATACCTACTCGCGTCGCGTTTCGTCACTAGACGATCCTCTTAAAAGTGGTTTTGACCGGTTATAAGTTTTGACTGTAACTGATCTAAGAGAACTATAATACGAGTTCGCGTCCGAGTTCAGATCTACCAATAGACGTACAATTAAAGAACCTATTTTTCACGTCATTTTACAATTTTTATGTTTGATTAATTTTTATTCTGCCCGAAACATAAAAATTAAAAATTATTATATATTTTGTAAAGATTGGTCATAGGATAAATTGTTCTAGGATAAAATGTGCAAATTTCATTTCTGTTAGATTACATTTTACTATTTAGTGTTTAACTACAGGATATGCCTGAAATTATACGTAAGTTACAGCTTTAGGTGTAAAGTCGTTTTTTTGAGATAGCACCCAGGACAAAATTGGCCTACGAAAAGCAACTTTGGTAGCCCCCCAAATCTTCAATTTTTGTAGTACAATTTAAAAAAATATATTTTTAGCAGTTATTTGAGGATACCACAAGAATAGATCAAGCAAAAAAAAAATTCCCATTTGCTTCTATAAACGCACCCCTCAAATAAAGATTTTCATAACTTGTTACGTAATTTTCGGCTTTAGGCCATCAATTTACATATCCTACGTGAGTTTGTAGTAATTATATTTATTAATTCAGAAGTTATAAGGCTCTGACAGATGGACGGATGGACAAACGGACCAGTGCCAATCCGCCCAAGTAGACTCCCTTCGCTTCGCTCGGTCAATAATTTAAATACAATGTCAAAAACACTTGAGTTCATTAAACTCAATGTTTCGATAACATAAATAAAATAATAATCACGTCTTCGTTCAATGAGTTCATTGAATTCAATGTTGTAATAACATTATTATAATACTCGTAAAATGAAATGAATTCACTGTAAAGAAATGAATTTAGTTTTAACATGACAGAAAAGATTTTGTTGAAATCTGATATACATTCTTCATCTTTAAATTTCATTTCTCATTATTTACTTCATTTTATCGTTAACTTCATCTTACTTATTTCAATACGTGGCAGAAATAAATGTTACTTGGCTGAGAAAATTAAACGGGATCCTTGTGAAAATCTCGTACTAGGACGAAATACTCTCGCAAAGTTCCGCAGTCCGCTTTACCAGCTTATTTTTTTCATAAGCGCTGTTTAGCTAAAGCGTACTTTACTTTCTCTATGGTAGTAATATGGGCCTTATCAACAAAATTACTTTTCGCAGGAACGGCCAGTGGGCAAAGTGCCGCTATTAGCTATGATAATGTTACTTCAGAGTTCTGCCCCCAGATATAACATTACACACACGCTGTGTTACCCTGTTATTTAATTAATATTGTGTACTTAGGACGAAAACAACCTTTGCTTCAGAGTTTGATTTAATTTGCCTTATTATACCGTTGAGCAGTGTGTTTTAAAATGGCAATTAAAGATGGAAACCCGGTATTAAAACTTAATACTTTTGAAGGGACTGAAAATTATTAATATCTACTTATAAAAGTATTTTAGAAAAATCTCCATAAAAATATGGATACAGATTTTTAATGAAGATGAGACGATTACTTTGAGCTTGAGCTGGCGCTGGAGTAATACAATTTTAAATAAAATAGATTGACGTAGTAGACACGGCCCACCAAGAAAAATTATCTAGGTATTGGCTTTTGTATCGTGCATTTAATAGATTTATGTCATATAAATTCGTTTATATATTGATTTCAAAGTTTTCATCAACAAATAAACTAACAAATCATAAGAATCCACAACGAAATCCTAAAGTACGTTGTCATTTTCAAACACTGGCTCTCAGTACGCGAATAAAAAATAGACCAAATGTAACGTCATGTTTTAAATATAAATTATTATGTTCTTACATACTGCGTAAGTAACTATGTCAACTTAGCTACAATACGAAACGTCTGATATTTTTATCTGGCATTTTTTAGTATAATGCCTTTATTTTATTTATTTGAAATTTTATTGTACTGGGTTTTTACCATTAATTAAAGACTATCATTATTATTTTAGTATGTACGTACTTTAAAAGTAATATTTTGCTCCAAAATCTGCTAAACTTTGGCAATTTCAGCACATAAAAGGCCAAATAAAAACCAACAAAAAATGCTGTAGAAATAATAAATATTTAAGGATTCTGGGAATCTAAACTCGTTAAAAATCAGCTGTTATGAAAATATTTTTGTAACAAAAATCTCTTTAATCAACGGATAATACAAGGTTGTAATTAAATACTGTGGCTTAGTCCTAAATACACAGTGTAAAGTAAACAGCGTGGGTCAGGTAGAGCAGGTATGTAATTGTATTAACTGGAGGATTAAGTACTTTGCAGTAATAATAGTTTCGACTGCTACTTCCTTTGAAAAATAGTTTTGTTGGTATGCTGTAGGTAGGTACCGAATCTAGTGTCTTGTTAGCGCTTGACAATCAATTCGGTACCCTATGAGTACGGAACCCTAATAATCGATTTTCGGTCTTTTTCATATTCTTGTTCTGTGAGACCTTGCTTCTTGCCAAATTTCATGATTCTTGGTCAACGGGTCCATAATATAGGTGTTGATTAATTGGCGTGTCAAAATATGCTAAATGTGTGGCATTGACTTAGAAGCTTTATTTTTTTACGAATCCAAGGGACCCTCGACAAGACTATTTATAAGTATTTTATATTAATTTCAACTTGATACCTCTTCGCGTTCCCGACAAAAAGATCAGGACAGACAGACAGTTTATTTTTTCCAATTTTTGTCTTCGTTATTTTTACTTGTGGTGGTACAAATAAAGTGTATAATAATAATAATAATAACGAAGTGATCCTATAAGCGTTATTTTTTTCCTTTTGAGGTACGGAACCCTAAAAACCCTTGGTATCCATTATTACAAAGGCTCAACTTTACTGGAGTTTATATATATTTTATTGTAAGAAATAACTTTTCTATGATTGCTTCGATAGGTGAGCGACATTTAGTTAAACCGAAGCCTTAAAAATGCCGAAGCAAAGAATAAGCAAAGTACCTTTGTAGGGTCAAATATTAGCTTAAATATATTGTAGATTTGCAGTTACACAAATTTAAAAATACCGTAAAAGAACACTAATTGTTGAGTCGAGGCAATTATTATAAAATTGGCAAATTTCTTAGTGACAAAGTTGCATGGAAACAATCGACTTAGCGTACAACGCCCCACAGTATAGTCTAATAACTTACACTACTGTAATTACTGTACCTACTTAATGTAGTATTTGTTTTTAAAAAAACAACTGCTGATTTTATTGCCGGTTCTTCGCAGTAGAATCTGTTTTCCGAACCGGTGGTAAAGTCAAAATATGACGTAACATAGAGACACTTGTAAGTCCTGCATGGAATAAATTTTAGTACCTACCGAGTATAAAAGCTGATTTGTTTAACACAATTACTTTTGTATGAATATTAAACTGTTTTTGAATGATTTTAGAATAACAAATAATATGTGAAATAAGTAAGTTTTAATTTTAAAGCATGCGTAAAAATAAAACGTAAGAAAATGTATTAATTGCATCAGAAATATTTTGTGATATCTAAAATATATAAGTTTAAAACCCCACACTTACTTTCCTGCGCAGAAATTAATTACCTATACATCCGATAAAATTAAATAAAACAATCAAGCCGTTTAAAAACGGTTCCCTGCTTAATTATAACTTTCTTTTAAACATTTGTATTACATAAATGGTTTGTAATAAATAGTTTTACACTTACTTCAATTCCTACTCGAAGAACAATCTTTCAGCGGGAACATGACACTGTAACTTTTTTACACCATTCAAACTCCACAGAAATGTTTATAACCAAGAATAAAATTTATAATATTCCAAAAAAAAATATCACTTTAATTAAAGTAACACCAACACTTTTCACTGAGTTTTTCGATAAAGCTGTTATACTAGTTTCGTAGCGAAAAAGTCTACGTAATTTCTGCAGCGTAGTCGCTACGTGAAGCTACAACCGTAGAGCCGCTACGACTGTGCGTAGTACATCTGTGTCGCCCTCTATCGGAGCTTCTTGAATCTTGAGATGTGTGAGAATATATTCTGCACAGTAAAATTCCTTTGGAACGGTAATACAACCAGTTTTAAATGTTATAGACTTCAAAAAAAGCCCCCCAATCATGTAAGAATGGCCGATGAAATCGTTTAAGTTCTGCGGCAAAGTAAATAAACCTATTCGTGTATCCATTCTTATACGTTTAGGTATGTACGATACTCAAACGTATAAGAATGGATATACGAAATTGAGCTCTAATTCAATGCAGTTATGGTTTATATTACTTTGACGCTGAACCTTTACCATTTGATCGACAATTCTTACATAATCGGGGGCAGTAGTTGAAAATAATAAAATTAATAGCTGCATAAGTTCAGGTTGTTTTTAAAATAATTGTGATAAGGACCTTTGCACCTCAATACCATTCTTGTTTTAAGCTAAAACACACTACGGACCGGACTACGAAATGACTAGCGGGAAAACAGTCCGCAAACACACTTTTATAAATTATGGAGCTGTAAACATTACTAGTGCGCAAGGGCTAAACGTTTTCCTCCGAAGCGATTATGACACATTACCGTGTATGTGTGTGTGTGTGTGTGATCTGTGTCTTTAACCCGCAACGCAAACAATAGCTCCCAAACGGATGAACCGATTTTACCCGGCCGGTACGGTAGTCGGTTTATACACGGCCGTACCGGAGCGCTAAGTCGCTTGGGGAAACGTCGTTGCTGGTAGGTGGTAGGTGGTGGACTAGCCACGGCCGAAGCATCCCATCAGACCAGACCGGAGAAATTAAGAAATTATAAATTTACAAATTGACCCTGCCAGTAATCGAACCAGGGATCTCCCACGTAAGACAACAGCGCTCAATACTGCGCCAGGGAGGTCGTCAATATGGGTAGAATATTGTATAGTTGTTGTTGGAACATTCGATGAGTTTTCTTACCAACGTTTTGTCCACCAGATAATTTCTGTACGGTCCACAGTCCAACCGTACAATTTGCTCCATCAGCATTAACATATTTTTCATTATACATTTAATTTAACAATGAATCAGTGCGCAAATCATCATCGCGACCATCACGCGTGCCACTCAATCATTAGCATTTATCAAAATATGATAATGACTATCAAATAATGATGATTTATCAAATAATTCGTCCGTCGTTGAATTGAGGTTTTTTGGAACTTTCCGGGATTAATAATAGCCTGGAAAAACATCTATAGAATAGCCTAAACAATAGATTATAGTCTGGAATTACAAATAGGAGCCTATGTGATATTCCAAACTATAATCTATCTCTGTGCCAAATTTCATCCAGTTCCGTTCAGCCCTTGGGGCGTGATTGAGTAACAAACATCCATCCATTCATCGATACATCCAAACTTTCGCATTTATAATATTAGTATACCTAGATTATTCATTATAATAATAATTATTATAATAGCAATCAATAAATCAATGATCAATCATTTCTATCATTTAACGGTCTTAGACCGAACAATTCCTTTCGTCAAAAGTATGTTTTCGCTCTAAACAATAATGTTATTAATCAAGTAGATTCGAAAAGAGAGAAGTTATTTCACGCAATGACAACGGCCCCCGGTTGGTCCCCGGCCACCGATAAAAGTGGAAAACTATCAAACAACACCGAAACTAATACGCTTACAAACGGCATAGTTGTGAGCGAAATTCGATATAATAATATAAAGGTGGAGCCACATTTTGTAGCACTGCGTCGGACGACTGCGCGGCATCACAAATCATTAGTACCTTTACTATAAGCAGATTCCCTGTTCCGTGGACATCACTACTGAGGACTTGTCACGCTTATAGCTAGGTACAAAAAAAAGCCGAACATACGAGGAGAGTACCTAATGGGTGAATATTATACGGTTTAGCGATGTACAGTCAGCGTCAAAATTGCATATAGAATAAGCAAACAAGTTTCTTTGCATGCGGTCGGACACCCACACACTTACAGTAGTATAATATAAGTCATTCAGCTTGTAGGTATTGTAATAGCTGCGTAATATCGATAATTTCACACCCCAAGTAAGTGAGCTTAATGGCGAGGCGTGGAACTACTCAGACTGCGCAACGCAACTGTTGTAGGTTCAAATCTCGACCCCGTGTAAGCTGTTTTTAATGTTTTTATTTGATGAGTGATATTTTTATACCAGTAATAGCATATGCGGGTAGTATAAAATATCACTGAACAGATATGGGGTGCGTTCCGAAATACACTGAGAGCACTGGAAGTCCCCAGTAAAGAGCACTGCCAGTGCTCGCAGTGCTTATAACGGAACACACACTCGGTCACTGAGTACTGACGGACGGAAGATTTGACAATCGTTAGTCGTTACTAGCAAATACTACAAAATTATTATAATTTACAAAGTTTTGCTGTTTCTTATCTTCAACAATAATGCAGGCTAATATTAATATGCAGAAGAGGATGCATATTATTAATGAGCTAAATAATATCGAATACAATATAGCTCAAATTTGCAATGAAACTGGTTTCACCGTGAGTAACTATTGTTTTTATTGTTAAAAAATGTGTGTTCATAAACTTAGGATTTGTTACATAACGTTTTATAAGTAAATAACTATTAAATTTAGGCAAGATACTTAGTAGTTTCAAAAGTGGTTATTTTAATCTCACTGTTTGGTTTTTAGTGGACAACCAAGTTGAGTGTCGCATCCCGACGAAGCGAGTAATGCTTCACAACGAAGACATAATATTATGGATAAACAATATGAGAACAATAGCTTCATACCAACTGTCGAGTTCGCGAACATGTTCGATACTTAAACACCAGCGCCAAAGCTGCACATTATAAGACATGGAAGTGTTGTCCAGCTGTTGATGTGCCACAACTATCATTTTGTGCATGATAATTGTTGTCCTGTGCATCGAGCACATATAGTGCGTACTTAATTGGTTTAATCAAAACCCAGACAACAGTTATTCCCTGGCCAGTAAGATCACCAAACTTAAATCCTATTGAATATTATGAGGTTTGATGGTGCAAAGGTGGGATAATATGCGAAATGAAAGGACTGCAGAGGAAACGGAGGCTCACTGTTGGAAGTATGGGAGAATATATTTAGGGGAACGGATATCTGTCCCAATATTACAAACGGATTAACCCGGCGGCGCTTGCTGGCTGTTATTGAAAAAAGTGGAGGTTCTATTGAATAGTAATACTTTTAAAGCTATATAAAATTTAATTTTTAAGTCTTTAAATATGAAACATAACGTATTTTATTATTATTAATAATTATTATTAGTATATCTTATCAAAATTAACAGACAAAAAAGCAGCGCCGCCCATTGGTTACTAGATTTTTAAGGTTTAGCTTCAATTTTCTTTTCTTTATGAAAACGATTACTTAAGCTATAACCTTAAAAAATTATAGAAAAAGTAGCTGAAGTTATTTATTACTTTTGAGAAAATGTAACATGATAACAATGAAAATAAAGTCGATTATCTAATAAACAGTGTTTCATCCAATTTATTTTGTTTGTTTTATTAATTAACACCACTAACATAGTTACAAATAGTAAGTAACGTTTATAAATGGATGTTATGTCTGTAAATAAAGATCTATTATAATAAAGAATAACAAACAGTCATTTATTCAAAACAAAATAAAAACTGCAATAAGAGATTCGAACCTAGGTCATATGATGCCTCGTATATCAATTTCCAACTATATTACCACGACACTGGGAGTGGTTACTGATAAAGCGATGAAATAAACAATCACAATAGACAAGTTTATTGAATATAAATGTTTTGAACCTAATGCTAATGTCTTAAGGTTGATATTGTTGACAGTTTATGGTAATATGCAGGTAGTATTGAACTGAAATCGTAAACAACCTTATGTTGTTGAATTAAGGTTGATAATATTATTGACAGTTTATGTTTATCAGTGTGAGTGACCACGTGAGTGATTCACAGCATTGCTTGCAGGCGGTTTTAGCCTTAGAGCTATGTATGCAATTATGCCGTCGACTGTACCTAGGTACCTTTTTTTTAGCGCTTGGCTGCAATCAGACTTGCCTGCAAGTGGTGGTGGTGGTGGTGGGGAAAACGGAAGCCGGAAGGGCATTCCATATAGCGGTTCGAATTGAACACGCCATCTATTGACATAATTGTGAAGTTCTGTTAAAATACTGCAAAGCTCATTAAAAATTAAATAATTTCGTTTCCTTATAATATTTATCTAATTTTAGTATTTGTTGTTGAAGTACAGGATATAATTCAAATAATTGCTCAAGTTTCAGGCTCAGCCTTTCAGAAAATCGAGAGTTCTGAGGTCAAGTCTGGACGTTAGAACGGACGTTAGATCTCCACTTTGAAAGCCCCCCCATTTCGTCAATTTTAGGCGGAAAATTAAAGAAAAAATATTTTTGGACTCTATTCCTAATTATCTTTAAAATGATATACCGCAACCCTATGTAACGATATAAAAAATATTTTACTTCGCATTCACTTCTATGAGAGCCCCCCTGTAAGATTTTTATAACTTTTTATGCCATATTCGGCTAGAGGCCATCGGTTTACATATTGTATTTAAATTTAAAGTAATTACGTTCAGTAATTCAGAAGTTATAAGGCTCCGACAGACAATTCACGGACGGACGGACAAGTGCCAATTCACTCAAGTAGTTTAGACTCAAAGACCTTCGCTTCGCTCGGTCAAAAAGGTGACGGAGGAACCATATCGAAAAGTTCTTGCGCACACTCACCTACAATTATTAGTGTGAACGCTTTTTAACCCGACTACGGCAAAGCCAAAAGGAAGTGTTATGATGTTAGCAGTCTATGTATGCATGTGTGTTTGTATTTATGTGTGTTCCATCGTAGCGCATAAAGTACCTACTGAGCCGAATTTGATGAATGAGGTGTCAATCGATTCGTTATTGTGGTTCGGGTGTCATAAGGTTACATTTTACACGAACAAAATCGATATGCAGGTATAACTTCCAAAAAAGTTGACGCCATAGAGGTGTGGTTGATGCCTTTGAAATGTCTTCCGTACTTAGTAGTTTTTAAGTAATACTTACTTATTGTAATGTAATGAATAACTAATGCGTGACAGTACACAGACGAGCTTAGCGCAACGTTGGCAGACCCCTCAATCGGTGGATGGACCTATGGACCCATATCCAGTAGTCAACGCCTAGCTGTACAATGGGTTGACGACGACGACGACTCCATGTTCGGCTATTTCTGTGGGAATTTGGAATGGGTCACATAGCGATAAGCTTCATTACATAGCTTATGTTGTGACAGTTGCTCGCACGGCATTTATTATCGTCCACATTGCCCATAGAATCATACTAATATTACTAGTGGTTCGCCCCGAACTGAGACCTCGCGGTTTCACAGAGCGCCATCTATTGACATCAGTGTGAAGTTCTGTTAAAAATATCATCATCATTAAAAATTAAATAATTTCGTTTCCTTATAATATTTATCTAATTTTAGTATTTGTTGTTCAAGTACAGGATATAATTCAAATAATTGATCAAGTTTCAGGATTGAGAGTTCAGAAAATTGAGAGTTCTGAGGTCAACTTTGGACGTTAGAAAATCGTCACTTTGAAAGCCCCCCCCCCCCTTTCGTCAATTTTAGGGGAAAAATTCAAAAAAAAAATATTTTTGGACTCTATTCCTAATTATCTTTAAAATGATATACTGCAACCCTATGTAACGCTATAAAAAATATTTTACTTCGCATTCGCTTCTATGAGTGCCCCCCTGAAATAAAGATTTTTTAGAACTAGAAGAATAGAACTTTTTAAGCCATATTCGGCGGGAGGCCATCGGTTTACATAATATATTTAAATTTGAAGTAATTACGTTCGGAAATTCAGAAGTTATAAGGCTCTGACAGACGGACCGACGGACGGACGGACGGAAAAGTGCCAATTCACCCAAGTAGACTCAGAGACCTTCGCTTCGCTCGGTCAATAAAAGCGAAAGTGTGTTTGTTTGTTTGTTGGTTTATTGGTTTGTTGATTTCTCCTTCAATCACGCCGCAACGGAGCAACGAATCGACGTGATTTTTAGCATGGGTATAGTTGAGGACCGAGAGTGACTTAAGCTACTTTTTATCCCGGAAAATTAAGGAGGAATCAAAAAAAACTTAAACCACGTGGACTTATAGCTAGTTTGATTATAAAAAAAGAAGGAAGATTGTCTATCTTCCTAGTGAAAGGTGGGAGCAAGAAGGGAGATTTTTAGCAACCTTTTCAAGGCAACAAATACATGCGACCTTTCCTATCGCGTAACCCACTTATTAGGTATAAAAAGTTTATATGCCATCGTAAATTTTGGATGGTATCCATTGAGGTATAATGTACTAATACTTAGTACATACTTAATTACTTCAATGATGGTATCTATTAGTCCACGACGCACAAAAAGCCTGCGTACCGTACCTATCTAGTTATAGTCCGTGGCAAAATAGTTATTTGTGTTATATGGGGCCAAAGAAAATTTTTGTTCCCCGAGGGCGCTATTTTGAATTCAGAGCGAAGTGAAGGATTCTTTATGTAGTAGAATCCTGAGCGTAGCGAGGAATTCAATATACGCCACCCGAGAACAAAAAATTTGGCCCCGAGTGACACACACTATTTTTCATCATTACGTATGAGAAAAAGCTAGGAGTATCAACCTATTATGTATGGACATTACCTATACGTTTAAGCACCAATCAGAAGCACGAACGCGGTCCAACCAGAAGATACTCCTATCAACCTTCTATGTATAGACATTATTTAGACGTATATTTAAAGTTTAAATAAAACACAAATAAATTATTTATTTCCTCTTTGGACTAGCAGCCATAATTCCGTTCGAAATTCAAAAAATGTAAAGACGTACTTTGCCTGGTGGGAGGCTTCGGCCGTGGCTAGTTACCACCCTACCGGTAAAAGACGTGCCGCCAAGCGATTTAGCGTTCCGGTACGATGCCGTGTAGAAACCGAATAGGGGTATGGGTTTAATATAACTGCCATGCCCCTAACAGGTTAGCCCACTACCATCTTAGACTGCATCATCACTTACCATCAGGTGAGATCGCAGTCAAGGGCTAACTTGTAGTGTATAAAAAATAAAAAAAAAAAAAAAAAATAAAAAAAAAAAAAATATCCGATCAACAAATTGATCACGTGACTTATCGAAGACAACAGCCACAGCACGAACGCGGACCAATCAGAACAGGGAAATGAAAAGTCCTATGGGCCTAAAAATTACATTTTGCTCCCGCTATCCTCTGAAGCCAATATTCGTTTTTCGAATAGGTATGATGAAAATATTATTTTTAACAGATTGGCACACATGACTTTTATTTTGTAGCAGAAACCTGTAATTATGTATATAGGAGAAGAAACTAAAAAGTGAAGTTCCTAAAACATGGCACAATAATAATATTATTATTCCATGAGCCATTTCGCCATCTAGTTAGTACAATATGTACCCAATAGTTTGTGGTTCGAGTCGAGATCGAGTGTTTAGCAGAGATTTCTCTGTCTACGGCGTCACACTTTTTCGTTGCAGTACTGTAGCATCTCAATAGATGGCGCTAGCAAGTACCTGCTGCATACCAATGACGAAGGAAGTACCTGCATACACAAATTACTAACAAAACTGTTCTAAAACACCAAAAAAGGCATAGCCGTCTCTATCCCCGGATAGAGACGGCTATGCAAAAAGGTCATTCAAGCCGACCATGTGAATATAATATACTTAAATCTATGACGCCGACGCTTGTCTCCATCACTCTCGCACTCGCATGACACTAATATGGCCATCAGCTTTACGTGGCAGTCTGTACGCGGCGGGCGGGGTATCGCCCTTTCCCGTTACTAAGAAGGTTACTAACTTCAACCAAATTATTTCTGATCCGAGGGTACAATTTACAATGTAGGTACAAACTCAGACGGGACCTCACCTCATCTACTTAGTTTCAGTTCAGTAATCAGTATTGTGGCAGACGGTCATACGTCATACTCTGAGTAGTACGTTGTACAAAGTGGATCATACAAAATAATAGTATATACCAATTCATTCGGATTTATGAACTTACTGGTTCCTTTTTTGAATTGATTCTTTTAAAAATATTTTGTGTTTTTATCAAATAAAGAGCGTGATCGACGACTGTTACCTACACTATTTTTGTTCTGTGAGTCTTAACACCTAATTACTAGGTATCTATAGAGGTACCTATATCTATTAATAAACGCAATGGCTGATCCGGATAACATCATACAATATAATATTGATACCTTTAATTACAAGGAATGTAAAAAAAAGTACATTAAATTAACTAAAAACAATCCGAATAATTTTCACAAATACTATCCGTATGACGAGAAGAGTAAGAACCAAATAATTTTATTTGTTAAAGGGGATGTAAAACCTTACAGCACGAAATATGATATCATTAAAGACACCAATAATGTTGAATTACTTATTTTGAAGAGAAGGATTGCTGACATTCCTGTAGTGGAAGTATTACCGATCACGCAATGTTTTGATGTCATGGCGGAAGTTCATTTGCTTGAACACCACGCTTCTTACAGCAAAATGGCGGCAAATTTAAATACAATCTACTGCATCCCCCTGAGAGTTATGATCACTTTTATAAAAGCCTGCAACGTATGTCGTTATATAAGAACCGAGGAAACAAAGGAGGAAACAACCAAGCAGAAAGTTTTGATTCAAAAATCGTCTATTCCCTTATTTAGTGTACTGTGTACAACATTTAGATTATATTCCCAACCGGACCACAGATTTTCCCATGTCATTGTTTATGTCGACGCGGTGAGCTACTACGTGCTGATTAAGCCTACGTATTCAATAAGCGATCATGTCGTTGCTTACGAACTGATGAAAATATTTCTTGATTTTGGTATACCAGAATACTTTATAGTAAACGACGGTGGACCATTTTACAAAAGTGTAATGAAAATCTTGAGTTCTACAGAAGTATTTTCAAGATTGCCATTTGTTTTGCAGAAAGATAACCTTGACAGACTTGATTGGGCATCGAAAACTACTGCTTTACTTATAAAATCATGGATAAGAATGTGGGACAATTATAATTGGGCTATTGGTTTGAAAGAAATACAGTGGTTCTTAAATAATTTGGACTATGACATAAAACTGAAAGATGGAATTCAATCACCGTTCCATGCCCTGTTTGGGTTTTTACCAAACCACAACGTTATTCAAACAACTAAGGAATTAACTCTAACTAGTTGGTCAATTAAACTTAGAAATAAAATAAATAAAACGATCAGAACTTTTGCAGGTAACTGCTTAAACTGTGGCAAAAAGATTTACGAATTATTTTACAAGACCTGTGTATTGTGCAAAAGAAAATACCACTTTAATTGTTGTATTGTAAATGTGGTTGGTCCAGAGAGAAACTTTGAAACGACGTGTCACCCATGCGACACCAAAAAAATCTCTAGTTAGGGGGTCAAGTAGGTATCTAACTCTGTTATTATAGGTACCTACTTAGCTCATACAGATCATTGTTACAAGCATGTTACAAAGTTGTTACAGTGACCGGAAAACATCTTGAAAAATGCATCACGCCACGAAAAACGCCACGCACGGATGCACGCGATTGGTTAATTTTCCGATTTTCTTGTTTCAACTTGCACCAAATGCCCATTAAACCACGTTTGTTGTGCCCAAGATGTTTGCAGGTCTGCACTGTGCAAGCCGCGGGCGTGGCTAAAGAATTACAAGAAATAAAATATTTATAAAATCATCACAAAATCTATAGTGTGTTATGTTGTTATGATTTTCGTGTGTGAAGACAAAATGTATTTAGTGTTATATTTCCTTCCATAAAACACCATACATTTTATTGACCGAGCGAAGCGAAGGTCTCGTCTACTTGAGTGGATTGGCACTTGTGCGTCCGTCCGTCCGTCCGTCCGTCCGTCCGTCTGTCAGAGCCTTAAAACTTCTGAATTACTGAACGTAATTACTTCAAATTTAAATATAATATGTCAAACCGATGGCCTCCCGCCGAATATAAAGTTATAAAAATCTTTATTTCAAGAGGGCTCTCATAAAAGTGAATGCGAAGTAAAATATTTTTTATAGCGTTACATAGGGTAGCGGTATATCATTTTAAAGATAATTAGGAATCGAGTCCAAAAATATATTTCTTTTAATTTTTCCCCCTAAAATTGACGAAATGGGGTGCTTTCAAAGTGGAGATTTTCTAACGTCCAAAGTTGACCTCAGAACTCTCAATTTTCTGAAAGGCTGAGCCTGAAACTTGATTTATTATTTGAATTATATCCTGTACTTGAACAACAAATACTAAAATTTGATAAATTTAATAAGGAAACGAAATTATTTCATTTTTAATGAGCTTCATAACTTGTAACAGAACTTCACAATGATGTCAATAGATGGCGCTCTGTGATACCGCGAGGTCTCAATTCGGGGCGAACCACTAGTTTTGCACCGAATCCCGTTCAATCGAAGTTGTATCAATTCCTTACTATCTACTTTAGTTACCTACTATGTTGTGTTACTGTAACTTTAATTGTAAGTACCTGGGTTCATAATTATTATCACTTTTTATAAATAAAATACCTACTTACTATGAAAATCTTTTCTTTCATTTGCTAACTAGGTGCACTAAGAAAAGCCCCTTTTAGGAACTCTGTCATAGATAATAATATAGGTAGGTCATAGTCATAGAAGCTGTAAGCACAGAGAACTGAACAGAGAGGAAGCTTCATACAAACTGCTCGCGGCGACTTCACCCATACATAGCGCAACGATGTGTGCGTGAGCTCTCACCGACACATTCACCGACACGATCGTCCGGGTTAGCGAGACACTGTCTGGGTTAGAACGCAAGGGCTGACTGTGGCTGACGGTCGTGCGTTTAATGAAAATAAATAGAGGAACAATTTCGTGTTCAATCACGAAATTGTTCCTCAATTTATTTTCATTACTATAAGTTTACTGATTTTGTATTAAAAATAAAACTATTTAGATTTCTTTATGTAAATATAGTGTTCTGTTTCAACAAAAATGCCGAATACTTGCACAGTTTGCTTGAAAAGCTCTAAAGACAATAAGGATGTTTCCTATTTTTCATACCCGAGAGATAAAGAGAAGTAAGTACTTACCTTTTTACACGTACCTAGCGCACCTGTACAATAAAACTAGGTAATAACGTCAAGTGAGAATGACGTGCTAGACAGGTAGGTATGTACTATGTAGCCTAAGTCGGTCTCACCTACTTGAAGACAGTGCTCAGATAGTAGAATACCCGAAGTACCTAATATGGCTAAAATGTGTGACTTTGTCCACCCCCCAAATTATAAATGCGAAAATGTGTCAGTCTGTCTGTCTGTTCCGCTTTAACGGCCCAGTTTTTCAACCGATTTTGAAGAAACTTTGTATAGAGGTAGGAGGAACTTTTTGCTAGTTGCGAGTTGCGACCCCAGGGATAAATAGGGTAAACGTGGGGCAGGTGTTTCCTATTTACCCCTGGCTCCACCAACATTTTTAACCGACTTCAAAAGGATTTGACCCGTATGTAGGTATGTATGTAGGTTTGTTAACGATTTTCTCGGAAACCAATGAACCTATTTTTATGATTTTTTCACTTGTGTAATTAACGTACCTACCTACTTTCGGCAAGGTTTAGGTTAGGTTGGGTTCGGGAAGAATATATTTAAATACACCAATAAATCAAAAGAATTTGAATATGTCTTACCTTTAAGGATATAATGTTAGAAGCAGCTTCACCATATTTGACATAGAAAAGTCAAATAATATGGTGAATGTTGATTGTCGATATCGATAATAATGCCGATTTTGATGGTCGATATCGATGTCGATGTCGTTTGTCGATATCGATTATGATTGTCGATGTCGTTTGTCGATATCGATGTCGACTGTTGATATCGATGTTGATACTCATATCAATTGACGATATCGATGTCGATTGTTGATATCGATGTTGATACTCATATCGATTGACGATATCGATGTCGATGGTCGATACAAATGTCGATATCGATGTCGATTGTCGATATCGATGTCGATGTCAATTGTCGATATCGATGTCGATTGTCTATATCGATGTCGTTGTAGATGTCGATATCGATGTCGATTGTCGATATCGATGTCGATTGTCTATATCGATGTCGTTGTAGATGTCGATATCGATGTCGATTGTCGATATCGATGTCGATTGTCGATATCGATGTCGATTGTCGATTGTCGATGTCTAAGTCGATGTATAATATTTTTATTTTTCCTTAAATTGTTGACATGCATCAGGTGACAACCCTAGCAGAATAGGTATACATTTTCGACTTTATTAGGAAGCTTCCCCTCTGATCGGATATATACTCGTGTGCTGTAAGGCCAGCTCACAGGGCCAGCTTTGATTATGTATGAAGGCCAGTTAGTAAAAAAAACCGGCCAAGTGCGAGTCGGACTCGCGCACCGAGGGTTCCGTACAAACCTGTAGTAAGTTTTACGATTTATGACGTATTAAAAATAAAAATTACGTTTGTTGTATGGGAGCCCCCCTTTAATATTTACTTTTATGATATTTAATTATTTATTTTGAAAGGTAATATACAAATTAATATTGTGTGAAAATTTGAACCGTCTACCTGTTACCGTTTTTAATATTGAGCAAAAAAATACGAAAAAAACACGTTTATTGTATGGGGACCCCCCTTAATATATATATTTTTTTAATTTTTAGTATTTGTTGTTATAGCGGCAACGGAAATACATCATTTGTGAAAATTTCAGCTTTCTAGCTATCACGGTTTATGAGATACAGCCTGGAGACAGACAGACAGACAGACAGACAGACAGACAGACAGCGGAGTCTTAGTAATAGGGTCCCGTTTTTACCCTTTGGGTACGGAACCCTAAAAACAATATCATACAGTTTGCCGCGGAAATAAAATGATTGCTTATTATTATTGATAAAAATATTAAATAGGAAGAATAAATAACGTTTTTTTGGAAATATAATTGTGAATTGAAACACTTACCTTATAATAAAAACTATACATTTAATAATAGACTTTAGATTAGGTAATTATCTACACGACGAGCGACCCTGACGACGCTACGACGGGGACAAAGACAGGCTTATGACAGGTGAGGAACGTGCTCTGCAAGTCGGACGCCCGACTTTTTTCTATGACGGGCCCATCTACATCTACATTAAAATATCGATGCCTACCATAAATTCAGCTAGTTAGGTAGGTACCTACTGTACCTACTATGCGCAAAAAATGAAACAATCCTGTCGCGGGCAATTTTATATCCGCGGTGTCTCGCAAGAAATACAATGTTTCTCAAAGGATCTGCAGCCTGGCTGTTTTGTATAGTAGGTAGGTAATTATTATTAGACAACAATAGCGTTTCTTCGTGTTCCTAGCGGGAGCACGAGGAATAGGTAGTTGGAAATAGGTCGCGGGTGGTTGTCAATTGATAATGTAAGATTGTAACAATAAGTTTGTAATAAACTGAGGATTAATAGTACATTGTTCACCGAGGGGAGAAAGTGACCGATGACTATCGAGGGTGTAGTTTGAGGCCCGAGGCGTAGCCGAAGGGCCGCAATGCACGCGAGGTAGGAATCGTACTTTCTACCGAGTGATACATAGAGTTTTACACTACACCTGCGAGGAAAATAAGCGATAATTAGTGATTAAACAAACTTACAAAGTGAAGTTCTATCATAAATCATAATTATATGAGTCGCTTCATTTGAAGCTTCACTATCACAACGAGACTACATTTTGAAGAATTTCAATATAGATTTCGATATCGACAATCGACATCGATATCGACAATCGACTCGATACCGACAATCGACAAAGATAACGACAATCGACATCGACATCGATATCGACTATCGATATAGACTATTGTTATCGACTTTCGATATTGACATCGACATCGACAATCGACATCGTTTTCGACAATGACATCGATATCGACAATGACAATCGACATCGATAGCGACAATCGACATCGATATCGACCATCGACATCGATATCGACAAACGACATCGACAATCGACATCGATATAACAAACGACATCGACAATCGACATTCACCATATTTGACTTTTCTATGTCAAATATGGTGAAGCTGCTTCTAATATTATATCCAGGGTAAGACATAATATTATCCAAATTCTCAACGTCCATACCATATTTACTTAAAATTAAAAAACAACAGCGCGTTAGAAATGGATTTTCATACACTTTTTCTCCCCGCTTAGCGCGTTAGAAATGAAATTTCATACATTTTTTCCTCCCGCATAATTGGTATTTAGCAAAGACGTACGAGTACTATCTACCTCGTTTTGACAGAAGCAAGAGAGTACTTTCCGAGCGGGTGTAGTATAAAATCATTTTCATAACTCATACAATTAATAAATTCATTCATTCATTCATATTCGGTAAATAGGCATTCTTTATCCAAAATGGGTGGAAAAAAAATAAAAAATGTTTATTTTATATTTTAATTTAAAGAAGATGGAGTGCGCACTCTTAATAGCATGGAGGAAGGAATTGCGACTACCGTCTATCATTATTCTATGCTTAATAGGTACCTCAGAGTAAGTATAATATGTAGGTATCTATTGCGATTAGAAGCGTGGACGCTTTGTCTCATAGAATCATCATATAACAGGAGCACGCAGGAGCGCAGGAGTAAGCACCACAGAACACATAAGGTACCTAATTGCATGCCTAATTGTTACTTGTCTCCTCTGTTGATTGACATAGGATTGACCTAAGTACTCTGAGGTTGATTGGTTGCTCAGATTGGTTGACTTCTTCAACATCTGTGGCCTGTACCCCAGTGCTGCAAACTTAGTGAAATTTCCACTAAATCTGGTGGTTTGATCTAAAGCCTGATTTACATTTGCATTAGATAAATGTAAATCAGGCTTAAAAAAATGTATGTGTGCAATTCACACATGGCAAGTTTCACTTCAGAAAAGTATATAAATACAACTTGTGATCTATCTAGAGAATGGGATAAATATAAATTATTTTCTATCTCATTCTCTCGCAGGCTAAATCCTATTATGAATATGTTTGTCTCTTTTTAGTGTCGCTTTTTCGTTTTATCGAATTTTCAAATCACAACGATTCTAAAGAAGTTTCAGTTCAATACCACTCTTTCACGGTAAGTTGAACCAACCAACTGAAATATTATTTGAATTATATCCTGTACTTGAACAACAAATACTAAAATTAGATAAATATTATAAGGAAACGAAATTATTTAATTTTTAATGATGATAATATTTTTAACAGAACTTCACAATGATGTCAATAGATGGCGCTCTGTGATACCGCAAGGTCTCAGTTCGGGGCGAACCGCTAGTATTTATCTAATTTTAGTATTTATTGTTCAAGTACAGGATATAATTCAAATAATTCATCAAGTTTAAGGCTCAGCCTTTCAGAAAATTGTGAGTTCTGAGGTCAACTTTGGACGTTAGAAAATCTCCACTTTGAAAGCCCCCCATTTCGTCAATTTTAGGGAAAAAATTAAAAAAATATTTTTGGGCTCTATTCCTAATTATCTTTAAAATGATATACCTACTTACCGCAACCCTATGTAACGCTTTATAAAATATTTTACTTCGCATTCGCTTCTATGAGAGCCCCCTGAAATAAAGATTTTAATAACTTTTTATGCCATATTCGGCTGGAGGCCATCGGTTTACATATTATTATATTTAAATTTGAAGTAATTACGTTCAGTAATTCAGAAGTTAAGTAGAGACTTATTACTTCTAAATTACTGAACGTCTGTCAGAGGACAGACGGACGGACGGACAAGTGCAAATTCACTCAAGTAGACGAGACCTTCACTTCGCTCGGTCAATTATTAATAAAATTCACCATTGGCTTCTTTCTTGGGGGAAATTAGTTGACAACACTGCTCTACTCATTTGTCAAATTAATGTGACGTTTGATAAAACCTCAATATAGTAATTTTCAATAAAATTTCACTAAATACCTTTAATTCAATTAGTTTAAAATGTCGGAAAATGGCCACCATGCGTAAAAAAACTCAAGTTTCGTTTGTGATTCGCGACGAGGAGGAAAGAAGGCATAAAAACGGCGTAAGTTCTCTACAATTGGACCCGATTCAGGGAAGGCTCTATTCAGCCGGTCGGGATGGAATTATTCGTGTTTGGCACACGGGGGGAGGTACACAAGATCGGTACATACAGAGTATGGAACACCACACGGACTGGGTAAACGATATAGTACTCTGTTGTGGTGGCAAGAATCTAATAAGTGCATCGTCTGACACCACAGTAAAGGTTTGGAATGCTCCTAAAGGCTTTTGTATGTCTACTCTAAGGACTCATAAAGACTACGTGAGAACTTTAGCCTATGCTAAAGACAAAGAACAAGTTGCTAGTGCAGGCTTAGACCGTGCAATATTCCTGTGGGATGTTAATACTCTTACAGCACTTACTGCGAGCAATAATACAGTTACCACATCCAGTTTAGTGGGCAATAAGGAGTCTATATACAGCCTTGCTATGAATCCTCCTGGTACGATTCTTGTTAGTGGTTCTACAGAAAAAGTACTTAGGGTATGGGACCCCAGAAACTGTTCAAGGCTCATGAAGCTTAAAGGCCACGCAGATAATGTTAAAGCGCTAGTTGTAAGCAGAGATGGGTCACAGTGTGTGTCAGGAAGTTCCGATGGTACTATAAAACTATGGTCATTATCACAACAGAGATGTGTGTCAACAATTCGAGTTCACTCTGAAGCAGTTTGGGCTCTCTTAGCTACAGAAAACTTTACTCACATTATATCTGGCGGAAGGGATCGTCTAGTCATTATAACTGAACTCAGGAACCCAGATAACTTCATGATAGTTTGTGAAGAGACTGCACCTATTCTTAAGTTATGTTTCACTGCTGATCAGCAAGGTGTCTGGGTTGCAACCTCTGACTCAGATATAAGATGTTGGAAACTGCCACCTCTCAATTCATTAAACTCTGATATGTATAATCAAAATAATTACAACACGAATAATGTTTATCAAACACAACCTTTGCATCATATTGCTGGTGGGAGAGCAATAAAACACTACACAGTGCTCAACGGAAAGCGACACATATTAACAAAAGACACAGCCAATAATGTTGTTTTGTATGATGTGTTAAAGGCTTGTAAAGTGGAAGATTTAGGAGAAGTTGATTATGAGGAAGAAGTAAAGAAGTGTTTCAAAATGATTTATGTACCCAATTGGTTTAATGTTGATTTAAAAACTGGAATGCTAACAATACATTTGGGGCAGGATGAAACGGACTGCTTTAGTGCCTGGGTCAGTGCTAAGGAGGCTGGGTTAACGACTGAGATGGATCAGAAAGTTAATTTTGGGGCACTGATATTACAAGCCTTGTTGGAACACTGGAATCACCCAAACAGAGTGAACGAAGCAGGGCAAAAGGTGATTGGGAACAATTTCTTCAGTGTTCCGTTACATACACCATTGATTTTTAGTGAAGTAGGAGGCAGAACACTTTATCGATTACAGGTATGTCCTAAATTCCACTTTTATGTACAGTTCGCGCACGAGTTGAATGCAGAGTAAATGTATGTGTCACCATACATTTGCTCTAGATTCAACTCTTGCGCGAACGGTACTTACTACAGCTAATGAGGTGTTACTTAATGTTATTGTTGTTGTTGTTCTTTGGTGTGTGGCTTTTGTTTGTGTCAGCACAGCACAATTTACTTCGCCAATGTCGCATTGCTTGGAGAAAACAAAAAGATAATGAATTATTGTTGTAGTAAAAAGGCAAATCTCATTAAGTAAGTAATTGTGAAATCAAACTCAAATAAGACAGTGATAAAAATATGTTTGCCATTTATCATACTAATATTGTAAATGTGAAAGTGCCTTTGTTTGTTGGTTTGTCCTTCAATGACGCCGCAACGGATTGACGTGATTTTTGGCATGGGTATAGTTGAGGACCTGGAGAGTGACATAGGCTACTTTTTATCCTGGAAAATTAAGGAGTTCCTGCCGGAAATCAAAAAAAACTTAAACCACGCAGACGACTTGGGCATCAGCTAGTGATTTTATAAAATTAATGATTAACAAAATCCTAGTAACTAAACTAGGAATTACTTGAGTATTAGTTAGTTACATACTAGCTGATGCCCGCAACTTCGTCTGCGTGGATTGAGGTTTTTTGGTTCCCGCGGGAACTCCTTAGTTTTCCAGAAAAAAGGAGCCTATGTGTTATTCCAGACTATAATCTATCTCTGTGCCAAATTTCATCCAGATCCGTTCAACCGTTTAGGCGTGAATGAATAACAAACATCCATACATCCATACATCCATCCAAACTTTCGCATTTATAATATTTATTTGATATTTGATTTCTTTGCTATGCTAGCATGAAGGAGTCTCACATTATGAACATAATACTTTTTCTTGAACTCAAAAACTCATTTCCAGGTAGGAGATGCAGGAGGCGAGACTGAGAGCAATCTGCTCATGGAGACTGTACCATCGTGGGTGGTGGACGTAGCTATAGAGATGGCAGCCCCTAAGTTAAACAAACTGCCATTTTACCTGCTACCACATTCCAGCTGTCAAAGCAAACAAGATAGACAGAAGAAGGTAATACTTTCATCTTCTAAAAAACCGGTAGTGTGAGAATCAGACTCTTGCACAAAGGGTTCAGTACCACACAATATAAATTTATTAAGTTAATTTTACAAGAAAGATATCATAACAACACGTAATCAGCTGTTAAATAACTGGCTTACATATGGCGCTAAACTGGTAGCACCTGACAAACAATTCAACACTCATGAGTAAGGAACCCTAATTAACGATTTTCGGATTTTTTCCTATTTTATAGCTCCAAGGGACCATAAACCTAAGTAAGTATTTTATATTAATTTCAACAGACAGACAGACAACAAAGTGATCCTACAAGGGTTCGTTTTTCCTCTTGAGGTACAGAACCCTAAAAAATAGCACATTTTATATTCAAACTCAAACTCAAAACATACGATTTATTCAAAATAGGTACCTACAAAGTACACCTTCTGAACGTCATGCTTACAAAGTATAAGACGTGATGTTGATAATTAACTAAAACTGGTATCTTAAAACTAGAGCTAAGAGGTTTCCAAACGCTCTTATTTGCAACTACTAGTAAAATGATAATATGTTTTACTAGTTAATGCCCATTTTGTATATTTAGGTTTTGTTAAAATTCCAGGAAAACTAGTATGTCTGTCTCCAGTATGCTAGCTGTGCAAAATTTCATCAAAATTGATTGAATGAAACAGCCAGCATTGATATTACTAGTGAAGATTGATTTTGTTTTTGAAAAATACTTCAATATTTATGCAATATCCATACTAATATTATAAATGTGAAACTGTCTGCTTTCACCTCCCATCTATTCAACTAATTTTGACGAAATTTGGTACCGAGATAGGTTGCCCAAGCAAGGGCATAGGATATTATTCCCAGATAAGCAAAGAAACCTAAAGGGATTTTTCAGAAACCTAAATCCACCCTGACGAATTCGCGAATTCTTGAAATCAATTAGTATTTAATAATTTATTCCAGGACCGATTAGTAGCAAACGACTTCATCCAATGCCGCAAAGTGGCGGAACACGTGGTAGAGAAGATCGTTGGCGGCGGAGACGTGAACGGAGCGAGTGCGGGCAAGAACAGTGAGGACAGTGCCAATGATTCACCTGAGGAGAGGGTCGAGTTGCTGTGCTGTGATCAGGTATTCAACAGAACGTGTATTAAAGTTCTATACTATCTATACTATCTAATCTAATCTTGCATGTACTGTCTCACGACTGGGCAAAGGCCTCCCTCCGATTTTTCCACCTCTCCCTATGTTGTGCTTCGATGGGCCACTCAACTAGGAACTTGTCCAATTCATCGCGCCATCGTGGCCTCGGCCTACCACGCTGGCGTTGATGATTCTGGGGGGCTATCTATACTATACTTATATTATAAATGCGAAAGTTTGGATGGATGGATGGATGTATGGATTGATGTTTGTTACTTAATCACGCCCGAACGGCTGAACGGATCTGGATGAAATTTGGCACAGAGATAGATTATAGTCTGGAATAACACATAGGCTACTTTTTATCCCGGAAAATTACAGAGTTCTCGCGGGAACAACAAAACCTCAATCCACGCGAACGAAGTCGCGGGCATTAGCTAGTATTTTATACAAAACACCTATGAATAACTGAACATAAGGCGTTAGCATCCAGTTTAACTGGTTTTTTTTTAAATATAAATATATAGGGAGCAAACAAGCAAGCGGGTCACCCTGATGTCATAAGTCATAAATATTTATTCTACACTTAATGACGTCCAGTTACATAAAAATATGATGGTGATAATCAGTTACGGTATCTTAAAACTAAAGCTACGAGGGTTCCAAACGCGCCCTGAAGACTGGTCTGAGAAGAGCCCACAACAAACTCAGCTTGGTTTTTTTTTTCATTATCACCATCTCACAAATCATCTTAACTTAGGAACTATCAGAGCCATTAGAGCAAATTATTGCCAAGCTTTGAAATCACTGAAATCTCACTTTCATTTCAGGTATTAGACCCTAACATGGACCTTAGGACAGTAAGACACTTCATTTGGAAATCCAGTGTGGAATTCACATTACACTACAGAGTGCTGAAACAATGAAAGTTAATTGGTTTCTCTATGGACTTGGACAAACAGTTGAGGAAGTGTTGTGTTGTCTTCGACCAAGAAAAGGAGGTTGCGTACAGTGAGTTAATTTAAGAAAAATCTATTGACCAAGACGAAACTTTAGATTTTCGAGCTAATAAAAATTCCAATACATAAAGCTGGATACAAACTGTTATATAATGAAGCATATGTGGGTGACTTATGTATCTATTTGTGTGTAGAGAAACGCAATGTCTGCCGCCGCGTATAGCTTCGTCAGTCAACCTTTCGCTTCGTGCGATGTATTATTAAAAACAGTAACCACGACAACCAATAGAGAGCTTTTATTATGGTTACCTACTCAACTGTGTCGAATAAAAATGACAGAATATGTTTTTCCTGAGGTAGGTATTTATAATTCTTAAATATTGTGTTGAAGAGTCATAATAAGCTCTAAACTGCTTCATGTATAGTGAAATTAACTCATTTGAAGATTTAATTTGTATAATTATTATTACGAAACATCAAAATAATTCATTGATTACATTCCTGACATTTCTTAAACATTGATGTTAAACAGTATGGTTTGAGAAATAAATAGGTATCCGCAAACACTATCTCTTGCAGTTCTTTTATAGGTGTATGCTCTTGCAATGCAAAGTGTTAATTTAAAATTAATTATTTATTTATTTTCGCTGATATTTGAGCCGGTCTATGCGCTTTTTTAGTAGGTACGTTTTCCATGTCATTTATCAATTAATTATTCTAATCAGGTTATAGTTATCAATTATTATAATTTTAAATTATTTAAGTACTTACTTACTTATTTTAATGCATCTTCTATTGTTTCTTGATATAATATTATTTTAATGTGATAAACCTGTAACAATCTGCACAAGCCTTAATGTTTTTTTTTATAATGTGTGTTTTACACTACCCAACTTCTATACTTATTGAAAAGTTTAGTGCAGGAATTTTTTTCGGATATAATAAAATTATTAATAACTTATAATGTAACCCCAGAGGGTTACAAAACTAGTCCGGCATATTATTATTATTCTGACAAAACATGTAAATTCAACCAATTTGTATTAATGACTAGCTGATGCCCGCGACTTCGTCCGCGTGTATTGAGGTTTTTCGGTTCCCGCGGGAACTCTTTAATTTTCCGGGATAAAAAGTAGCCTATGTGCTATTCCAGACTATAATCTATCTCTGTGCCAAATTTCATCCAGATCCGTTCAGCCGTTGGAGCGTGATTGAGTAACAAACATCCATACATCCATACATCCACACATCCATACATCCATCCAAACTTTCGCATTTATAATAGTTATTTGATGCAGCATATATTATCAGCTGTCAGTTACTTATCACTCTTGTGCCTAAAATATTGCTCAAACTATAAACCTAACTGGTAAATTTCATTACATTTACTGAGTTATTTTATTCTGTGAATATACCAAATATGATTCAAACCTATAATATATAAAATAATATACTAATTGCTACAAACAATGTAAAATGTAGGATTATTAATTTCTTTTTATTGTACGAAATTGTAACTTGATATATTTATAATATTACATTAAATGATTAAATAAATAGCCTAATTATATTACATTATTATGTAATTTAAAATAATAAGTCAGTACAGAATATTGCAAACAATACAGAAAGCTATTCCTTGCATGGCAGAAATTAAGATTAATAATATTAAGTTTGTACTTATAATATAAATAATATTGTACAATAGAGATAATTAATTATTGATTAAATAACAATTTATAGAAATTTTTGATAATATTCCAAGGTTCACTAGGCTTATCAGATTCTGTAGAAATAAATTAAGTAGGTAAATATAAGATTGATCAAACGTTCCGAGACAAGCTGGCAAACGTGATGCGTATTTTTCAGTACTTACGGTTTTCAATTGTGTAGACTACTTCATCAGCAAGGAATTCTTAACTGGAATACCTACCTGTGGTCTTTGTCACAGGTAGGTATTCCAGATTTTTACTGGACTGCGTTCCGTTTTAAACAGTAACCAGTATAGCTAACTATAAAAGCACGGCTTCGCAGTATACTAAATTGACGTCACACCTTACAGTGTTCGCAGTGTATATTGGAAACATACCCATACTCTTAGGGTATGTGTTAAAACGGAACGCATCAAATGGTTTTAATACCCCCTATTAGGCAACCATTTCATAAATAGCTATTATTTTTATTTATTATCTACTATTATTCTTTATTTTACATATATCATACTACAAATACATAATTAGATTATTAATAACTTTTGTATATTAAAAATATCAGCAAACTGTGGCATTGTTATGCATGAGGTTGTGCAAAGACTGGCCGAATATACAGATATTTTTAATGCATATGCATTTGAGTGCCCTCAGCAACGAAATTTTTGATATGACGTATTATTAAAAGGTTTTGCTTTCTTATGAATATCAGATATGAGACAATGCTTGGATAGCGTGAATATTGTGTAATTATAAATAAATTACTGTTAAATGTAACAACGCTGTATTATTTATTATTCCTATTCCTATAATTACCTACTATAATAATATAATATGCCGGCGGTTATGATGTCCGATTACAGTTTAGAAAATTCCGGAGGAATTTGCCTAGTGGGAGGCTTCGGCCATGGATAGTTACCACCCTACCGGCAAAGATGATGATTCCGGTACGATGCTGTGTAGAAACCGATTGGGGTATGGGTTTAATATAACTGCCATACCCCCAACAGGTTATCATCACTTACCATCAGGTGAGATTGCAGTCAAGGGCTAACTTGTAGTGGCGTAAAAAAAAGGAGCCGCATAATTTAATCAAATAAATATTATAAATGCGAAAGTTTGGATGGATGGATGTATGTATGGATGTATGTTTGTTACTCAATCACGCCCCAACGGCTGAACCGATCTGGATGAAATTTGGCACAGAGATAGATTATAGTCTGGAATAACACATAGGCTACTTTTTATCCCGGAAAATTAAGGAGTTCCCGCGGGAACCGAAAAACCTCGATCCACGCGGACGAAGTCGCGGGCATCAGCTAGTGAGATAATAAAAATAACCTGTGTGAGTCCTGTTCGTCAAATATATCCGTGTTAAATCATGGCGATCCTTGCTCTGTTGCGGCATGATTGAAGGATAAACAAACAAACGCACTTCTGCATATTTATAATAATACTATGGATTGTATAATATACTTAACTATGTCCGTACTAATATAAATGCAAAAGTGTGTCTGTCTGTCTGCTACGCTTACAAGGTCAACCGTTTATGCGATGGATCCATATTGTTTAACCCAGTGGCATAACCGGCTTTTAGGGCGGTGGCGGCGCGCGGGGCGATCCGGCAGCGGCCTCTCGAGTACCTAGGCACGAAACAGCGGCCGGTCTGTCCCACTAGCACGTAATAAGTATTGCGAGAAACATGAATTTACGTCGAAGAGAATTATTGGAGCCGTCTCCTAATGAGAGCTGAATTATTGTTATGCTAGAGAGAGTCTATAAGTTCCCAATAAATCAAGGGAGCTAAGTAGTTTGGGCGAATAGGTACTCTACCCTTTATTGTGAAGTAGGGTGTCGTTCAAAACACCCAAGCAGATTCCCTGTTCCGTGGTTTAAAAGCTTTTTGCAATTTTATTTCATTTTTACTTCTTTTCCCTATTGCTAAGTAGTTATTATGAGTAAGCACTCCAGCCTGTACCTTTGTGCGTCTTTAAGCACTCCAGCCTATAGCTTCGTGACTGATTTTTCAAAACCATTCGAAAACGAATTTTCCTCACTTTCCTGTGGAATTTTCCACAGAGTTGAGGCAAGTGGCAACATTGAAAAATGAGTTCCAACCATAGATAAATATGAGGTCATTGATCTGAGTGTACAACCCGTTGATGGAGGATGGACAATTTTCCAAAGACAGACAAAAGGTTGTCCATCCTCCATCAACGGTACAACCCTATTATGCGAAGCGACCTCTTTTGTCATTGGTACAACCCATGGCTCCATGGTACAACCATGGTACAACCTGAAATCAATGACGAAGGAAGTACCTACTACTATTTCTGTGATAATTCTTTGTGTGTTCCGTTATAAGCACTGCGAGCACTGGCAGTGCTCTTTACTGGGGACTTCCAGTGCTCTCAGTGTATTTCGGAACGCACCCTAGGTACCTACTCATTTTCTGAAATCCATCTGTCAAGTGTCAAAGTAAAAAAGTGTCAAAATAAAAAAATAACCTCGAAAGTTATGAAATTTAATTTTACTCGTAATTAACTAATAATGAGTGCAAGGATAATAATTCGTTCCCTATTTAGCAATATTATACAAAAATCTTCCTACGATCATAATAAAGTAACCTGTAACAGGTTATGTGCCAGTGTTTTGAGCGTTCAAAGTCGCTATTTTTCTACTAAGAAAAAGCCTAATATTGTTAAGAAAAAACATTGTAATATTGGCACGATAGGACACGTAGACCACGGAAAAACTACCCTGACTGCTGCTATAACTAAAGTTTTGTCCAAAGATGGCTCTGCAAAATACGTTTCGTATGACGAGATTGACAAGGCACCGGAGGAAAAGGCTAGAGGTAAGTCGCGTTAATATGATAAATTGACCAGTTCTACATAACGCAGAGGCAGTGCAATCTTTCTTTCATAGGCCAGGATAGCAGTCTGGGCCGCTCGGGGCGATCGTGCATTTCTGATTGCTCGTACTCAACTTTGCAATCATAGTTTCCTTTTGAATCACAAAATTCATTTTCTGTTCTTACAGGAATCACGATTAACGCGGCACACGTCGGTTACAGCACGAAAACCCGACATTATGCACACACAGACTGCCCCGGTCATGCAGATTACATACGTAACATGATCTCCGGTGCGTCACAGATGGATGCAGCAATATTGGTTGTAGCTGCCAATGATGGACCTATGCCACAGACAAGAGAGCATCTGCTATTGGCAAAACAAGTTGGGATACAGTATTTAATTGTGTACATTAATAAAGTGGACTTGGTTGAGAAGGATGTTAGTAAACATTTTATATTTTGATAATGAGCTGTTTAAAAAAACTATTGAGTCTGATGCAGTCAGAATATTTATCTACTATAGAAGAGCTCCCCAACTTAGACCTTTTCATCTTTGCCTTCCATAAGGCAAACTCATCAACTGCAACTGCAATTAAAAATATCCTTGAAACACTTAGTTTGTGTTTGTATGTAGATATATTAATCAAATATTTATTTTCTCAAGGTGCTAGAGCTAGTAGAAATAGAGATGAGAGAAATGCTGTCAGATTTTGGTTACGACGGAAACAAAGTGCCAATGATTATGGGGTCTGCTTTAAAAGCCCTAAATGAAGATGATTCAGAGATAGGTAATAAATTACAATAATATGGTTGATCTTACTTACTGTTAGAGCCAGTTGCATACCAATAGATTGGATTGTAGCCAACTATTTGATAAAAACTTAAATTCAGTTATTCAGGATTTTCATTGAAATATGGTTTAAATTACTTAAAATACTGAAAATAAAAGAACGATTTTGAGTTATCTCACTCACTCACTTTCTTAAAATATGTGAAAATAAATAAAGAATAGCTGTGTAATGTGTGGTCACCAAAAACACATCATGCGTCCGCTCCACCTTAAGTGACTAGTGTGCATTGCACCCTTTTAGGGCTCCCACACAAAATGCGAATTCGCATCGCATCACAAAAATCTGCGAGCTCGCAGGACGCATCGATTTGCGCAAAAACTTGCGATTTGATTCGCATCGCACATCGCACATTCCTGCGATGTTACGTCACACTTGGTGACCCCATTTTTAGTCCGCTCTGAGACAGCGTGTAGGCAAGGCGCCGCCGTCGTTGTGTGGAAAAATGGAAAACGTTGACTTGGATTTTTTAATAACGTTAATTGAGGAGTGCCCCGTCCTTTGGGACAATTTTTTTTTTTTTATCCACTACAAGTTAGCCCTTGACTGCGATCTCACCTGATGGTAAGTGATGATGCAGTCTAAGATGGTAGCGGTTAAACCCATCCCCCTATTCGGTTTCTACACGGCATTGTACCGGAACGCTAAATCGCTTGGCGGCACATCTTTGCCGGTAGGGTGGTAAGTAGCCACGGCCGAAGCCTCCCACCAGGCCAGACCAGGGAAAATTCAGAAATTATAAATTCCCAAATTGGCTCTGCCGGGGATCGAACCCGGGACCTCCGCACGTTAAGACAACAGCGCTACACACTGCGCCATGGAGTTCTTCAAAAATGAAGATATGCTCATTCTAAAATAATCAAAAAAAATTATCTTCCTCTGTTCTCAAACCATTGTATTTTCGAATAAAATAGTTCCCATCAGCGTTCATTATTGTAATAAGTCAATGAACCCAAAATCTTTTTTTCTTTATCTATTTAACAATAACAGCACTGCAACACGCTTCTTTCGATCCATGTCACTACTTCTAAAAACACGTCCAGTACGGTAGACTACCGTCGAGCGTATGGTCACCAGCTGAACCAACGCTTCGCCGCACGAAATCGCATCGCAGAAATTCGCTTCGCAGGTTTCTGCGATGCGACGTCGCATCGCATCGCATCGCATCGCAGTTTTGTGTGGGAGCCCTTATTTTGATTTAATGTGACATGTCACCGACCCCAGCAAATAATATTGTAATCTGCTATTATGATAGAAGTAATTTTATTCAATATTATTGCTTTTGAGGTGTTGTTACACCTTGTGAATTTTTCTAGGCATTTCATAAGTGTATTTCAAGAATTAGACATTTTTTAATGGATATAATGGTTTTATTCATCTAACAATAGAAACAGCGTATATAATATCATAACATTTTTAATAGTTACTGAATCGTATACATGTCTTATGTTTTCCAGTAAGCTATCATTACCGTATTTTTCGGGTAAAGTGTTTGTTTTGCCGGCTTCTAGTTATGTATAATGTTAGGTGACTACCAGAGTTTATAAACAACTAGCAGATGCCTGCGACTTCGTCCGCGTGAAATAAGTTTTTTAAATTCCACGGGAACTCTCTAAATTTTCGGGTTAGTATATAGCCTATGACACTCACAAATAATGTGGCTTTCTATTGGTACCAGAATTTTCAATATCGGTTCAGTAGATCCAGAGATTACCCCCTACAACCTCACAAACTTTACCTTTTTATAATATTAGTATAGATTTATGATGTGAATTATTTATTTATAGGTGTACCATCAATACGAAGACTTCTGGACACCATAGACAATTACGTCCCACCAATCATAAGAGACTTAGAATCACCATTCCTTATGCCAATCGACAATGCATTCACAGTGCCTGGTCGAGGTACAGTGGTAGTTGGTACCATCAAAAGAGGTGTTATGAAGAAAAACGACGAAGCTGAATTGATGGGATTTGGACAAAATATTAAGACCACATTATCGGATATACAGATATTCAGATCTAGTGTTCCTGAGGTTAGTAATTTTAATGTATACTTTTGAGTTTTGATTTAGTATACCTAAATACGACCCATATACCTAAATACGTATGACGACCTCCGTGGCGCAGTGTTGAGCGCTGTTGCCTTAACGTGCGGAGGTCCCGGGTTCGATCCCCGGCAGGGTTTGGAAATTTATAATTTCTGAATTTTCCCTGGTCTGGCCTGGTGGGAGGCTTCGGCCGTGGCTAGTTACCACCCTACCGGCAAAGACGTGCCGCCAAGCGATTTAGCGTTCCGGTATGATGCCGTGTAGAAACCGAATAGGGGTTATGGGTTTAATATAACTGCCATGCCCCTAACAGGTTAGCCCGCTACCATCTTAGACTGCATCATCACTTACCATCAGGTGAGATCGCAGTCAAGGGCTAACTTGTAGTGGATAAAAAAAAAAAAAAAAAATACTTTTGGTTTTTTGATTCCTGTGGGAACTCCCAATTTTCTTGGATAAAGTTCCTATGATAAAAATCATGTGTCCTTCCCTGGGATGCGACCTATCTCCGTACCAAATTAAATCAAAATCGGTTGAAAATATGGGCCGTGAACAAGTAGCAGACACGCATTTATAATGTGAAAGTGTCTGTGTTAGTATGGATTCTAAACAACCATGAAGCTTTGATGAATCGCAGGAAGTTTTCAATATTTTAATTTAAAATTAAACAATTAAGGCTCCAAGATTTGCATTTGACTTAACTTTGATTCAGGGTAGATGTTATAAATACTAGATGATGCCAACGACTTCGTCCGCGTAAATAGTTTTTTGAATTGCCGGATGAACTCCGTTTTATCCCAAATACCTTAAAATTCTTTCCAAACATTTCCAGGCTATAGCCGGCGATAACGTAGGTGTATTACTACGAGGCATGAAGTTGCGAACAGTGGAGACGGGCATGCTTCTGTGTGCTGCGAGAAGCGTGACCCTCAGTAACCACTTCAGAGCGAAGATTTACTTCTTGGCGAGGAGCGAAGGCGGAAGGAAGAAGCCGATATTCTCCAAATATTCACAACAGATGTTCAGCGGCACTTGGAACATTGCCTGTCGGATTGATTTGGGTATATTTTCTGCCTGTACCTAATCGTTATTTGAACCCTCTTCATTAGTCGTAACTCGTAATACAACAATACGCCCCCAGGACTTCGCTGGTTTTAATACCGATATTGAAAAAAATCCGGTATTCGAAAGCCCTGGTCGTAAAACGCAGGTGGGAAGAAATTCGGAAAAAAAACCTATAAAGGCGATCCCTATCCCCAAACAATTTTTCAAGATCCTAGCAAAATTGAAAAGCAGATATCAGTTTTCAGACTCCCGAATACTAAAAAGGATCTTAGAGCCCCTTCACACTAACGTACGGAGGTCCCGGGTTCGATCACCGGCAGAGTCAATTTGGGAATTTATAATTTCTGAATTTTCCTGGTGGGAACCTTCGGTCGTGGCTAGTTAGTTACCTCTACCGGCAAAGACGTGCCGCCAAGCGAGTTAGCGTTCCGGTACGATGCCGTGTAGAAATCGAATAGGGGTATGGGTTTAATATAACTGCCATGCCCCTGACAGGTTAGCCCGCTACCATCTTAGACTGCATCGTCACTTACCATCAGGTGAGATCGCAATTCGCAGTCAAGGGCTCACTTGTAGTGGATAAAAAAAAAGTCTAGGCGTTGTGTTAGCGAGGCGTGCGTCGCGTTGCGGTGTACACTCTCCTCTTCAGAGTTTATTGACTTCAGTATTATATTAATAAATCTGTACTATTTAGTACAGCTGGATCAAGTTCGACATTCGTCCAGCTGTGGACATCTATCGGTTGATACAAGTTAGTAAAGCCCCAAGAATTCAAGTCGTCGTGCGTGTACAGCCTTCATTCATGTAATTTATTTTATCAAGGAAAGAAAATCAGTAGAATTATTGTAGGTGCTGATAATACAAAAAGTATTTGATATCATCAAATGCTTTTTGTTTTATTAATGTATTAAAGTTATTTTTGAATACATTCATCGTAACGACCTCAATTTACATAGACGGGCCCTGTCAAACAAAGTGTGAACTTATTTTACTAACGCCATCTAGTCTGAAAAGCGGGACAGCGCTATGGCGGGGACAAGGACAGGCTTATACAGGTGACGGGCATACCCTACAAGTCGGACGCCCAACTTTTTTCTATGAAAGGGCCTATCTAGCACCTACATACATATATAACGATGATTCATCCATTTTGGTTTTCGATACTTAAAACTTAAGATTTATTTACAAAATCTCACATCTTTTCAGAGCCTACCGTAGATATGATGATGCCAGGCGACCACGGCGAAGTGTACCTGACCCTTTTGGAATCCATGGTGATGACGCAAGGCCAGCCCTTCACGATACGAGAAAACAACGTCACCGTCGCTACGGGCATAGTGACCGATACTTTGAAATCCGTTGATGTACCCAATGGGAAGTTAGGGAAAGTTGTACTAAATGCCAAAGGACAGTAGAGTGACAGAAGTGTGTAATAATTAACAATAGGGATGATGACAACTCAATCAAATCAGCAACTCTTTATCAAACTTAAAAACGCACTTCTAGTATGGAAGTTGTATGAAATTCACAGTTGTGACGTCATAAAATTTCAACGCACTTTTTTTCTTTAATCTATATTTTAAAATGGTTATCAAATTTAAAACTAACCGAAGATGTGAATTGTAGGTCATTTGGAAGACCCTCTATTCTCTCTCTAGTGATCAGTTAGAAATAATTTATTTTTGATATAGACATCAACCCTTTTTTTTTTTGGTATTGGGGGGAAATCTTCATAAGATGCCTGATTCCTTGGGGGAGAAATCAGGTTATGTGAGATTTCTACTCATCAAAACCCCCTCGGTGGCCACCACAGAACATTTAATAAGAGGTTAGAAAGGCCCTAGTGCAAATTTTGTACGGAAACCGCTGTCGCCGTTTTGATCCCACCATTCTTCACTACTACTAATCTAAACGAATACACACGAGAGTTGCCATGTGTGCGTGAGGCAGAAAAAAGCGCTGCGATTGGCGAAGCTACGCACACTAGTGAAACTTTAAACTTGCGCGTGTTGTCGTGTAAAACAGCAACGTACGCTAGGGATTGACTAAAATATTTTTTATCGATGTTTATTTTTCGTACGGTCGACAGCATGTCAATATTCATATTGTTAACTTAAGTTGCACTCTATGTCTGTAGATTTTACTATTTTATTTTAAACTAGCTGATGCCCGCGACTTCGTCCGCGTGGACTAAGTTTTTTCGATTGCCGCGGGAACTCATTAATTTTCCGGGATAAAAAGTATGTATGTATGTATGTATATTCTTTATAGCTGATGCCCGCGACTTCGTCCGCGTGGAATAAGTTTTTCAGTTAATTTTCCAGGATAAAAAGTATCCTATATTACTAACCCACGGTATAATCCCCCTATAATGGTGAAACAAGTACTTCTTCATATTTTAACGAAAGCCCAAATGCTGTTTCATGGCTATAACTTGAGAAATTAAGGATTTTCATACAAACTCTCAACCCCTATTTCACCCCTTCGGGAGTGGAATTTTGGAAAACTGTGAAACACATATGTTTTCATTTTCAACCCGCAGCTCATATACCAAGTTTCATGGCTATAACTTGAGAAATTAAGGACTTTCATACAAACTTTCAACCCCTATTTCACCCCTTCGGGGGTAGAATTTCGGGATAAAAAGTATTCTATGTCCTACCTCGTAGTATGGGCTCAAATCGTGCCAAGTTTGAATTCATTCAGTAGTTTCGGCGTGATGCGCGGCCAAGATACAGACAGACAGATAAAAATGAAAAAAATTACAGATTTGGCTTCAGTATCGAATAATGAGTGACCCAAAAAAAAATTTTTCAAAATATCTTCAATGTACAGAATTGGACCTGTTACAGTTTTATTATAAGTATAGATTAAAAAATGTATGGCGACATAATGATATTTCTTTTGCTTATAATTTCTGTTTCTTTATAAGAAATAAATAAAATAAAATAACAACTATGGTTGGTAACAAATGGTTTTTATTTGAATACATCAACAATATTTAAAACACACTATACAACAAAACCAACAAACACAAAATACTATAACAATATTTCAAACATTTATGATTAAAATCTAAATCTGTAACTATCATTAAAAGTTCATAATAATAAACTCAGAAACAAATAAACTATTTATCGATACGGTGGAAAAACGCTACACAGCCCTATCGACAAGTTACTCTTATTGGGTAATACCAGGTAATAAGTGGAGTTGATCGTTCATACGCACTACGCTTTACATTGCCGCTCGCGTACATGACTCTGTTGGAGCGCGTTGTTCGCACCAGCGATGTACATACAAATTTACGATCCAGTCACACTAGTGAAGGAAAACATAATGTCTTTAGTATTTTCAATTAAATCATTTAAAATCAAGGTTTAATGTACTTACCGATGCAAAGATATCTTGCCATTAGTCATATTGACATTTTGGCTTCTAGCTCTGCAGGTTATTACCGCGCAAGAAGGCATTTTAAACACTTTTTTGCGCGTAAAACTTCCCAAGACAGTCCGCGGCCGACTGAGGTGTGTTTTTGGTACGTTTGAACCTTAAATGAGCGTTCGCTCAACATAGTGGCGCGCGTGACCCGCCCACATCGCCTTTCTAACCTCTTATTAAATGTTCTGTGGTGGCCACCCTCAGCGCTGTGTTGGTAAGCTCCAAGATCTCAAATATGAACGCATCGGAGCGTCCCATGCGCGATTATCAACCCTATTAAAACCCCGCCAAGTACGTGTCGGGCCATGCGCAGTGTAGGGTTCCGTAGTTGCTCGTCACAATAAATGTCCGCATTTATAAGTTTGTCGAATGTCGACTATTACTCGTAAACTTGTAATGCCTACTTAGCTGTGATAGTTTTCCTTTTAACTTCGTTAAGACAATCAAATGGCGTAAAAGCATTATGGATGTAGGCCGTGCTCATGGCGAAGCCTGGTTTGACGTTCTCACCCAAAGAGGGAGGCAAACCACCGGCTATCTAAATTGCTTATTACAGCTTCAGCTGCCCCATTTGTGGCCGTTAAGTGTTGCTCGCGTATCGGCTTGTTTAACCATAGGAAAGAATGTCGTTTTCCACACCCCCAATATTTTTAAACGACACCCCACACCATGGACAGACGAGAAAAAGAACTCACGTTCTCTTTATCAAAATTTTATTTTACCACTTTGTTTGCCTGAATGTATAGGTACCCATGCCAAATTACAGCTAAGGCCTCTGAGCTTAGCCGCGGATAGACAGACAGACGGACGCACATGGCGAATGAATTTTCCCTGGTCTGGCCTGGTGGGAGGCTTCGGCCGTGGCTAGTTATCACCCTACCGGCAAAGACGTGTCGCCAAGCGATTAAGCGTTCCGGTACGATGCCGTGTAGTAACCGAATATGGGTATGGGTTTAATATAACTGCCATGCCCCTAACAGGTTAGCCCGCTACCATCTTAGACTGCATCATCACTTACCATCAGGTGAGATCGCAGTCAAGGGCAAACTTGCAGTGGATAAAAAAAAAATACTATTAGTTTCCTTGTTTACTGGAACCCTAAGGCGCCGTCCTATTGTCATCGCTCGCGCGAGGATGCGATGCGATTTCATCGTGCGATGGAACTGGTCGCGCGATAAGAAATCGTGTGTCCTATTTTGGAGCGATACGATCACACTCGAAATGGCTCATAACAAAGATGCACAGTTTTTGCTGTCGAGTGTCGGGCAATATGTCTTTAATCGTAAACAGCATTAAAAAAAGAAAACCTGGACCACATAATATACTCTATAAAAACAGAAACAAGCGAGGTGAATTTCACAATCAGTATTTTGACGTACCTAGGTACGGAAAAAAAGGAAACATTTGTCTTATGTCAACAGAAACATTTGAACAGACACTCTTCCCTACGTGGTCGAGCGTGCGCCATTAGGACATTCAGTACAGCCCCCCGATTACGTAAGAATTGTCGCTCAAATGGTAAAGGTTCGGCGTCAAAGTAAAATAAACCATGACAGCATTGAATTAGAGCTCAATTTCGTCTGCCCATTCTTATACGTTTAGGGTATCGTACATACCTAAACGTATAAGAATGGGCAGACGAAATTGAGCTCTAATTCAATGCAGTTATGGTTTATTTTACTTTGACGAAAATCTTTAACGTTTGATCGGCCATTCTTACATGATTCAGTACGTTTGATCGGCGATCGTCCGTGCGTCGAAAACTAGACAATTAGATCGCATCACATGATCGCGCGATCTTCAATAGGACTTTCAGTCAGGGGGGAGACACTTTCCTTTAGTATGATGATTTACAAAGATAAAACTGCCATCTGTTTTATGGGGTAACAAACTTTTCGGCAAACAGTATGCAAGAGCCTCAACAGATGGCACCTTATTTCAGAATTAAATTAAGTATTCCCATACCAAAAACTTACTACTATTTAGGTACAACTTTATGGTTCTAAAGTTTAAAAAAAACTTATTAAGTATATTTAAGTATTTTTCAATTCAATATTAGATAAAAAAAAACATTATATTTTTACTTCATTAGTCAATAATTAAGATAATTTGACCATATTGTTCAAGTGTTGTTTATTTTGTCCTCTAAGTTTTAAGTAGTATTTATCAATTAAAAAGTCAAAACTGGCAACCCTAACTGGACGTACTGGCTACAGGCTACTGTCAAGTGTCAAATTCACTAATCAGTTGAATTTTGAATTCAATTATTGAAAATTTAGAATTTTTTAGAATTTTATGATTCAGTTTTGCCTTGGTAATTTATTTTGCCATTTAATTTAAAGAAAGAAAAACTAAAAGGATGTTTTGTAGATTTCACAATTAATATTAATTTGTACAGTTGGTGCAGAAACATTAATAGAATTTTGTCCGGCAAGATCACATAAGAAGGTGTCTTAAATTATTATTAGTATTAGTGTATGGTGAATTAAAGAAAAACGCTGCTTACGTACGGTAATAGTGTACGTATTATAATAAACGTAAGCAATATAAAAATAAAAAATAGTTTGAAAATTGAACTTTTCTTATTTTAGCTATAAATTCCTACCCTTCTGTGAATTCAGAGAAACCAGTTTTGTTCTAGTAAGCTAATACATTATATTTATGTGGCAAGCCTGTAAAGTATATATTATTTTTAGTCAGTTTATATAATGGTATAGGAAAAAAGTTCCTTTGCCACAATATTAATTAAATAGCAGACTGGAACATTATTGTGGTATATTTTTTTGATAATATCTGGAAGCTATAATAATTATTCTGTCGTGTTAGCTCTGTTCACAGGAAATCAATATTTTGGTGCCAAACCACACAAACTAAGTTCTTCGTTATGGAATAGTATGGATATCCTGACTTTCTGTGAATATTATCTTAATGGTTGAAAGTATACAATAATGGCAGAAAGTCTGAATAACACAAATGTGTTTCCATTATATTCCTAAACAAAGAACTTATAATTTGGCGCCAGAATATTGAATTCCTGTGAATAGCATGGTAGGTGTAGGTATATATATAGCAATTAGTGTTGGAACCAAAAACCAGATGGCGCTTCAAAATGAATTGGCCTAAAATGCTGCGAGAGGGCTCTCTTTTCCCTGTATATTATTATACTCTTTGCTTTCAGTAGAACACAGTATGTTTGAACGCACGGGCGCGCGATCATTTTCGTCGGACGCACGCATCATCGCACGAGCGATGACAATAGGACGGCGCAGCGCCTAAAACGCCAATATTTACCAGATTCTGTTGTTTGGTTGTTTCTTACCAAAAATTAATTAGACTTGTTAATGTATGTAAATAAGCAATAAAAGTGTAATCATAAAGGTTTATTTAATAAATTAGTATAATAATTGTTTCTGTTTGTATTCATTTAGTATTTTTATACCTCAGAAAATTCTGACCGTGGACATTGACACCGCGAGTCAACGCGCACGCGCACGCGCAACGCGAGTACGCGTGGCGCCATCTATTGTTCGGGTCGGGGTTACAGTGATCAATATATTATTTTGATCAATAATTCAAAGACGGTAGAATTCGTCTTGTATTAAGTAGTATCTAGAGAGTTCAATCCTCGAAGGCGCGCCTTTTTTTTATCATCACAAAATGATAAAAGTAAAACTTTATCATGCAGTATATCATAGAATGAAAAAATATTGATTTATTGAAACTATGTACCTTATAGTGACCATTTTAAACACACGACTTTTAAAAATAATGTTTGTGAAGCAATTTTCCTGAAGAAACGAAAAATATAGTGGGGTGCGTCGTCGTAGAAGGAACCACCTAATCATGGAATTGCAGTACAAAAGTCTGTAAATTCTAAAAGAAAAATAAAACTTCAAGGCATTTTTTTATCATTATATATATTTTGTCAGAAGGTAATTAATATCGTGCCAAAACAGTAACAAATTATTAGTAAGAAAAAAATCATGACTGCATCTAGCATGTACTACAGATATTGAGACAAACAATATACTCTACACGGTCAGAAAAGGACAACATTTAACACTTATTTCACAACATTTGAACAAATACAGTTGGCGTTGTACAACACTATTAATTTTTTAATCGTGAACTATAATTAACACCAATACGCCTAATAGATACTGTATTTTTCTACAAATTTTTATTTATTTCTGAGGGTAGTTACGAGCAAATTGAACTGTTAAGAAATATACGCCCAATGCGAATCTATGTTAAGAATTATAATAACAACTTTTTCATTTTCAATTTAAAAATTGATCTTTATATTATAAAAAGAGAATAAGGTAAGAAAAATAATGAATTATTATTATTAAAGATAAATATTAGTCTATTAGCTAACAGCTGCTTTTATGAAGCTTATAATTTTTTTGTACATTATCAGTTAAAATCAATTAAATAGTCACATTCGGTAGAGGAATCAGTTCATTAATGTAAATAGAATATTTCATTGGCAAGGTATACAATTAGTAAAATAAAATTTTAGTCAGTAAAACAATAAAAATAAACATTTCATTTAAAACCTATATTAGAGCATCAAAATGTCTCTAGGTTAATTTATACGTCATATAATTTTTAATGAAAAGTAGTCAAATAATTACTATATGAATGAATGATTTGAATTATTATCTACTATTAAAATAATTGCCAACAACCAACACTTGGACATAAACTGTAAAATATTAAAATTTTCGATAAGAATAAATTATTTAAACAAACGCATTTCTAAAATATAACTATACTGTAAACGACAACCATAGGCCGTGCGTTATGTTGAGCGCAAGTTGATACGTCAAGAGCACCGCTGACCGCGCTACCGAATAAATCGGCCATACAGACAACATTCAAGGCCTATTTTTCGCTGGCAACACTTCAATTTGCACGCACTACCCACATTATAATACTGCGCTCGCAGACCGTCCTCAGAGATGACCGTTTACACTCCAACAATATTTACCTGCGCTAAGTTCAGTCTGTCACATGCCTCTATCTAAACATTAATCACAATAATATTAGCACGAGAACTTGAAGGAAACTGAAGAGGTGCTTGATTAGAGTACCCTACATCTCTACCAGTCAGCTGGTAAAGTACTTTTGCCAAATGTCAAATGTATCTTGGGCTAAGTATGGACTGAGAACAATTTTTTTTATCAACTACAAATTAGCCCTTGACTGCGATCTCACCTGATGGTAAGTGATGATGCAGTGCGAGTCTGATAAGACGGTAGCGGGCTAACCTGTTAGGGGTATGTCAGTTATATTAAACCCATCCCCTTATCGGTTTAAATAACGCAAGAAACTGGCTTTATAAACTTTCAGCAATTATGTCTGACATAAATATGCCTAGTTACATAGAGCAAAGTCAATGTTAGCTCTATAGATCTCAACCTTGGGTGACAGGCAAAATAAAATTTATTTTTGAAAAATGCCAGAAAATTACATCATAATATTAACTTCACAGCACTATTTTCCTGCATGGTATGAGTGTTACAATGGCGAAAGATTAAGGAATCAGAAATGGCACATCCGCCTAAAATTAAAAATACAAGAAAAGTTTAGATAAACAGGTCTAGCTTATTAAATCAGGTAATTCAGAAGAACCTGTATGCAAATAGCTTTATCAAACACCTCACAAATTCCAACTGACTCTCGCGCCAAATTGAATATATGGAGCTAACACGGAGAGAAGACATGTCAAAATATTAATCGCAATAATTATTATATATTATATTTAATCATTCCAACTATGACAAATGCTATTACTGTCGGCAAGTGAAAGTGAGCTACACTTAAAAATATTATTCCTTGGTCCATGCGACATCGACAGCTTGTTGGCATCTTATGAAATAGTTCTGTTCCATTATCAATTTTTACTTTGAAAAACACGCAAGTGTTGGTACTTTCTAAATTTCGATATTACACGTCTCAATTTAAATCAAGTACAAAGAAAGTCGAAGTTCCAACTGTCTCGTTTTCAAATATATTTAGAACCACATAAATAAATAAATTTCTCCTTTGAAAAAACGGAGCTCTCAGTAATTTTTGGGGCAATAACTGTAGATGAGATAATATTTAGAGATGAGATATATTCTAAACTTTCCTTATTTTTCTGTATTTGAAAAAGTTATGAAAACGGAAAACTACTAGATAAATAAGATATAAGGTACTTCTCTGAATACATAGTATCTTCTCTGAGTTAATGACGAGTCCAGACAAAAAAAATTGTTCGCTTTACTAAACGTATTTTAAGTTTGATTAGTGTTTAATTTTCGTGAGAGGAGACGTGTATACATCGAAAGAACACCATAGCATACCGTAAAATATTACATCGCGCTTCCAATACCATGGAATTAAGTTTTAATAAGCTCATAAAATTCGTTATTCACCACAGACAGTATATTTATTTTGTATTAATCTTAAAAACACCTAAGTATCTTTTATAACGGACAGATCCAAACATTTTTCACATGAGATAAGGACTAGCGAATACTTCAATTCATCTAACTCGTCATTTGTTAACTTCAGATGTGCACCCCCGAGCAAGTTAAAATGGAAATACCCACTAATTATTATTGGGTTTAATGAAAAAGGTTATTTCCTTAGTAGTTGATTAATATAGTTGTTATTAATCAACAAATAATTTCGTTCAAGTAGGGTGAATTTAGTAAATGATAATAATATTATAATCCCTAAATTCATAAAAATAAATTTAAAGTCTCCATCTGCAAGTTAAGAAACGACGATTACAAACTCGTGTTTGTAACTACATAGCATCGTTTAAACAACAAATAGTCATAACAAGAAACAAAAATATTACTTACAAAAAAAAAACTGAACGTAGAATAAAAATACACACACTATCAATCGGTTTCGAAAACAATGGCAGTGTGTAGAGTTAAGACAAAATGCTGGGGTATACAATATTCTCTAAAGCAAAAGTGTTTTATATTTGTCTAGTACAAAAAGCGTTGAAATATAATTTCAGTAATCAGATTCTGGTGTAGATATTCAGCTGTCCACGGTAATTCAGACAGGAACTCATACATCATCTTTTTCTAAAGATATAAAAACCTATATCTGACACCAAGAAGGTGCATGCAAAAAGTTTGATATTTTGATAATCTTCTTGGAGTCAGTTACAATATTCTTTTTTTGTACCAAAAGTTATAAAAATATATCTTTTACAGTAATGAGAAATGTCACTGAACATACGGACTGGATGAGATTTCACAAATCGAAACAAGAGCAGAATACCTTCCCAATACAACTTCCCCATAATATAGTAACAACAGAATACCAACTTTGCGTAAATCACTTAAACTTAAACGTACAAATACATTAATGGTGTCGGGAAGTAGTTAGCACCTCAATGAAAACTTATTCGATATACGTATGCACAAAAGAACGATAGGTATAGTGGCGCATCGTTAGTAGGTATAGCAACAGAGCAAACCAACAGGTAAACTTTATAACACCTCTGTGCCTTGTGAGTTTAATAATTGTGCACCCACAGCGATTTTAAACTGCTCGCCTGTTAAAAAACCGCACGCGTTTAGTAACTTTAGTATTTAGTAACAAGTGACGATTGCAATTAGCTGCGATTTTTAACAGACGACAATTTTCGCCTTACCGTACTTACGCAGTAGCTACAGTGTAAAAAAAACTTAATTCATCGACGCTTAAAACTAGAAAAATATTTTAGAAATTCTCACTTACATTTAAGAGGAACTGGCAAAATAAATCCTGTATTTTTCCATTACCATCGAAAATCAATTACAGAAAAAATCCGGTATTTTGGTCCGCACGTGTTGAAAATTCATGATGCCATTCCTATAAAAATTGGACAGAACCGTACGCGAATCGGCGTGTAGCAAAAATATTAGTTACGTCTATGAACGCTAAACAGCTGAAAATACATCAAGTCCACTAAAATATATCCGATAGAAAAACTGTCTATTGTTACGACAAAACCCCGTAGAAGCAACGTTAAACTTAACAAACTAAATATAGTAAGATTATAAATCGTGGTGGCAGCCCTATGTGTCGGGCCCGGCACGAGCGACTATCACATATCTCTATAGGACTCGCCACCGTTATTGTCCACAATCATGCCTCGCTAAACTACACTTGCAACTTATATAGAACCTTCAGCTCTAACGACGACGACCCTTAGTATACAAAACAGTGATTAAAACTTTTTATTAGAATAGAGTATTTTTGTGCAAACGATGCAAGTTATGGCGCCCAAACGGGGCCTCTAATTGTTCATAAGACATCAAAACGCCGCTCGACGGCGATACAACTAACCGACCCACATTCCTTTAAAGGACACCGATATTATGCTATTTAATATAAAAGTTACAATATTTCAAGATTGAACCATGCACGACTATGAAACATGTAACTATAGATTCGTACTGTAAGCTTTAGAGCCTTATCTGTCTAACTTCACCTAGTGACGAAGACTCCTAAAGATATCTTTTACACAACTAGCATCATTTAAAATTAGATTATAAAACCGACTACGATACACAATCTTGCAGGAATATCTATCTAAACAGTGAGTTAAGAATACTTTTCAGCTACATTTTTTTCTCGTTCTGTTGTTTTTTTCTTTTCTATAAATATCCATTTCGTAAATTATTATCAAATTCGATAAAGCTCTAAGATTGTTCCACATTCTCGTAAATTAATTCTCAGGCGTCTGAGACGAAACGAAGGGATCTGTATTATTACCAGGAACGCTAATATTAAAAATAAACTCACTGGATTACTCCACATTCAACGATTAACACCGAGATTTAATAGCTTCTTATGAAGCCATTGATGTCTTTAAATAATAAGAAAAATATATTCCAGTCTTGCTAAAGGTACTTCCCCTAAGCGCATCCTAACGCAAAACTAGCATCAAACTAGCAGTGCCGTGCTTTGTACATTTAGGATTTTAGGAGCAAAATAACTATAGTTAATAACACTTTACTAGCACTTGTTAACAGTTACCACAAGAATGGGGTCCTAAATAGTTCTTTGCAAGAACGCTATTAATGTCTAGGTCCAATAAAATATTTTGTTTATAAAATAGCTGATAATAATAAACAATACAAAATATTCGCTACCAAACTCGAGCAATTTGACTATCTACGAAAATCTAGCGTTTATATATTATGTAGATTAAGGTAATTTGTTATACGAGTACGTATATTGTGACTTGGTAGCGTAAAACAATTCTTGAACTAATAATGTGTCGCAAAACCAAGTTGCGCCTAACATGGGGCATTGATTTTTTTCCGGGCGCCATATTGACATAAGTCAATATCAATATGGCGCCCAAAAAAATACATATACACTATACATACATATTTAAATATATAAAAATACTTAAACAGTTTTACATATTATTTTATATTTTTGAATTGACGCTTTTGCGAGCTGCCGTAATTATAAAAAATAACGTCAACGGTAACCTGAACTTTCCCTTGATACGCACGAAATAGCAACTTCTTTCAACTTGAATCCTTCATATGGACTGACTGGGCCGGACTGGACCGGTAACTCAAATAAAAATTACTTTTACCGAAAAATGTTCATTTGTCAACTCACCCATGCAAAATATTATTTCAAGTATTATTTTACGTTACCGATCATAAAGGAGCTTTACATTTCAAACTTAATAAAATTAATCTATATTAATGGCCAAAATTCTACATTAATTCACATCTGGAACATTTGGCATCATCCTACAGATAATAATTATTATAGACAGCGCATAAAAATAAGCCCACAGATAAAATTACGTTTTTTTGTATAGGACGAACTTTTGACATTAGGAAATATAGAATCACTTAACATTTATTATACCATAAGCGTTCATTTTATTGGTATTATTAAGTACTGAAGGATTTTGGTTTTAGTATCTTTCATACTGCATTATGGACTAAGGACAAATTCATTATAATTAGGAATATATCACACAATTCTTATAAGATATGCTGTTATAAGCGTTGGTCACATAGAAATTCAGAAAATCATATGTTATAAATACGTTAGAGAATTTATTATTAAGAGAACTTAACATGTAAAGGACTATCTCATTTTTGAGATGAATGCAAGAAGCGCGGTTGAATTGTAGTGTGGTGAGACAAAAACGTGAAAACTCAGTCAAATAAAACATTTGGAAAAAGATAATATTTCTATTTCGCATACGGCGTGTTAGTTTTCTAAAGATATTAATTATTTATGATGATTAATTGTAAGATCTGAAAAATATATTTTTGAGTTCAAATCTAAAATTTCGTTGAGCTCTTTTAACAGGAATTAAATTATACCATTGTCAGTCCATAGAGCTCAGTCGCAGACAGACAGGACTTTATTTTATTCAAATCTATTTTTACACTGTTTACAGAACAGATAAATTATTATTATTACTTAACTATTCACGTTTTTGTCCCAATCCGACGTTTTTGGGACCAAATGCACCGAAAGCTTAGTCTATGCTTTATGGACGGAAGGAAAGTTTGGAGCTAACAAAAGTACGGGCAGTGGTCGATTGGTGCGTCGCGTATTATCGGAAAATTACTTACGACGCGACGCGACCAGAAATAAACTTCACACATCCGAACGACACACGTCTCGTGAATGTAGTTTTTCTGGTATTTATATGACTATTTTAACTTGATTTGACTAAGTATTCGTCAGCTAAAAGTATTAGGGTCGGGTAACGTGTCGTACTCGTAAGTATGTTTCCATTCTAATCTTAATTAAGACATTTTCAGTATAACCTGCACAAAAGACAAACAAAAAATTGACAACTGCTGCTTTATAAAATTTAACAATACCTATGCTTTTTTTAAAAGATTGGCTACATTATTATAAATGGCAGTTTTATCTAATTGTACCTCCATTTCAGGAAGTATAGTATTTTTAATAAAGGATATGTCATATTTTGTTAGTTAGCAGATGCTCGAGATTTTTATTTCGTAAATAGGTACTTAGTTAGTAAATACATATGCGTAGTTATTAAATGTCGAAGTAAATATGCAGATTTATAATATTAATTATAAAATAAATTTTACATACTATAAAATAGGTAAAATAAGAGGCAGTGTTGTCAGTTCTTTCTTTAACTTTTGTGTCGCTTATTGAAGTATTAGTTTATACCGAAATTCACAGCCGTCATACCCTAAAGCCGCGATTTTTTTTATTCATATATTTTTTTTACAATAATTTAAGGCATGCCGTGTCTAATTTTTGCCAAACATTTTGGCAAATTAATGAGCAAAAGAGGTCAGTGTAACCAGTGACCATTTTCCGTGACAGTAACAGTGTGACCGTTTTCTTTAGGCTTTGAAATATTTTTGAATATTTATTTTCAGCTCACATCAGGACCTGTGAGCGCTCAACCTTAAAGTTAAGTTTCTCCGGTAACTATTTTTTTCCCCTTCATATTCATCATGCAAAGGTTGAAAATAAAGAAAAGCGACGCGCCAACCAACAAAATTTGTTTTTAAAGGAAGCTAGTTGCATTCCAAAAATTTCATAATATTATATTCATACTAACTTTACCGTCACCTAAGCAAGCAATATTTCATAGCCACCGTAACTCAACGGTTCGTTAACAATTATCTACAAAAATAATAATATTAGGTAAATAAATTCATCTGTCAAATGAAAAATAAATAAAGAGTATCAACAACCTAAAGCTTAGGTACCTATATAACCTGTGAGCGATGCGGCGACAAGAGATGCAAATTATTAAGTAAGTGGTGTTGTTAAGCAAAGCGATTATATTCTGGAACTTAAGCCCATAATATCTTCGACGGAAGTTAAAAGTTCGGAATTTATTGAGTATTTTTTTTTTATAAAAAAGAAGCTAGCACATTACAAAATCTTTTAGGTAGCTTAGGGATTACATTAACATGTTGAAATTGTTTTTGATGTTCAAGCTAGCAAAGGAAATGTAAGCCTAATGCTCTATAACGTTTACGCTCCATTTACGTCAGTGCAACGGCATGCCACAGGGACGCATGGTACATATATTTTTAAATATAGCAAGATTCGCCGGACCGTCATTCCGTAATTATTCCAAATCTACAACACGATGTTGTCTTTGCATGAAATAGATGATCGCATGCTGGTTAAAGCCGCTAGCTAGGTTAAGTTTACATTCGTAGCGTGTCGCATTGTCGCGAGTCGTTGCTCCGGCGTAAAACAATCTTACGAAACCAAGCACTTTTATCGCTTCGCATCGCTTACAGTACAACCAAAGCCTATTAAATTTTCTCGCTAAATTCATAACAATTTTTTTACATATAGCTCTTACATTTCACACCAAGAAAACTGATAAGCGTTAGAAAGGGCTCTGAGGTAAATAGTTACTATAATATGGCAACAATCAAGTGAAACTCCAATTTTAACGGCGTTTGAAATGATAAAAAACAAGAAATACAATAATTAAACTATCTACTAAAATTAGCTAAGAAACTAAATTATTGTGCTATGCATTAAAGGGGATCCCTAGATTTCCGCAGTCAGCAAGACTTGGATGAAAATTGCTTAAACCAACTCACAGACTGTTCTGTCTACAACTCACATACTACAATAATACTGTAGAACAATTTCGATATAGCATGGGGATCCCTCCAAAGATTAAAAATCGATTATTTGACTAATTCTAAAACTTACTATGTGCGAATTCATTGTACTAAAATAGATTTTCTTTATATAAACGGAAGTGATTTTATAAACGGGGTTGGTATCATCAGTGGGATAAAGGGGCTCGTATATCGGTAACGAGTTCTTAATACTACAACATTGAAATCACATCGAAAACGGGCTATCCGTAACACTGGTTATTTATGGACTATTACTAACATTTAGATGAAATAACGCCTAGACTATTGCCCTATGTTATAGGCCTTTGGAACATCTAGTCCAGTGGTTCCCAAAGTTTGCACCCTATATTAAAGCCTCGGCACATGCACGGTGGAACGTCACAGTTTAAGTACACATTAAGCATGTCACTTTGTAGAGGACGTCAGCAAACTGAAGAGCTATACCTACTCCTACGAGTGCTTCGCAGTCTCAACATTTCACACAGTTTCCGAGATAAAGAAATCATTCCGTTCAATTCGGAGTTTATTAGCTATTTTCCAACAAAGCTCCTTAGAAAAACACCGCTTAAAATCACAAGATTTGGAAACAACTGCACTAGAACTTCATCACTACAGTGTATAACATCACATTCAACTATCTACGTGTCACAGTTTGGGAGACTGTGCTTTATGATAGAAAAATCATTTCCTATTTTTGACGATTGCCTAAAATATTGCCTACCAACCCCCCCTCAGTAATAATCTAATAGTCCAACAAATAAATAAAATGAACAATATTAAATAAAAAACGACAGATTAAATAAATCTTGACGTCTCACTAAAGCGATAAAATCAACGTTTCAAACTTCATTTGTAATTTTGTACAATATATCGCATATAAGACGATGTTTAAAATGCATGCTTTAGTAACGATGTTTAAAATGCATGCTTTAGTAACGATGTTTAAAATGCATGCTTTAGTAAAATAGATTAAAGTAGATTGCGTATTGCGGGCTATAAAAAAAATCTTATTTACGGTCTAATCTTAGGTACGGACGTTTTTTGCCGGCTAACTTCCCATCCGCATCGCCCCATTAGGAACTAACGTTCCAAAAGCAGCTATTCGAAAAATATAGATCAAAATATGTGTATGTTACTGGTAATAATATCATGTTTACAACATTCTATAAAGAAGGCTTATGAAGGACTATTTAAAATGCCAGAAGGCACTAAACATAAATAGTGTCAAACTTTTCTTAGTTTTATGCGGATATTTCGTCAACCGATCTAAATTATAGACATTACCTGTAACATAATAGTTATAGATATTTTACAATGCCCTCAAAATATGCAATCTTTTTAATCTATTATTATATATAAATAATTATTAGCTCTGAAAGAGTTTAATACATTTAAACTTAAAACCTAGACAAAACTAAGCATGGAAGAATCTATGATTGTTTTGGTTTTGCACTGCCTTTACAACGACAGTAAAAGTAATTTTTCTCACCTCCGGGCGGAAAGCGTCAATTTTCCTCCCGCTGCGCTAAACGAAAATGCCGCTTTCCGCCTCCGTCGAGGAGAAAAATAGTATACACACCACGGGCAGTAAATAAGAAAGCCTCAGATCACATGTTTATTGACCTCGGCTTCGCCTCGGACAACATTTACATGTGATCTGAGACATTTCTTATTTTACTGCCCTAGATGTGTAATATACTATTGTGCTTTATATATTAAAGCGTCTTTTTTGCAGTTATAAATATTTATGCATATCGTTATTGTATCGGATAAAGTAGTTTTCATCTTTGATATAGCAATATTTTAAAGTAAAAAACATATAGGTATAGGTATATACTTATATTCTAAAATTAAGTATAATCAAAAAATATCAGACTACCTTAAAAGTTCTATGTATAGTTGTTTGTTTATATAATTATGTAGTAATTAAATAGTTAATGATAAAAAAATGAATAAATGAAGAATGGCAAATTTTGAGCAAACAACAAACCACGATGTTTGAGCAAATAAATTATTTTCAACCTCATTTATGATATATAGGAGAAAGAGTAGGCTTTAGTTATAATTAGTTTAAGTGAAAATGTAAGAAAAATATGTTTAACATTAACCTTCTTGCCTGTAAATAAAAAGTATTGCAATATCGAAGACGAAAACTAACTTTTTCAAGCTTTATTTTATACTTATCTATTATTTGAGGAACTGGCAATCAATTCATTAAATGGTAAAGCTTAATTTGCTGACTAACCATTATACTAAAAACATATTTTATAAATAAAAACTAAACGAAGGAAATAATGGAAAAAAAACCTCTAAGAAAACACAAACCAACCCTAATATTAATGTTCAATTCCATAAATCAATTCGCCCAAATTCTAACCCTAAAAACCTTACACAAATTCATCAAAATTGTTTCACTTTATATGTGCTACACTTACACAACTAGTCATATAACTTCATTTGTTTATATATTTGCACGAATTTTGATAATAAAATAGAGTCAACTAGGTATTAAGAAACATCACATTTTTAGTAAAAAAATTACTGGTGTGAACGAAAATCAGACCTACTCCTAAGATTGATTTCTCTTACTTCATTTCACTTTTGCATAATATATTCTGTCAAATTCACTTCATTCGATACTCTATATAATTCGAAATAAATTCATCGTCACCTTAAGTTGCCAATCGCAATGACTAGATATTATAGCACAAAGTGCATTGGAAAATGATTATAATTAAATAAAAATATGCATTCAAACAGTTTTTTAGATAATTATAAAACATACATCAGGCACTTTTATTTTTATTTATGATACCACTTTTTAGTAAGTGTCAAGAGGTATATCAAAATATAGTTCTGAGTCAATGTTTACATTTTCAAGCAAACTAACGTGCGTTGTGCGTTGGCGTACATCTGTCATCTTATATGGACGAGCAAACGTCTTGATACAAAATTGGGTATTTGACAACTAGTCAAATCAGCAACTTTTTTTCAAGAGTCAAAACGCATGCTTAGTACGCAATTTTGTATGAAATATTGAATAGTGACGTCAAAGTTCGACGCACTTTTTTATTTTAATCGATAGTTTAAAATAGTTATTCAACAAAAAACTAACAAGGGACGTGGATATTAAGATTTTTGGGAGATCCTCTATTTAATAATGGCTAAAAAATAATTTATTTGCATAGTTGTCAAATAGCCAATTGTCCACAGTAACAGTTGTGAAGTCACTTAACTTGAAAACTTAACTTTAACTTAAGGCTCTGAACTTCGAGTTTAGTATTTATTTCACGTTAGACAAACATGACACTGCGGCGTTCGTTGATCGGTCTTTGTATGAAGATTTTGACGTTTGTACGCCCATACTAAACGACAGATCTATCTAATCGCATAAGTCACGCCAGTAACTTGAAAAGTTACAATATTCGTGGCACGAACGCATAGAATTTATTCTTTGCACGAACGCGGTTTTACAGTTTTCGCTCACACCAAGCGAATTTGGCAAGTAAAGTCAAACCAGCCATTTCCTTATCGACAGACGAAAAGACCTAACACATTTATATATTTATAATATAAAACCTCAGCCAAGCACGATTAATAAATTACGCAAGGTATCAGATACGCATACGAACTAATCTACACACATCCTATTTCAAATAGAGTTACATATATTTTTGAACATATTAACTATTCTGGTCTCTCATACCTGTAAGTGTATACGAAAAACACTTTTTATAATTATAATAATAAATATTCGAGTTGTTATGTAAATGCACGGGTATTTTGTTAATTTTAAAAAGTGTACTTCATATAATAGTTTTTTTTTATAAATTTACTGTTGATATGATAATTATTTAGGATTGCAACGACCCCATTTAGAATTTGTTTGCCAAACCCTACAGACTTAGCAACGCGAAAATTATCGAGTTAAGTTTCTAAAACTTAATGATCGCGCTCAAAAAGATCAATGTCATTCATTCATTAGACAGAAAAATGAGCTATGTCCACTCATTCAGAAATGTGTAAGACCTGAATATTGTTTAATACTTTCGAATATTTGTTACACATGTGGAAATCGTAACTCTTTCCGCGTTTTCTTATTAAAGGCTTTTAAAATGAGCTAGAATACCAACATCATAATATATTAGTATCGCATTAATATATTAGGTAAATATTTAAAAGAAAGGCTGTAGCCATCTGATAAGAGTTCACTTTTAAAGGATATAAATGCTACATTTACGTAAAAACCTGTTAGTTTGAGAAAAATGGCTGCATTCGATCTAAAACTAACGAATATTGTCAAGGGGACGCAGTGAGTAAAAAACGTATAAAACTTTGTTGTCCTTTTCAAAAAGTGTTAGCCTAGATTATAAAATTTGAACGTAGTTGCTCAGCAGTGAATAATTATTAATAGTAGATTAGTAGCCAAGGGCTGTAAGGCATCAATTGCAGCCCGAGATATTTAGGCGCACGAGCGCAGGGAGGGCGCCTATAGTTCGAGGGTGCAATTGATGCTTACACCCGAGCTAACTACTCTGCTTTACATCTCGATTGTGAGGTAAAGTAGGTCCTTATTACCCCCAAATGGAGCTTGTAGGTGACCAATTAGCGCTCGAGGGTAATAATGTAGAGCTAGAAAAGCCTTAGGGCGGTAAGTAATTAAAAAAAAAACTCTTCACTCTTTCAAAAAGTTCGCGTACATCTAACCATCATACTTTTTTTAATTACTTACCGCCCTAGGGCTTTTCTAGCTACATTATTACCCTAGAGCGCTAATTGGTCACCTACAAGCTCCATTTGGGGGTAATAAGGACCTACTTACCGAATATGAGAGATGTAAAGAGAATAAAAATGTTAACATCACAGTGAATAAGTCTTGGATTTTTTAGTTTTAAATGCAGCCAAGTTTCGTAGTTCCCAATTAATTTTAAGGTCATTTTAGAGTGAAAACCTTTTGCTGTGCCTACATAAAACATATTATCCCTGTAATACTATAGCAAAAATAACTTAATGTGTATTATTTTAAATCATATCATGATCACAACAGCTATAAAGATCCGGTACCATATTTTCATGTCATTATTTTATGTCTAGTATATTATTATGACAGTCATTATTTAATTTCTTAACCATCCGAATCTTATACTATATAAAATTTATTTAATTTAATAATTACATATTTCAAACTTTCCTGTTATTCCTTACACTTCTCCTTTTTTATCACTTTTACTTTACAATCGAATTATCACACTGGAAATGTACAGACATTTGAAACATCTAATTTGAATCACCATCTGAAAATCTTAACCAACCAGAAGACGAAACTCGTATACCTTTTAATAAATAAACTTCACTTTCCCATAACCGGGTTATATAAATAAGCGAGAAAAAAATATCTATAAAAGTGAATTGAATACAAATCTTCACTTAATAATTTATGTAAAAGTGAATTTTATTTTTGTCTGTGTAGCTGTCAAGTTTTCGCTCTAAAATGAAAATAGGGCATTTATAGGTCCGTAATAATATTCCGAAATTAACAAGTGCATGAAACTTAACTATACAAATATAATCTGAATTTAGGCATTGCATTTGTCCAAATATACAGTTTACAGGTATTCTATACTAAATATTTAAAAGGTAGGTATGTTTTATACAAAGTTCAGAACAAATACAAAGTTACTTTTCATCAATCATACACGTACGTACACACGAGCGCTTTTCAAATGCGCGTTAAAAAAGCGTCGAATAAAAACAAATTCAATTTCGACCAACTGTTCCCCACCAAAATGTTACATTATTACGGACCTAAAATTTAAGGTTTAAGGTAAAAAAAATGTATTTTATACATTTAATTGATAGGTCCGGTGGCCAAGTAGTGATATGGAGGTCTATTGTGAACGAACCGGCTGTCATACCTCTGGCTCCTTTGGTAGAAGTCGTTCCGTTGGTTCACTTTTCTGTAGTTCTGCGTTCTGCGTTGGTTCTTCTCTTTCTCTGGCTGTTTGTTTGCTTGCTTTTGGTCGTTCTCTTGTTTTGTCTCGCTCTTGGCTGGTTGACTTTCGGTGGAAGGTTTTTCCTGAAGGAAATAATTGCAATGGTATTAATAGTATCACTTCATATTGAAGTTTGAAACTAAATACCTTATAGTTTATACCAATTTTCATGGATATGGTTATGAACTTAATGTGACGATATTATATCCCAATTCAAGGGGGTTTAAACACTTGAATGGAGGGAGGAAGGGATATTCAAAAATCGAGAAGCACGTATTTCTTTATTTTAACTAATTTTTATGGATGTAATTTGTAAAATTACAGATCCCGATAGAGGTGGAAATTTCAAAATCCTTTCTTAACGAGCGCCTATCATTAAAGGATTGTATTGTCAAAATTATTAGTTTCTTAACCGAACGCAAAGCTTGAAAGGTTCTGCGTTGATAGATCAGTCAGTCAGCTAGGACACGTTTTTTATAATGTACCTACTAGCTGATGCCCGCGTGGAATAACTTTTTTTAATTCTTACTCCTTAATTTTCCAGGATAAAAAGTAGCCTATATCACTCTCTAGGTCTTCAACTTTACCCATGCAAAAAATCACGTCGATCTGTTGCGACATGATCGAAGGACAAACCAACGAACCAATAAACCAACAAACAAACACTTTCGCATTTATAATATTAGTATGAAAGATTAATAACAATATTCTATGAATGAAGATAAGTTACCTCCTTTTGCTCTTGAGGCTTTGGTTTGGCGTTATTGGGAGTGCTGGTTGAGCTTTCTTGTGACGACTTCGGCGACGCCTGCGCTGTCAGCTGCGGCGAACTCTCGCCCTATAACATTATATAGAGCTTTTACATATTCGCCTCGACGTCCGTCCTCATGATCATAAGAGGAGACTGTGGCTAAAGAGGTTCGAATATTTTAGTATGGAGTGGCCTACCTTTTTTTGAGGGGGAAATCTTCTCCAGATACCTGATATCCTGGGGGAGAGTGCGGGTGATGTGGGATTTTTACCCACTAAAACCCTTCATCATCAGACGTTGTCAATAACGTCTGATGATGAAGAGTTTAGATACTCTTATTCGAGTCGTATGCGGAAGGACGCGGGTACCCTCCGCATTATTATTTCAAGTAAACTCCTACCATTATTTGATTAATAGAAAGGGTCACGACCCTCAGTAATGAGGAATACGACGCAGAGAGAATTAGCTGGCATTCATACATGCAAGTATTATATAAGGCAAATTCTTCTAAAGCGTCAGGTTACTGAGATATAAGCTGCCAAAGTTGCAGTCTATTCGATGTGAGTGAGCCACGGTGAGTGTGAGATCGCACCACATAGCACAGCGAGCGCGGCGGGCGCACACACACAGTTGCTTCACCGTGTCGTCCGCTAGCTGTAGTGTGGCGGGCCTTATGATACATTACACACTCTAACTCCTAGTACTCACGTGCAAGTGCGAGTTTGAATGCGGAGCGAGCGCCACGGTGAGTGTGAGATCGCACCACATAGCACAGCGAGCGCGGCGGGCGCACACACACAGTTGCTTCACCGCGTCCGCTAGCTGTAGTATCGCTGCAAAAATATTGGAATAGCTTAAATTATATAAAAATTTTGAATTTTAAGAGAATTTTAAATTTTAAGAGAATTTTAAATTTTAAGAGAATTAATTTATTTTGGCCCAAATAACAATAGTAATTTTTCACAGTGCACATAACCGAGTGGCTACATAAGTGGGAGGTGGTCCTTTGATTAATAGTGTTGTGGTCCCACAACACTATTAATCAAATCAGCAAGTGTATGATCAAATATCGAATACGGATATTGTGTGTTCTCGCGTGTGGTACTCACGGTCGCTGCGCATGTAGCGCGCGTGCGCAGAGTGCGGCGCGAGCTCGCGGCGGCGCGCGGCCTGCACGCCCGCCACCGCGTTCCGCCACGCTAGCATCGCGCTCTCTACTTCGCTGTGAGGCGCTCTGGAAGTAAAGGGGCTCGGTTAGAGCAAACAACACCAGAATAGCAAACTACTAGGGATGATGACAACTCAATCAAATCAGCAACTCTTTGGGCATGTTTCGAAATACACTGCGAGCACTGTAAGGTGTGACGTCAATTTAGTTTTTTTTTATATCCACTACAAGTGAGCCCTTGACTGCGATCTCACCTGTTGGTAAGTGATGATGCAGTCTAAGATGGTAGCGGGCTAACCTGTTAGGGGCATGGCAGTAATATTAAACCCATACCCCTATTCGGTTTCTACACGACATCGTACCGGAACGCTAAATCGCTTGGCGGCAAGTCTTTACCGGTAGGGTGGTAACTAGCCACGGCCGCAGCCTCCCACCAGGCAAAGCCACTAGCGCCACCACTAGTACACTGCGAAGCCGTTCCTTATATATAGGTATACTGGTTACTGCTTAAAACGGAACGTAGTCAGCACTGAGAGCACCTTACCTCTAAAACGCTAGTGCTCACAGTACAAAAATGGCGTCGATTAATGACGTCATATATTTCCCTAGGATACTGCGGCAGTGTACTGTCAGTCCATAACGGAACGTATTTCTCCACAGTAAGAGCACTGAACAGTGCTCGCAGTGTATTTCGGGACACACACTTTATCAAACTTAAAAACGCACTTCTTGTATGGAAGTTGTTGTATGACATTCACAGTTGTGACGTCATAAAATTTCAACGCATTTTTTTCTTTTATCTATGTTTTAAAATCGTTATCAAACTTGAAACTAACCGAGGATGTGAATTTTAGGTCTTTTGGAAGACCCTCTATTTAATAAACAGTTATAAATAATTTATTTTTGATATAGGGGTAGATACCCCTATTCAAGGGGTAAAGCGACAACAATAAGAAGTCAGCCCCATCTGTCAGTCTCACCCAATGGTGCCCCTTCATCTGCCCCCTGCTAGACAACGGACGAGGCTAGACCTCACACGCCTATTCAAGCTACTGGGTGGAAGAGGCTACAGAGGGCCATGGGGTTCTAAATAATTTCCTTACGCTGGGGTGACACTATAAGAAAACCGAGAAATGCCAGCACAAGGACTTATACGGCAAAGTTCGTGAAATTAGCAAGATTTCAAAAATATATTCTTTGATTCCAAATCGTATACGGTATCGACATTTAAGCCGCCAGCGAGTGTGTTTATAAGTCTCCAAACATATTGGTTTTTTTAATGAGAAGGCCGATTTTTTTAACACGTTCATACTAATATTATAAATGCCAAAGTGTGTCTGTCTAATGAATGAACGAGAAGTTTCATTCGCTATAATCCGCCACAGTAGACAAATCTATGTGGTACAGTGCGTGTCCTTCAAAAATAGCATGCGAACACCCACCACCCAGCAATTCGCACCGGCACAGCACCACACCACACGAATCTTCCTATATTTTTATAATTTCCTTTGTGGTGTACAATAAAAGTGTATTCATTCATTCATTCATCTTCCAAATCACTCTCAACGTACGTTTCACTCCGAAACCGGAGCGTCAAGTCGATTGTGTCTGTCTGTCTACTACGCTTTCACGGCCCACCTGTTCAAGCGATTTTGATGAAATTACAGGTACAGGGATAGGTTGTATCCCGGGGAAGGACATATGCTACTTTTTATCCCGGAAAATTAAAGAGTTCCCGCGGGAATTGAAAAAAACTTAATCCACGCGGACTAAGTCGCGGGCATCATCTAGTTAAAATAGGCTGTGACCCATAAAACTCACATCTCGGCTAAGTTCTTGACATCGTCCCTCCAGGTGGCGGGGTCAAAGGTCGCGGGGTCGGTGCCCGCGTCCTTTTCAGCCGCCACGTTGTCCTGACCGCGCTTTAATACTGTGATCTTGCCGTCCTCCGGCCTATTTGGTTTCTTGTTATGAGCGACGCATACACTCGCTCTGAGTGTCTCCATTTTACCCATTAATGTTAACACCTGGAATTTATAATAGAATTATTACACTTTTTACTCACTCAAAGCTACTCATGTCTCTTTCCCGGATGGAGGTATTTAAAATGGCCGCCAAACAGAACAGCTGTTTTGCGCACCCCATCTTTATCAAGATTTTAAATACTTGGTGGTACTTGGTAGTAGTTATAATGAAGGCTCTATTTACTAATTACTAAGACTCGTTTTCAAAACTGCAAAATTTTAACATGACTTTTAATTTTATTCTAACACAATGTGGCTCATACACAAAGGTCTATCCCTCACATAACGCTCCCTGTGGAAAAGTACAGCACTAGATTTAGTGCGTCCAAATTTAGTTTTGGTTAGAGATTGTACACAACAGAATTTGCCACAGTGTCAAAGAAGTTTTGTTGAAGTAAATCATAATGGAATCTCTGTATGTCTAAGATATCCTCAAAGAAGGTATGGAAGATGTAGGATTTGTATCTATTAGCTCACCTTTGTATGTTCCCTTAGCATGTCCACAGTGAGACGATCCACCCTGGTAGGACAAGGGGGTAGCCTGGGGACAGGGATTGAGTTAGACGAAGAGACCGCTCTCCCCGGGTAGGCAAGTGCAAGTCGGGCTTCGGTGCGTTTCCTCTCCCGTTCCAACTGTCGCCACTGTTCGTAGCACGCGTCCAGTCGAGCGTGGAGGATGCTTGATGACGTGGCTGCCCCTCTGCATATAGATATAATTATAATTAAAAAAAAACAAAATCGGACTTTAAAACTATACCTATAAGTAAGTACCAACTAGAACTTTGACTGGAAGTACCAATCAAATCCTATGCCTAAGATAGTCTTAAGAGAATAGATTGCGTCGCAGACGCAAAAACAAATTGGGAAACTGAGTTAATTAATATAATACTTATATTTTAATATTTGTATATGCAATAGACCGTATTATTATGTTACCCAAATTTTTAAAACTAAAGTACATAAAATCTTAATACATTTAAGATTTCAAGGAATCAGTCGACTAAATCCACTGTGGTGTTTAAGCAGTATTTTAATGAACCAAGATGTTATTATAAAATGCGAATACATACGTACCTTATATTTCTCATCGCATAGAAAGGAGCTAATATGGGTAAATCCATCATTGGCGATGGCAAAACAGGCGGCGGGACGGGCGGGCTGGGACCGAGTAATGCACCTAAACCTGCAAATTTTCACAACACTTACAAAATAGTAATCGTAAAAGTAATGCCAAAATCAGATTTCTAACAGCAATTTGTTTCTTACCAAGGTTAAATGGAGTATTTTCATGCAAGAAGGACACGTCCACGTTCAATGGATTCGGCGGTGGTCGGTTTCTTATTAACACACTCATTTGTCTTGCCAACTCCTGCTGCCTTAGTAAATTTGCTGCAGCATTATCTCTTCCTAGATTATCGAAATTGGTTCGTTCCACATTACCATTACCCTGAAAACTCTCTCGTGGTAACATTTGATTTATATCTCGCCGTTGGAATTCGTTCTGCGGGTGGAAACCGTTCGGCTTAAAATTCATCGAGTTCGAGCTCGCTGGATTCGAGAAATCGTAGTTCTGGTTGAGGTTCCGATCGGTCATCGGAGTCATCATATCGTTCAGGTAAAAGCCGTTCTCGCCGTTGAAACTCTTCATAGGAGGTTGCTGCTGGAAGTTCCTATTGTTGAACAAGTGTTTGTTTCTTTCTTCTTGCATCTTGTTGAAGTCTTCATTCTGATAGCCATTCACCTCCATTGGCATTTTAAAATCATTCTGATTCTGAAACAAGTCATCCCGGGCTCGATCACCTATGTTTAACTGGTTCAAGTAGGCGGGCATATCTTTCGAATCTTGACTGTGATCTTTTATATAACCATTCTCGAATTTGTTTGGAAACCTTTGTGTGTTGTAGGGAGCTGCGTCGTAATTCGAATTGAAATTCATGTCTAAATTGAGACTGTTCGGCCGGTTGAAGTTGTTGGCAAACATATTCTGCTCCGGAAGAGAGTTTCTTTGGTTGGGCTCGAAGTAATTGTAGAATTTATCGTCGTATTTATTGGGACTAGTGAACTGGGCGCCTCCGATTTCTTGAGCAGCGAGGCGGAGTAAGTTTAACTGCTCCGGAGTAGCAGCCTCCGTCTCATTGATCGGGTCCATGATGAGGGTGTTAATATCATTTTCAGGATAATTGACATAACCGTTCGTATTAAAGCCATGCTGGGGTTGTGAGTTGAAGTTGTAACCACCCAGTTGGTCGTTGTAGTTGTATGTCAGGTTGAGGTTTTGGTTGTAGTTGTATGGTGATAGTGAGGACAAAAACGAGTTGCCTGAATCATTGTTGGGATACTGGTTTATGTTGGGTATGCTGTTTATACTTTTTTCCGGTGGCGGTATAGTGCTGGAATAGAATAATAATTGTAATTACTAACTTAGCTCTTTTTATTTAAGAGGAGAATATATAAAAATATTCATGAAACGTGCTCAGTTCTTGTCCCCAATAAAACAACTTGAGAAATCCCTAAAACTTAAAGGATTTCTCTGCCTCGAGCATTGCGAAAAGTTAGAAAATTGTTCGTGACAATTGTTACGCAACAGCGACGGCAACATTAATAAAGTACATCGCACACTGGAGTGGAGCCGAGGCCGGGCCATCGGAACTAAGCTTTATTTACACATTTTTTTAACAAAGGACTAGGCTCGCCTCGTGTTTTTTGATTCTCCTTGTTTTTTCCCACCAGGTACCTTTTACACCCTATATAAAGCTGAATTTAAGCTGTAATAAGACTTGGCTCCACTCTGCTCCACGGAGAAATGTCCTCCCGACCGAATTTCGGCCACGGCAGCCAATCTCCAGAGAAATTAGCCATCTGCGCGGGTTTACTGTCATAGTCATGTCAAATGACGTAGTCGTGTCAAAATTAGACACGACCGAAGAGAGATCAGGCGCAGGATCAACGGCTCTACGTGCTTTTCGTCAACTTCCTAACTCCGGGCTAGTACTGAGAAATTCTACTTAGTCAGAAAAAACCAATATACTTAATTATGGCCCGACTCGGGACTCGAACCCGAAACCACGTCGGCCGCAGTCGAACATGCTAACCACTAGATCAACGAGGCAGTGAAAACTCCGCTGATACGGAATACGCGTCAGACCTAACGGGTTTAACTGCCGCACTTTCGAGTCGCTTAATCATTACTTAATGAACCCCTTAGTAATGATTACTAAGGAGTATCATTACTCAAGGAACTCCTTAGTAATGATTACTAAGGAGTATCATTACTCAAGGAACTCCTTAGTAATGATTACTAAGGAGTATCATTACTAAGTACTTAGTGATTAGGATTACTCAGGGTATGTTACTGATTTCAATACAAAATCTATATTAAGGACCCTAATAGAGCTTAGCGATTCTGAGTGCGGCTGTTAGTGATCAAACATGAACCATGTCCTGAAGCGAACCAAAACAATAGTCATTTTCTAGTCTTGGAGAATAATAAACTTCATTCTCCATTTTAATTTCATTATTTGTCTACTTACTAGTTAAATTATATTTTTAAACCCTTTTGTTATACAACAAAGCTTCTGTTATCGATCTTGTCTAAACGTTACAATACCAATAGGTATATTATTCAGTTCCTCATAACCAAATCAGTCATGCCTGCACAATACCGGGAATCCATACTAGGTAATATTATAAATGCGAAAATGTGTCTGTCTCTGTCTGCTACCCTTTCACGGCCCATTTGTCAACCGATTTTGATGAAATTTGGTTTAAGAATAGTTTGAATCCCGGGGAAGGACATAGGCTACTTTTATTCCGGAAAATTAAAGAGTTCCCGCGGGAATCAAAAACCTTAATCCACGCGGACGAAGTGGCGAGCATCATTTAGTACATAATATTTGAACCTGCAGTTATTGATTTATGTTGTTGACGGAAATGGGTCACGTTATATTTACGCAAAAGTTCAAGGCAACAAAATTCTGCGTACTTATTCCGATTTGAATTCTGTCCCAAGACTGCTTTTAGAAGAAAAGATGTTTTTGTTTCGCAAATCCGATGTGGAAATCGTTGGAAAGAAAAGGCTTGGAAAGTATTTTTGCGCAACAGTTGGTTACTTCTTAAACTGATTTCTTTTGTGTTAAATTTCAGTGAACAAACATTAAAAGTAGGTATTTTTTCTCGACAATTTGTTCTCCCTATGACGTTGAAAAAAGTTGTTGATAAAATTGAATTTAGCCACTCGTAGCCGGCGACAGGCTAAATGCATGTCACCCCACCTTTAGCTGATACCACAGCGGTGGTGGTGGTGGTGCGAAGCGCAGTGTTAGCAATTGGGTATTTGAACACTAGTCAAATGAGTCACTTTTTTTTCAAACATCAAAACCCGCGCTTAGAATAAGGATTTTGTATGAAATACTGAATCGTGACGTCATCAAAAGTCAACACATTTTAATCGATCGAACAAAATTAAAATAACAGGAGATGTGGTTATAACGTCTTTTAGTTATACATACTTGCTTGTTTCTGCAGGTCCGCTATCATCGAGAATTTTTGTGATGAGCTCACGGACGATCGAGTTCTCTTCTGACTGTAAGAAAACACAAGAATTAAAAAAAAATGTCTTTAACTAAATTGAAGGTTGTATTACGTGCGAAAGTGTATTCTGTGTGTTCACTTTGAACCCCCCTGATTGCAGAGGGTAAGCAACTTTGGACCCCCAAAGTAACCATCCAGGTGACTATGGGGGTCCAGAATTGGCTTTTTCTTTCCTACATGCATCAAAGAATAAAAAACAACAAATTGTAGAAAGAATAAAAAAGAAAAATACTTCCTTCACACATCAAAATACAAAACTGAACTGAAAGAGCATACCTTAAAAGAGATCTATTATCTATTGTAACTAAAGATAGAATGATTTGTATCTTGAAACTTCGACTTACTTGTTCACATTTAGAAGATTGAAAATAAACTAAAAACAATTTATACTGCCTTAGGGCTGATTTTTCAATCGTCAGATAAAGTTTATCGGAGGAATAAATTTGACGTTTTGACAGGTTTTGTATTGAAAATCTGACAAAACGTCAAATTTATTCCTCCGATAAAATTTATCTGACGATTGAAAAATTAGCCCTTAATCATATTGAAATGTAAATGTTTTTAACTCCCACTGCAAAAAGAACGGGTGTTATTATAAGTTTGATGTGTGTATCTGTGTATGTTTGTTATAATTATTATTAACTAGATGATGCCCGCGACTTCGTCCGCGTGGATTAAGGTTTTTTGATTCCCGCGGGAACTCCTTAATTATCCGGGATAAAAAGTAGCCTATGTCCTTCCCCGGGATATAACCTACCTCTATACCAAATTTCAGCACAATCGGGTGAAAAGATGGGCCGGGAAAGCGTAGCAGACAGACAGACAGACAGACACACTTTCGCATTTATAATATTAGTATGGATTATTCAGTCAACTGTCAAATGAGCCTTGTGATCTCATCTAGTGATACCTAAGTTTTTTTTCTACTACAAGTTAGCCCTTGACTGAGATCTCAGTTCTCACAGTAGTCTGCCACCTGAGACAGACAGACAATTGAAGACAGCAGAAGACAGTGGCGCTGATGCCATCTAAGATAACAAAAATGAAATATACGACTTATATATTTTATCCATTGAAGGTTTGCTATGCAAATGTTGCTTTTATTTGCTTTAGCTGCTGTTAGGTTAGCGGTTATGGCAATTAGAGAAACTCTTTGATTGGTTTCTACATGGCAACTACCAGAATGCTAAATAACTTGGTGGAACGTCTTTATTGGTAGGGTGGTAACTAGCAACAGCTGAAAGCCTCACACCAATTGAATCAAATTGAACTTGTCGGGGTCAAAACCTGGTCCTCCCAAAGTACAAGACCACAGTGCTCACCAAGTAGAGGTAATCAAACAATGTGATAATGCAGTATAAGATGGAACGGGGCTAACTTGGGATGGATATGGCAGTGGCTCATACACCTTATCGGTTTCTATGAGACAATAATTAATCACTTGGCAGTTTTGCCTGTATACTGTGGTAACTAGCCGCCTACAAGACTAGACCAATATGTTTTTTAATCTGATTTATTAAGGGCTTTTCTTTACACAACAGAGAATGTCAGCCACATTGATTTACATGTTCTACAACCAATAAGTTTGGTGATTATGCTTTGCACACGTTATTTAGTATTAGCCTGCGACTTTGTTCGCATGGATTGAGGTATTTTGGTTCCCAATTGTTGTGGGTATTTTCATAATAAAGTCTGTGTCATCAATCTATACAACATCTTTCATTGTCACGGCATGGTCACAGCCATGATTGTATTAATCAATAGCTGGCATCAATACAGGCAAGTATTTTATGATACAGAATCATCTAAGCGTCAGGTTTTCAGGTGTGGTGGTGCCATCATTGAATAGACTATAACTTTCAAATCAAATCAAATCAAATCAAATCATCTTTATTCAAAATTGGTACCTACAAAGTACACCTTCTGAACGTCATGTTTATAAAGAATAAGAATTGATGGTGATAATTAACAACGGTATCTTAAGACTAAAGCTACGAGGGTTCCAAACGCGCCCTGATCTGAGAAGAGCCCACAACAAACTCAGCCGGGGTTTTTTTTTTATCCAGCCGGGGCTTTAATAGCTTATATCACAGAAACCGAAGAGGCAGACAATTTAAGATGGGAGGTCGATATAAGGAACTTGATAGGTAGTATGTGGACAAGATTAGCCAAAAATAGAAATGTCTGGAAAATTTTAGAGGAGGCCTATGTCGAAGGACACGCAGAGCAATTGTCAGAATAATTTAAGTGTTATATTTTAAGTTAAAATTAGTAAAACCTGTACTAGCGCTGCAATAAAGGCTCATTTTATTTATTTATCACAGAAACCTGATGCTTTAGAACTTTTATTACTTGCTCATATTCATGCAAAAGCAAAATATTCAAACCCCTTTACAATCTTACATACATATGAATAGGTTAATATACAGTTGTGGCCATATAATTAAGAACGATTTGAAGTTCCAGATTTTTTAAATCTAAATCATGTCATGTGTAGTTATGTGTTCCTTCTAAGAAGTAACTAGCTATGTTATGAAATAGCCACATTAATAGAGCAAACGAGATTAGGAATATAGAATAAAATCGCTAACTATTTTTTTTACAAATTGTATTTATTCTCTATAGTAACAAATTCAAATAGTAATGAAGCTGGACAAATAATTAAGAACGATTTATTAAACTGCTCGAGATTTGTTTTATATGAAACTTAAATTAAATAAATCACATTAATGTGAAGTGCGTAAAGAAAAAAAGCAATTTAATACATTTTAAACTAAAATTATTAGTTAGTTACATGTCCACGGCTTTTAATACTGCTTTACACCGGCGGGGCATCATGACTCTATCAATTTTTGATATTTCGCAAGAGAGATAGAGTTCCATTCGTCTAAGAAAACGTCGTACAGCTCTCTTACATTGCCACACTGTCGATTTGAAACCTTCGTCTTGGCTTCGCACCAAAGATGCTCTATTGGGTTTAGATCTGGGCTGTTAGTGGGCCAATCTAAGACAGGAACTGATCGCGATGTGAGAAATTCCTTAACGGTGCGTGCAGTACCTATGCTTTGGATCTTTGGATCATTGTCGTGCTTGAATGTCCAAATAACCGGAAGCACGTCTTCAGCATAAGGTAACATATTGTTTCTTCCAGTATTTTTTTGTGGTGTGCTATTGATCCATGTTTCCTTTTATCAGCTTAACAGGTCCAACACCATGTCCAGAAAAGCACCCAAAAAATTTTCACATTTCTCCCACCATGCTTTAATGCCACTTTTGTGTACTTAGGGTCGAATGCTTTGTTTGGAGGGCGTCGTGCATATCGTTTTCCATCAGAAAATACCCTGTTTGTTTTTGTCTCGTCAGAAAAAGAACATTTTTCCACTGTCTAACTGTATACAGTGTCAGTTTTCATACCTTATTGCAAGCTGGGCTTGCGTATGGCACCATTTCAACATGGGCACCTTCCTTGCTATCCTTCCGAGCAACTTTTCTTCTACCAAACGCCTTCGAATAGTGCGTAGCTAGATTGCTGAGGGGTTGTTTTCACCAAAATATTCTTTTCTCAGCTCATTAGACCCTTTAAAAGGATTTTGTTTTGCCAAACGAACAATATTTCGATCATCTCGACGAGATGATTTTCTCTGTTTAGGTACACGTGGAGCATTTGAAGTAGTTTGATACGTGGCAAAATGCTTCACAGCGTGGAAAACCATCGTTTTTGAGCATTGCAGATGAATGGCTATCTTTTTATACGACCAATCCCTCTCGCGAAGTTGTAGTATTACTTCCCTTGTAGATTTATCACAACTTTTATTTTTCCCCATTGTTTTCATATGAAGCAATCACCCATAAGACTTTTACAGCACTAAATGGCGCCAAAATTATACGAATAGTGACCTACAAACACAGAGCCACAGTGTTAAATTTGAATAAAAAATAAACTATTCAGCGTTCTTAATTATGTGACCAGCCAGTAAGTAGTAATACTAGGTTCAGATCTAATGTATAAAGTTTATCTATTTATTTATTTGCCAACCATGTGTATCAACGAATGTACCGCTAGTATGGAAAAGTTTTGCGATACCAAGAGAAATACAAAATAATACATGCAATTAGATAAACTTGTTAGTTTGAAAAAATCTTTCCTTTAAATAAGCGTTCTTAATTATATGACCACCACTGTAGGTGCTAACAATTTTGAATGGATGTCAAAGAAAATAAGCTGAGTTTTTAATAAAAAATAGAATAGATGTCACAATACCACTCCATTGTCTGTGGGTGGTGTGCCTTAGTTTTACACTAGGTCATTGCAGTGGGTAAAGACATATTTTACACCTTATAGCAAACTATTTTGATAAATTTTATATTAAAGTAACATTATTAACTAATGTCTGAAAAACTTTCATACACACTGTTAGAGCAATACCAGTAAGTATAGTCTTGTTCACTACCATATGGGTCTTATATGTTATATTTTAACCCAAAACAGTCACTGTTTTTTAACAGGACGTTGATCCAGACTTATTTTAATGTCATAAAAAACTGCCATACCAAATAAGTAAAAAAATCGAATAATAGCTAAACCATATACTAAAACCGTCATACAGCGCAAAACTTAAATAGTAAACTATTTTATTATGACCTGTACCATTCCACCATAGGTACCTTACTGTAAACAACACAGAACAGTAGGTGTTTGGAATATACTCCTACATTAGTTTTGTTGTGCTATTACTCTAAATGATGCAATGTATGTTTAATTTATAACTGTTGTGTTGTTGTTATTGACTTTGCACTGAAGGACGTCGCAATGTACAAAAATTGATAGAGAAAGTACAATCTAACGCGTAGTAGGCGCTTAGCTTTACACAATTTAACAGGAGGCAGGAGGAACTCTATCGGGCATGTTATCGACGAGTTTTTGATCACAATCGGAGCGCCGACGGTTGTCAGCAACACCTTTTATTACGTCCTCAACATACAAACTACATAATTCTAAAAATATTGTGTGCAGTGTTCGTATGTCATCGTTCACCTCGAAATAATAAATAGATGTTTTTGTGGCAGCATACGGCTAACGGTAATGCCGTATCAAGTATTTGTCACGGTTAGAATGCATTTTCAAACACTACACACGTTTGTAGCGAATATTTATGAGGTTTTCACGGAATACAGGTCAAATTGACAGTTCCAGTTGGACATTTACAACACCCATGGGAAAAGGCACTTTTCACTAACACTGATGTACTTACTGGATCAGCTTCATTTTCGATGGATTTATATGCGTTACTATTGTGACACAAATCACTGAAGGCCATTTAAACTTAAAAATTATATTTTTTATCCACAGGACGTACAAACTCTTAGCGCTATGCCATTTTTTCTATGACCTACATGTATAAAAATTGTGGCTATAGGTAACTTGCAACAGTGTTGCTGTCATGTAAAACTTACAAACCGCTATAAAGTAACAAAAATTACGCTACTTAATTGATACTAAATTATTATTTTCTCAGTTCCAACTTACTTGATGCATATTTTATGACTATTGCGGAATATTTTCAATAATATTTTCTAAAAATATTTCACAATTTCCCGCGCTTTAAGTTTTCATTTTTCTTTTTTAATTAATTTTGATTTACCAGAGGGTATCTGCCTACCACTTAGTAGTTTTAATTCATACATTATGTAAATTATTATATCGATTTCATGTGGATAAATATTAAAAAAAGTCTAATAATATTAGTAAAATGATAAAACTTTAATCTATATTGGTTGATCGCAAATTATACATTTTCTTAAAACATGAATAATTAAATTATACATTTTTTTATAATGGTATTACAAAACCTTTTTTTTGTTTGTTTTAAGGCTCTGAGTTCTAGTCTTTTGGCCACGGGTTACACTTTTATGTTTTACTCAAATTGAGCCCTAATATTATATCACTGCCATCTTGTGGGGAGTTTCTAAACTTCTTATTGAAAGGGCGTACAGCGCCCTCTATATTAGCGATGATAAAACGAAGTTGCTAACATTCCTCACAAGGTGACGCTACAAGGGTAAAAAATAAACCCAAAGAAAAAATAATTAAAAACCTGCTTCAGTTACTTACTGAAAGGAATGCCTTGATATCTTTTTAAGTACTTGCAAAACATCATTGCTTGATATCAATAAAAATATTCTAGGCATGCTTGATATACCTCTTACAGTAACACAGTTTTGAGATTTGTAAGTAGGTAGATATACCATAAAATTAGGTAGGTACCTACTACCTACCTACGTTCTTCTAATAACATGCCAGCAGGAGTCCTGTTTAGCGGTTTGTTTTAGGCATTAGATTACTTTCATGGATTTTGGATGTTTTCTCAAGATATTAATTAGGTACTTAGTTAATCGAATAATATAATTATTGAATTCCTTATTTCATTACGTAAGTAATTAAGCCTCGTACCTATTAAAACTATTTTGATATAAATCAGGTCCACATCCTTTCGTGCAAACGCACAGGTTTGAGAACACTAAGGCCTCGGATACACGGACACCTTGAAGCAGTCAGAATGGACTGCTTCAAGCTGCGACTACAGTCCAATACCTACATGCACGGAACAGTAAAATCTGTTCCGTGCCTACATGGAACCGCTCGAGCAGTTGCGACTGCTTCGGGCGGTTGACAGCAGTTATCAATTCAATGGTAGATACTTAGCTACAAACTGTTGACACTTGACTATGACTGCATGAGCGGTCCGTGAATGTTGATCACTGGCTAACTGCTCGAGCAGTACGTGTATGGCCGACCTAAGGAGAACTCTCTGGCTGTTTTTGACATTTAAACAGACTTACTATAAAGAACATGGACAGGACGAAACTGGAAGGATACCTAGGTAGGTACCTACCTGTTTTACTTTAACGAACTACGGACCCTAAAAATACTCAAAACTATTTGCCCGTGATTGAGCTGACACTACCTAATGCACCAGTCTTTTTTTTATTCTACTTACTACCTACAATTATTTATTTTAGCCCTGACTGCTAAAAATTGTTTGTCAATTATTTTGTGAATTCAGTGCATGGAATTAGGAATTACGACTAACTACCTACGTATTCAGTGTCATTTTTAGGGTTCCGTACCCAAAGGGTAAAAACGGGACCCTATTACTAAGACTCCGCTGTCTGTCTGTCTGTCTGTCTGTCTGTCTGTCTGTCTGTCTGTCTGTCTGTCTGTCTCCAGGCTGTATCTCATAAACCGTGATAGCTAGAAAGCTGAAATTTTCACAAATGATGTATTTCCGTTGCCGCTATAACAACAAATACTAAAAATTAAAAATATATATATATTAAGGGGGGTCCCCATACAATAAACGTGTTTTTTTCGTATTTTTTTGCTCAATATTAAAAACGGTAACAGGTAGACGGTTCAAATTTTCACAGAATATTAACTTGTATATTACCTTTCAAAATAAATAATTAAATATCAATAAAGTAAATATTAAAGGGGGGCTCCCATACAACAAACGTAATTTTTAAGCAATTTTTTTAAATAATTTAAAACTTACTACAGGTTTGTACGGAACCCTCGGTGCGCGAGTCCGACTCGCACTTGGCCGGTTTTTTGAATTTGTTTGGTACAGCAATGAACGGGTGGCCTTGGCCATGGTTAGTTTACCTACCACGCTACCGGCAACGACGTGCTTCCAAGCGATTTAGCGTTCCACTTCCAGGAGATTAATACACGAATTACTTAATTATTATCAAATAAATATTATAAATGCGAAAGTTTGGATGGATGTATGGATGTATGGATGGATGTTTGTTACTCAATCACGCCCCAACGGCTGAACGGATCTGGATGAAAATGAATGAATTGGCACAGAGATAGATTATAGTCTGGAATAACACATAGGCTACTTTTTATCCCGGAAAATTAAGGAGTTCCCGCGGGAAACGAAAAACCTCGATCCACGCGGACGAAGTCGCGGGCATCAGCTAGTTTTTTACATAAAGCGAACTCTACAATCGAGTCAATCGTGTGGCACCAGACGGCTCATGCTAAGATGTTTGTGTGTGTGATTGAAAATATAGTCTAGTCAACAAGTGCTTTTTGGGTCAAACTTTTTTCTCCGCCTCCAAAAAATATGAACGAGGTGACTACCTACCTACCTACCTATATTATCGTCTGTTTGAATAACAAGAAGTTATTCAAACAGACGATAATATAGGTAGGTAGAGTAATTAATTCGTTAGCTCGAGCGGACAATACTAATCGAATTCCGATTGTCTGTCTGTACGATTACATCGCGTCGCCGCTGGAGTGAACAGTCCCTTTGTACGGGTTGGTTTGGGGGAAATTGTATCAGCGCATGCATATTGCATACCTCTGTGCACTTCGCCAGATGTAATTGTGCTATTCGGATAGAAGATAATATGCTAGAACGAAATGTTATGATTTGGGGTTGGCTAACATAGCATGGAAAATGGAATCACACTATATAATATTATAAATGCGAAAGTGTGTTTGTTTGTTGGTTTGTCCTTCAATCACGCCGCAGCGGAGCAACGGATCGACGTGATTTTTGGCATGAGTATAGTTGAGGACCTGGAGAGTGACATAGATTACTTTTCCGGAAAATTTAGGAGTTCCCGCGGGAATAATAAAAAACTTAAACCACGCAGACGACCTCGCGGGCATCAGCCAGTTAATTTGAATAAATGCGAAATTAGCTGACTTTTAGTACTTTAGCAGTTTATTAGTTACTTTTTCTTTTTTATCATCTACAAGTTAGCCCTTATGACTGCGATCTCGCCTGGTAGTATAGGTACTTCGATGTCTGGTAGTAAGTACCTACTTAAGTAGGTAAGTGAAGATGCAGTCTAAGACGAAGGCGGGTTTACCTGGTAGGGGTATGACAGTTGTTACATTAAACCCATACTACCTACTCCGGATTTTACACGGATCGTACTGGAATGCTAAACAGCTTGGCGGCTCGACACGTCTTCGCTGGTAGGATGGTAAATTAAGCCATGACCGAAGCCACCTACACACCTATACCTAAAGTAGGTAGACCTATGCAGAAATTCAGAAATTAAATCCGGGATTCGAACCCCACTTGTAATAACAATGCAATTAAGTAGTTTGTCAAACATGGCGCAAGTAGAATAGGTATGGTGTAACCACAAAAGATGTAGACTAGGTGTTCAATAAAACGAATTAAACGTAAAGTTTTAAACTGACGCATGAATAAAACGAATGCTTTTTATGGATATTCGGGTAACGTCTACACACCCCTGAAGTTTTTGTGCTAAAACATCGGAGAACAGCAGTGGAATACAGTCTAAACAAATGCAGTCTATAGGTAAATAGTCTATACAGTATCTATGAGACTAGACGAGTATAGAGTATAGACGTCGCCGGCAATTATTTTAATGTTCGCAGTCGAAAGGATACAAATTGGATAATGGGCGCTGCAGGTAGCGCGTCCCGCTGTGACGTCACAAGCAGGTGACGTTTGGACTGTCATGGCGGCGACGTGAATTATTTGGCGGATCCTACTACTTAGATTATGTCCGCGAATTCGTCCGCATTTTTTTATATCACGGGAATTCCTAAACCCCAGGCTATAGCCGGTATGGATGCGGTATGGATGCGGTATATCTCTGTACCGTGTACCGTTAACAGACGGACAGGGCATCTTAGGTACCCTAGTATCTACCTATGGTTAACTATCTGATACGATCGGTTTAAGCTTTTAAAAATCTCATTCAAGGATATATAAAGTAGCCTAAGTAGGTACAATATCCGTTTCCGAGACGCAGTTTAGGTACTGTCGGTGAAACGAATGGGCAGTGAAAAGGTAGACAGTCAGACCGACGCTTTTTTATAATAATAGTAGGTAAGTAAGTACTAAGACGTATGGATAGTATATACATACTACCTAATTACCTAGTACCTACTTATTCTGTGGTATTGAATAGTATCTAAGTACCTATGTAGGCAAGGCTCTGTGTGTTTCGATTTCGACATTTTTTTTTTGTTATTTCTATACTAGGTATCTGCAATCAGTCATAATAGCTAAAACAACCTAAAACCATAAAACGTTTAATATCTACCTTTTTCGCCTAATATTAATTATGAACTTTCGTACTTAGGAGATCTAAGTGGTACCTACCTACTTATGGTATTTCATACTGGCGGACTTTCCATCTTGGTACCTACCTATATTTGGAGCACTCCAATTTAGTTCCATAGCTAGGTACATAAGTAAGATCTTTTTATCCAAAGACTGCTCACAAAAAAATCCCACGGTTCAGACAGCTTACCGCAAGACCGATACTTACCAGCAACCAAACCTCTGTAAAGAACCTAATTCCACAGACAATAACCGAAACTTGTTCGGAATGCAAAACAAAAGAAAATTGGAATAAAGAAATCAATCGCAATCGAATCAAGAATTCGCAGACTGTAAGTGAGAGTGGGATGCCTTAATACAAATTCACTTCAAACAGAAAGAGACGGGAATAGCGTTAATCCTATTGGCTTATACCGGGCGACGTTTGCCACGATTGGTCGCAGTGCTTTATTGAACTGTCACTGAAGACCGCGGTTTAGGGGTGAGCGGTAATTCGGGGGCAAAAGGGGGAGAAAAGGTCGGAAAAGGTGGTAGGGAGATGGGGGGGTCGGGTGTTTCACAGAACGGAGTTTGGCGATTGACTTGTGGGTAGTTTTTGGGGTTCCTTTGAGGATTGAAAGGGATTTTTGAGTATTAGATCCGGGGAAAGGTAGGTAGGTATGTCTATTTTGTGTCACACACAAAATATTTTATAAATAAAAAACTAGATGATGTCCACGATTTCATATGCGTGGATTTAGTTTTTTTAAATACCCGGGGAATTCCTTAATTTTTCGGGATAAAAAGTATGAGCCTATGCCCTTCCCCGGGATGTAATCTACCTCGATACCGAAATTCATCAAAATTGATTGAAAAGATGGGCCGTTATAGCGGACAGGCAGATAGACACACTTTCGCATTTATAATAGGTATGGAAGTATGGATTTCAACACATCTCATGACTTTATTTTACAATTAAATTTTCCTAAAAATGTTGACTGAAATTGATTAAAATTAAAGACTTAAATATTATTTTTCTTAATGTTTTTCTAAAAGCTCTATAGATTTTGGGGGGACTCAAAATAAAGCATATAATCAAAGAATAAAGCTTACCTATTTAGAATTAGATTTTCAGGGTCGACTGGTAAAAAATAATAATTATTAAAATACTTAATAAAAAAACTGTGTCTATTATAGGGATAAGGTCCAGCTGTTGTAGGTAGGTAAACCGGAAAGTACTCGTATGAAACTTACAATTTAGGGTCAATTCTCAAGCCTCATCTTGGATGGGCCTAAGTTTTGTGCCGTGTTTATACCTATGCTAAGAGGCGAGAGAGGAGAGAGAAAAGCTAAAAGCAAGAAAAATAAAAAGATGATTTTCTATAGGTCAGTATAGTAGCAGGTAGGTAGTACCTAGGTAAGTATTTCGCTCTAAAGATAATAATTATGTGATTTGATGATTTCCTTAGCTGAAGTGACTACAATATAAGTACACTAGATGATGCCCGCGACTTTGTCCGCGTGGTTTAAGTTTTTGATTCCCGCGGGAACTCCTTGATTTTCCGGGATAAAAAGTAGCCTATGTCCTGCCCTGGGATACAACTTATCCCCGTACCAAATTTCATCAAAATCGGTTGAACGGTTGAGCCGTGAAAGCGTAGCAGACAGACAGACAGACAGACAGACAGATACACTTTCGCATTTATAATATTAGTATGGATAGATAGGTACTTACTAATATTATAAAAGCGAAAGTTTGGATGGATGGATGGATGGATGGATGCAGATGGGTGGATGTTTGTTAGTCAATCACGGCAGAACGGCCGAACGGATCTGGAAGAAATTTGGCACAGAGATAGATTATAGTCTGGAATAATACATAGGCTACTTTTTATCGTTCCCGCGGGAACCAAAAGATCTCAATCCACGCGGACGTAGTCGCGGGCATCAGCTAGTTATTAGATACCTACTAGATGATTCCCGCTACTTCGTCCGCGTGGATTAAGATTTTTTGATTCCCGCGGGAACTGTTTAATTTTCCGGGAAAAAAAGTATCTCTCTATCTATGTCTATCTCCTTCCCCGGGATACCATCTACCCCTGTACCAAATTTCGTCAAAATCGGTTGAGTAGATGGGCCGTGAAAGCATAGAAGACAGACAGACAGACGGACAGACAGACAGACAGACAGACACACTTTCGCATTTATAATATTAGTATGGATATGGATATTGCTGTATAGGTATTAATTCCCGAACGCAAATGTCACCGTGCCAGAAGCTGTGATTGGTGCACGGGACGCGGAAAATTGTTGACTTTTCCTCTCTGACGTCGCGACGCCACGCCTTCGCGAATATTCCCTCTTATTATTGGATATGCATAATGCTATGTTCACCTGGAGCAAATGTCTTTGTATCAAACCTAGAGTTACCTATTATTTATATTTATAGTTTTCTATCATACTAATACTAATATTATAAATGCGAAAGTGTGTTTGTTTGTTGTTTTATTGGATCGTTGGTTTATCCTTCAATCACGCCGCAACAAAGCAACGGATCGACGTGATTTTTGGCATGGGTATAGTTGAGGGCGGAGAGTGACATAGGCTACTTTTATCCCGAAAAATTAAGAAGTTCCCGAGGGAATCAAAAAACTTAAACCACGCGGACGAAGTTTCGGGCATCAGCTAGTTATTTATAAAGAACGCATAATTTTCTATTATATTTTCTATATTAATAAATAATATAAAATTATACGTTCTTTACCTAATGTATGTTACACTTAAATGTATGTGAAGTAGAAAAATAAGTAAACACTAGTAACTCTGATAGTGGCTAATTTTTCAATCCCCAGATAGATTTAGCAGATTTCTTGTACAAAAACTTACAAAACTTCGAACTTCCTCAGGTAAAAGTTATTTAAACTTTGAATAATGTGGATCAAAGTGTTTGATTCCCGCGGGAACTTTTTAATTTTCTGGGATAAAAAACTAGCGTAATTTGTCCTTCCCCAGGATGCAACCTGCACCTAGCGGTCAAACACTGTTGAAAAGATGGGCTGTGAAAGCGTTGCATTACAGACATACAGACACACTTTTGAATTTATAATATTACTTAGTATGGACTATGGACTAAGTATGGATTAGATTAAATCCATAAATATTACACCTTTTAATTTTCCTGCTGATATTTCAGTGTCGCATATCATATATCTAATGTGTCATAGAATATCTAGAGAGTAGAAAAACGCTTTTTATAATATTAAATCAGCATTTCATAAATGCGTGTTTTGCTTTTTTATGGCTTTATAGTCCGTGTAAATGGGAAAACGAAATAACCATTTAATTTCGCGCAGAACGGGCGTCATTATTCTAAATGGCTGGCTGACGCAGCGCCGTAATGCCACAAATTAAAGCTTAAAACGGACGCTTAACAGCTGACCCAAAATCGAAGTCTCCCCCTGTCTGGGGGCCGCAGTCAGACGCGAAAAGCAACGGGGCGGAGACTCGCCCCGCCCTCGAACGACGCCACGCGGAGAGATCGAGTCAAAAGTACCCCGGCCGTAGGACGCGCGGCCCGCTGCCAACGCGCCAAAAAAATTCTACGTCAAAAGTGACAGCCCCCGTTCCTGCGTTCGCGCCTTGATAACATTAATCTCAATTCGTTTTTTAAATAGTATACCTACTTAGTTTACGAAAAAAGTAGTTTACGTTAGAAATCATGATTGATTTTTGAATAATAATATCACGTATGTAGCCTGAAATAATTATTGAAACTGCAGAAAAAGATTGCAACGATTATTATTGATTCTAAATTCAAATATTTACCATCAACTGAAAATAGCAATTAAAAACAATAGTACTATTATCTATTATGGAGAAAATAATTTATCAGTAATTTATAATTAAAAAAAAAAGTGTCAGTGTAGACAAATAAAAAGCTGTATTTTCAAAATGGAAGTAGCGCAGACCCCTCTTCAATTAACCCAAGACCATCAAGATAGAAGATTAGCAGGTGGGTATCTAAAACTGTAAAAAAAAAATCCTCTTATTAATTTATAGTCTCGAATTGGAATATTAATTATTTATGTCGCTACGTGTAGAAAAGTCTACGAGCCGTAGACCTTGCTACAGCTACGGCGGACTACGGTATCTTCCAGAGAGAGGTAAAAATACTTAATATTGAATTTTTTCGTCGGGTTTTCAAATTTTTAGTCACACAATAATTAATAAGGAAAAAAAGTCACGTGTTGAAAGTTTTTGTATCAAAACTTGGAACAATGTACTTAGATAGTAAATCTTTTAAAATGTAAACTTAAGTACTTAGTTACTCGCCAGTTTTTTGAAAAATCATTTTCATTTGAAAAATATTTTAGACATATAATGATATTATTAGTCGTCGACAAGCGGTTGCACGCTACGCACGATACACACGGTGTTATACGATTACATAAGTTTTTTTTTCATAGTACCTACCTACGATGTCTAAGTGTGATGTGTGCAAAAAATCCGTTACAAAATCGCTGCCTGGATTAGAATGCAGTAAGTGTGAGAGAATTGTCCATCTGAACACTAGATGCAGCGGCCTAACTGGAAAACAGATAGCCGCCCTGAAAGCAGCCACCAGTCTAGAGTGGACATGCCTCGAATGCCAACGGGAATCACCAAGGCGCAATTCATCTATCATTATCCCAGAAGAAGATGAAGATGACGATGAAACACCTGTCCAAATTAATGCAAAAAAGCTGCTTAGTAACATTTCGAAGGAAGTGGAAAAGGCTATCAAAAGTGAAATGCGTGAACTCAACGAATCATTGCAGTTTCATAGTATTAAGCTGGATGAGGTCGTGGAGTGCATTGACGCTTTTAAACAAACTATTAAAGTCCTCGAAAGAAAAAATGTGGAGCTAACCAATAAAAATAACAATCTAGAAATCCGTGTTGGAGCCCTCGAGCAACGTTTGCAAGAATATGAGCAAGAGAAACTAACTAAATTTGTGGAAATTTCAAACGTCCCCTACCAAAGCATAGAAGCGGACAGCAAAACGGTGGAAAAGGTGGCGTTGAAACTCCAACAGCCAATCGAAGGAATAAAAAGCTCGCGTAGACTTCAAGGGAAAAAAGACCAACCGTCAAACATTAAAGTGGAACTACAAGACGAAAATACCCAAGAAAAATGGATTGCGGCTGCAAAGAGCATAAAAACAACTGTAGTAGACATTTGCCCTTCTGAGAAAAACAATAATAACATCGTATACATCAGTGAAGCAATGACAAAAACTAATAAAACTTTATTGTGGAAGGCTAAGCAAGAACTAAAAGTTAATCAAAAATTCAAGTACGTATGGTTCAAAAAAGGACTCGTGAAGGCACGCAAAGATGACGCTTCAAAAACCTATACGTTAAGAACCCTAGATGATATAAACACCATTTCTAGTAATAAAGTATAAGGCATGTGTTTCTACGTATATTTAAGTATATAACACCTACCTTTTAATATGGATAGTTCATTAGACGGAATTTTTGAATTATCAGACTGTACAAACATCAACGATTTTTTGAATAACATTCCTAAATTACACATAAACCTATTGTGTATACATTTTAACATTAGATCTCTTATAAAAAACTTTGAAACGCTCGAACAGTGTATACTTACTTCGAATAAATGTATTGACGTAATCATTCTTACCGAGGCTAATATTTCCGATAAAATTAGCTGCCTATATCATATAGATGGATACCAAATGTTCACAGCTTTAAGAAAGACAAGAAGGGGTGGTGGTATTATCATTTATGTAAGTAACAAACACAAAATATGTAGTACAAAAAATTTAATAACCAACTACTTTGAAAGTATTTTAATAACAATCACCACTCCTTCAAACTACACTGCGAACATTTGTGCTATATACCGCCCACCTAGTACGAGTAAAAACCTCTTTATTGACGAACTCCAAAATAGTATCGCAAAATGCACAAAAAACACGGATCTTTACTTACTGGGAGACGTTAATATTAATCTGAGCTTGGACAATCCTATAAAACATAAGTACAACAACATGCTACACAGTCTAGGTCTTGAGTGTGGGATCACTGCTCATACTAGGATCGAATTATGCAACGGAATACTAAGTAAATCATGTATTGATCATATTTACGCTCGATCCCGCACACAAGACCTTTATACTGCGGCCATCGGTACGACACTGGCCGATCACAGAGCGATAATGCTCGCTTGCCTCGGTGCTCGAACACAGGATGTTCCCAAATATAAAACTTGTTTAGATAATAAAAAGTTACTCTCATCATTAGAAAAAATAGAATGGGGACCCATGACTAACATGACTTGTCCATTAACTATATATAATAATGTACAAACTAAACTTATTGAATGTTATAAAAAATCAGAATATAAACTAAAACTAAAACCTAACATCGCACGAACGCAAAATGACTGGATTAATAAAAAAATTATTAGGGCATGTGAGTACAGAGATGATCTGTTCTTAAAATGGATAAACAATACAAATGATCTAGTCTTAAAACAGAAATATAATAAAGCCCGCAACTATGCTAATATATTGATACAAAAAACTAAAAATAAAACCACAAAATCGGACATTATCTCGAGTAAACGCAACTTAAAAAATCTTTGGAACATACTGAATAGGCTTACCGGTAAAATTAAGTTTTCAATAGATGAGGTACTACAAAGTTCTTTTGGAAGTTATGGCTACAATTGCAAAGATATTGCAAACAAATTTGCTGACACGTTCAATAATAGCGTTAAACGGATTATTCCAAATTGCTCGGAACCATTGCTCGATAAAACTATCTATAACTCTAATGCAAATGTTACCATACGATTTAAACCAGCAGACTCCAAATCAGTTGGAAAAATAATTCAGTCTTTGAATAGTAACAAAGCGCCTGGAGTAGATAGAATAAGAGCTATCGATATAAAAATGTTATGTGGTAAAATTAACACAGTAATAGCTAAACTTATAAACGCAAGCGTAACTACAGGTAAATACCCCCCCGCTCTTAAAACCGGAATTGTAAGACCAATATACAAAAAAGGTAGTCGGGTAGAGTGTGACAACTATAGACCAATAACAATCTTACCTACGATCGACAAAATTGTTGAAAAATACATGAGCAATCAAATACATAAATTTTATAAAGACAATGAGATTTTAAATATTAACCAATACGGATTCCAACCAAACAAGAACACTACTCAACTACTGTCAGTATTCACAGATAGTGTATATAAACATTTAGATAATAAACAGCACATTCTGGTTGTTTTCATTGACTACAGTAAGGCCTTCGATACGCTCAAACATGACATATTATTAGAAAGTCTTGAGAACTGCGGAATTAGAGGGAAGCTACTCACATGGTGTGAAAACTACCTGCAAGAAAGATCGTATACAGTAAGGGTTGGCGATGCCGACAGTTTTTCAGTGCAGGTTACGCAAGGCACGGCTCAAGGTTCTGTTCTGGGACCATTACATTATCTCTCGTACGTAAATAGCCTTTCCAATATCATAAGGAAGTGTGAGATTTATCAGTTTGCAGATGACACTTGCCTTGTTGCCGCGGGGAGCAATGTAGAAGAAGCCCTCTTACAGCTTCAATTTGATTTTAATACCCTGGCAAAATGGTCACACGACGTTGGACTAGTGCTCAATGCCAGCAAAACTAAATTATTGTACATTAGCTCGAGCCAGAACAGAAGCTCGCTTAAACCTGCACTGATTGCTCATAATCACCATTGTCTCCACACTAATAACTCCGCTGATATGAGGCCTTGCACGTGTGATGCCATCGACCTAGTAGACAAGCACACCTACCTCGGGCTTATAATTGACGATCGACTAAATTGGAAAGCACACGTGAATCATGTGTGTGATAGGCTCAGAGGGATTTTAGCAAAATTTTCATTAATAAAATACAAAATACCATATAAGACACTTTTATTGCTGTACAAGTCTTTGGCGGAATCAATTATCTCTTATGGGTTGTCAAGCTACGGTAGAACATATAAAACTCACCTTGATCAAATATTTACACTTCAATTGAGATTTTTAAAACAAATAGTTCCGCACAAAATTAAACTAACTCATAAAAACGATTACCGTAAACTATTCAATTTCTGTAAAATTATACCAATCCATGAAAAAACTGAACTTACATTATTAATCGAAAATTATTTCAACGAAAACTTTAAAAAAGTACAGATCCCATATTCATCTCGAAGGCTTGACAACCCTAAACTCCTATTACCTAAGTATAATAACTTATATGGAAAAAGAAGATTACACTACGTCATACCTAACATAATTAATCAGTTACCAAAGTGGCTTACTGATGTAATAACTATTAAAAATCTAAAATATAAGCTAAAAAATTATTACATACAAAGTACAGTATTGAAATATAATAGTAATTAGTCATGTTTCTCCTTATCCTATAGGTACTTATATATCCTTTACCTATTTGTGTATTATTTTGAAATGAAAATAATTCCAAACGATTTACTTTGGTCTCCAACTATACATCCTGTATCACATAGTCTTTGGAAGACGCAGTGAATAACAGCTATCATCATTTTTGTACGCGCCATGTTTTACTATCTTACCCACTTTTAACTTCTAGAATAATTATTATATAATAAGCAGATAGATTATGATTAGTTGTAGTATTAGGATGTAATAGTTTAGAATATATAGCTAATATAGTTTAGAGTTTAGAATATATATATAATAGTGTATAGCTAGGTATATGAAATAATTTGTAGTTTTTAGTTTGTAAAAATAAACCTATTGTCGGCGGCGCTGTGGTATTCGGTAAAATTCATATGAATTTATGATAACACCACATTAAAATGTAATCCTAAATTAATTGTATTGTTAGAATATATTAAATAAAAAAAAATTTGAAAAAAATAGGACTTCAACATCAACTTTTCATCCGTTCAGCCGTTCTGGCGTGATTGAGTAACGAACATCCATCCATCCATCCAAACTTTCGTATTAGATTTTGTAATTTTATTATTAGATTCACATTACAACAACTGAAAATACAGCTACAACAATATTGATAAACTTAATTGTGTCTTTTGTGTGATGCAGTATGTAAAAAATTGTTTTCGGTCTATTGAGGTCTATCGGATCTATGAATAGCTGCAGCAGTCCGTCGGTTGACACGTGGATGTTTTGTGTCCAGTATCCCTGTCTACTCGTTTAAAGTCGTCTGTTCACCTAGTAGAGCGGACTATTCTAGTAAGACACCTTTTTAGGGTTCCTTGGCGTGCACGGAAATGTCGAAACTATATATTATGGCTTATAGTTTCGTCATGTCCGTCCGTCCGTGTGTCTGTCTGTCATAGGTACTTTGTATACTAGAAAGTTGTGATTCGGCAAGGGTATACATAATTTATAATTAATAACGGCAAAGTTGTAAGTAAAATAAAATTCAAACGTATCGTTTCAAAAGTGTCGTGGGTATATGCGAAAACCATTTTTAGATTCAGGGTTCTGTTTGCGAAATATTAAGCTTCAAAGTGCTAATTTTTGTTAGCGTCAAGTGTCCCCCCTCTCAGGTAGCTAACCGGTTAAGATATATTATGTGAAAAAATTCATGGATGTAGTACCTACTTATAACGAATTTAAAAGGAAAACTATTACAGCTAAGTAGGCTTTACAAGTTAACGAGATAACAGTCGAACAAATAATAAAATGACTACATTTAAAGGATTATTGTCACGGAGATCTACAGAACCCTACACTGCGCGTGGCCCGACACGCACTTAGCCCGTTTTTTTGAAAACGTTACAATAAAACTTGAGGGAATCAAAAAAACTTAAACCACGCGGACGAAGTCGCGGGCATCAGCTAGTTCCACATAAGTATGTGTACTTCCATTGACATTCTCTTACCTACTCTGATTATTCAACGGATCTTCTCATTTTTAGGGTTCCGTAGTCAACAAGGAACCCTTATAGTTTCGCCATTTCCGTCCATCCGCGGCTTCGTGGATAAATTCATGGCAGTAGTATATAATAAGGCGAAGTTGGAAAGGAAATCTATTAGAACAGCTAATATAAGTAGGTAGGTTTTACAATATAAATGCCACTAGCTTCATTTACCTAAAATTCAAATTAGGCTGTTCGCACACTATTAAATTGTTCTATCTCCAAAGGCAACGGCGCATTATTATTCGGGCGGCGTGCGCCGTAACTCGGGGTCTATTTGACTGATTTTCAGCCGCTCCATGATTTGCCACTTTACCCGGTCAGAGCGCGTTTTGAATACAAAACAGCCAATAGTAGAGATGGGGATTCAAATTTCATTTTCGTACTCGAATAATGGGTTCGCGCGTTGAATAACTTTGGGATGCGTTTTCGGCTGTCAATAAAAGTTTATTACTTAGTAATAATTAAATAAATCAAATAAATATTATAAATGCGAAAGTTTGGATGGATGTATGGATTTATGGATGTTTGTTACTCAATCACGCCCCAACGGCTGAACTAGATAGCTGGAGATAGATTATAGTCTGGAATAACACATAGGCTACTTTTTATCCCGGAAAATTAAGGAGTTCCCGCGGGAACCGAGAAACCACGATCCCACGCGGACGAAGTCGGGGGCATCAGCTAGTATTGAATAAACATGACATTGTGTTAAGTGAGCGACAGAAGCGACGTTACGCGACGCGACGCGATACGTCGAAAATGATAGACGTAATAATAGTCTACGCGACAACGTAGGCCACGTGAAGGGTCAGCTACTGTTTGATACTGTCGCGTCGAGTCGCATCGCGTCGCGTTGCCGCGTTTGTCGCTCTACTAGGACAACGAGGAGCAGGATTTCCGCTTACATTTGTCTCGTAGTAGTCGGAGTAGAACAAAGCTTGTCAAATTCCACGTCTTACTGCAAAGTTGTCTGTTGTTGTACAAATGATGGAACGCCTAGGTTAATTCTAACAAGCCTATACTTACGAATAAGCATTGAATATTATTTGGTACCTTTTTTTGTAACAAACAGGTCTTTTTATAAGTATACGTATAACCGCGTAACTTAGTCCGCGTGGATTAAGTTTAAAGTATGTTATAGATAATATCTAATATTATCTATAAAATAAAATATGTATATATTTGTCGAAATCGTATCATCCCCGCCGCGAGCCGCTGCGAAATACTTTACTTAAAAAACGGGATGACTGTAAGTGGGGGGGTAATTCTAAAAGATTCCTTAGATCGTTTCCGAGAAAGGGGGAGGAGAATTAATCAGGACGGCTCAAAAGCTCGCGTCAAAAGAAAACCAAATAAAACGGCAAGCGACAAAGTTTCCCGTTCCTGAATACCGACTTAGGTATGAATGGAGTCGAATAATGTATTCATTTTTTTACTGTATTTAACATATATTTCTACCAGTACAGTATCAATAAATAGTACTATGTATTTACTAAAATACCTACCTATTCTATGCCAGTAGTATAACCACTGTTAGATTCATTTGACCATTCAAAAGTAGGTACCGTAAAAGTTTGTGTGAATAAAAATCTTATGATTTTCATTCAATTGTGACAACAGTGATATAGGTACACTCCTTTTTACGCTCTTTATCTATACAAAATGCAAAAATTAACATACAATTTTTTTGATGAAAATCTTTCTTTACTTAGGGCAAAAATTAACATACAATTTTATTTGATGAAAATCTTTCTTTACCCTAACAAATCATGTGAGAAAACCGCATAGTGAATTAATTGTGCACACAAAGCAATTGATATAATAACGGCGCGGGTGGTAGCGCTGGTTATTGACAAGACTTGACAGAGCTCAAGATGATTTCCGACTAAGCCCATATTGTAAGAGCAAAGGTTTGTTTGTTCGTTAGTCTTTCAATTACACCGCAACGAAACCACATACCGACTATTGACGTGGTTTTTGCATGGCTGTAGTTAAAGATCTGGTGACGTAGGCTACTTTTTATCCCATAATATTTTGAAAAACCCAAATCAGCATCATCTAGTAAACGAATTAAAGCTCTACACCCGTTCACTCTGATTTCACTGTTATTTCAATATCTCTTGCAGATTATCTATAATAGTAACAATGCGAGCAACTATTTGCATTAATTAATTATTTATCATCCGTAAAACATTGATACTTCTATTTACTTTTAATTAAAGAAGATTAATACAATTTTTATATTTATTCAAGTTGACGTATGTTATTATTTTTATATTTCATAGCAGATATTTTACTACACTTTATTGGGTATTTTAAAATAAATACGAATATTAATAAACATTATTATGAATATGATTCAATATGAAACATTTTCCATTCTATTGAGCAAAAAGAAATGTTTGTTGAATTAGTGACCTATAAAATAAAAACGTTTGAGATCGTCCGCCCACCTAGTGAGAGGTCGTCCAACGCTGCGCATTACGCTGCGCGTCCGCCATTCAAGTACCTTGGGAGCTCAACGCCTATCGGTTCTTCGAATTAAATATGTTGCTAGTAGGTACAAAATACGAAAATTTAATTGCGTCAATTATAAAGAAATAAAATTTCAAGTCGGGCGCCGACTCTATGCCCTTCTTTATCCGGGGCGTAAGTGCCATACTCGGAACAAACATTGATTTATCTTGATACCGGGATTTACTTCGCTCTCCGCTCGTCGACTTCCAATTTTCCAAACTGTTCTTTTTATGTGTCTCATACAATTTTCTTTTATGTCCCTCCGAGTTTTATATAGCCTTCTTTCTGTTATTCCGGCGCAATTTTATTCTATACATTATTCGCTTTATTTATAACACAAGTCGATATAATGAGTACCTACCTATCATTCTTATGTACAGTAGAGTCAACTTGTTTTTTTAACCCTCGAAACAAACAGAGGGTCTGAGTTCGATTAAAATCTGAACTGTTCTGTAATTTCGATAGGTACCTACGTACCTATTCATTCAAAAAATAATCTCCATGCATCTTCTGCAAGAATAGAAGTCAACGATTAAAAAAAACGACTTTCAAGGCATATTAAATATTAGAAACAGATAAAGCATAGAAGACTCGTGGTCTTCATCACGGGTCGAGGGTCAAAAGGGGTGATTATTGCTTAATCAACTTGTGACAAAATCAATATTGACCGCACGCCCGCCGGGCGAACCCGAGGCTACAGACAACATGCTGTTCTAATGTAAAGTTTTAACACCATCCCTCTTAGCATTCAGTTTCGGATGCATTGTTTGAAGGTAATAATAGCGTATATTATTTTATACTAGCTGATGGCCGCGACTTCGTCCACGTGGAATAAGTGTTTTTTAATTCCCACGGAAACTCCATAATTTTCCAGGATAAAAATAGCCTCTGTGTCTCTCTCGTCCTCAACTATATCCACGCAAAAAACACGTCGATCCGTTGCTCTGTTGCGGCGTGATGGAAGGTCATACTAACAAACGAACTAACACACCTTCGCATATTTTATAATATTAGTAGGTAGGTAGGTAGGTCCCTACTTATAATAAGTAGTGTGAAAGACTTAGCTAGCAAGACTATAAGCTGAGATCACATTATTACAGAGAGCATTATTTACTTATTTTAATTTTTATTTTATTCTACCACAAGTTAACGGTTGACTGCGAACTGCGATCTTGATTCTTGAGGGAAGATGGTAGCTGGCTAAAATGTTTGGGGACAACACTTATATTAAACCCATACGGCCTTATCGGTATCTACACGGCGTCGTACTGAAATGCTATAAGTAACGCTTGGCGACACGTATTTGGTGGTAACTAGCCAAGCCTCCCACGAAACTATTACCATGGAAAATTCAGAAATTATAAATGAACAAATTTACCCTGCCGGGAGTCGAACCCGGAATCTCCTTCTTTTAGGACCACAAAGCTCTCCACTGCGCCAGGGAGGTCGTCAAATGATCTATAGAGCGTACTTAGACTTTGCTCAGGCTTTACTTAAATGAGTGAAAACGAATTGAACTTATGTGAGTGACATCAATCTGTCAAAGTGCGCTCTATACGCCATAAATAGGTTATAGGTATCAGCATTAGAAAGACCGCACATGACTAGAATACGAGGTAGTCTAGCGATTAAAACTTGGAAGGTTTATATCTGGCATTAACGGCAACCATAAAATCCACAAAGGCTTTATTTCTGTTGGGGTTTATAACTCAAGTTTTTTTATTGAACTCTAGGATATTTGAAAAGCTGAGTTTTCTAGCTGAAGAACAAGTTACCTCATCGTGCATAAAACTTAACAATACCACAGAGTAAACTAGTAATAGGCAATACTAGAATTAATAATTTCCAATTTCTAAGTAAGAAGCCCTTTGGTTCAAAATCGAGTTATCTGGGGGTAGTTAGACATAATTGCCATCCGGCAATCAGGCTGACTTTATTGTGTTTGTTTATTTACCTTCCACAGGGGGGCGGTAGACGTAGAGTTAATATTTGATAGAGCTGCCGTTATACTGGCACAATTAGAAGCTTTTAGAACCCAATTATGGGTATATTAACCCAATAATTTTATGATGTTCAGTCTTCATTGATAAATAATACTTTCGGTCATTGAATATCATTATTCTTCAAGTGCAACTTCTTTAGAATCGTTGATTTGAAAATTTGATGAAACGAAAAATCGAAACCAAAACGAGACAAACATACAGACATCCTACTTTTCTGAAGTTTCACTTCTACCGTGTGTGAATTGCACACACACACATTTTTATTAATACCATGGTATTTACGTGAAAATCTCGCTTTTGTACTCGTCTGACTCAGCCTTTACGTGATAATTTTTCAATGACTTACTCCATTATACAACACAATATCAGTAGCTAACTAGCTACCAATAATAATGTTGGTCAAATTAAATTACTGTAAATTGAAAATAATATTTTCGTAAAAGTTGGTATGTAGGAACTAAGTCCATTAAAGTGCGGTAACCTGCCCAGCAGGAAGAAAGAAGAAAGAAAGAAGTCCATTAATTTTGATGCTTATTTAAACTGCAATAATATCTCAGAATTATTGTATGATTTCGCTTATTTATTTTTAAAAATTTACGCTTAATTATTAGAGGGACTTTGAGATATAGAAATGATAGTTTAAATGTCACCTCTAGATCTGTTGAGATCTGTGGGTACTTAAGATAATAATTCAATGACGTAATTCCATTTAAGGCGACGTCACCGGCAGTGCCCATCTGCCGCAGCCCGCTATATCGCAGCCACCATCCGTTGTGAGAGAATTCCTTTTTTAACCGACTACGGTAAAGCCAAAAAGAAGCGTTATTGTTTTAAAGCAGTCTATGTATGTATGTTTGTATCTCACTACTGAGCTGATTTTGATGAACGCGATGTCAATCGATTCGTTGTTATTGTCCGGGTGACATAGATTACATTTTACACGGACAAAATCGATGTGACAGGGTTACAGGTTTTTTTAATTAATAGCAACTATTACCTATTCTGTGTTAATAGATCCTATATAGTGCTTGTTCTTTTTAGGGTTCCGTACCCAAAGGGTAAAAACGGGACCCTATTACTAAGACTCCGCTGTCTGTCTGTCTCCAGGCTGTATCTCATAAACCGTGATAGCTAGAAAGCTGAAATTTTCACAAATGATGTATTTCCGTTGCCGCTATAACAACAAATACTAAAAATTAAAAAAATATATATATTAAGCGGGGTCCCCATACAATAAACGTGTTTTTTTCGTATTTTTTTGCTCAATATTAAAAACGGTAACAGGTAGACGGTTCAAATTTTCACAGAATATTAACTTGTATATTATTACCTTTCAAAATAAATAATTAAATATCAATAAAGTAAATATTAAAGGGGGGCTCCCATACAACAAACGTAATTTTTTGATATTAACAATAAACCTCTACAAACAAAGTTAGTTTTGCGGTTCATTTCGTCTTGTTTTTAATACGGCATAAATCGTAAAACTTACTACAGGTTTGTACGGAACCCTCGGTGCGCGAGTTCGACTCGCACTTGGCCGGTTTTTTTAGATATAATATTTTACTGAATGTTCTATACACGTTTTCTTAAAATATAAATAACTAGACGATTCGCGTGACTTCTTCCGCGTTTTTGTTAAATCCCGTGGGAACTCAGTGATTTTCCGGGATAAATAGCTACCTATCTGTGGCATTCTATTAAATGTAGTACGCAAATGGCCCGTGGCGCCTTACTCGCACTCTCGATCTGTCATCGGTGGCGAGCAGACGTTACCGTCAATTTGTGTACCTACTTACTGATAAACAAGTGTTTTCATTTAAAACCTAAAGCTTAGATGTGTGAACATCACATTGGCGACGAGTAAAAGCGCAGTAAGTAAATTTCGCTCTAACTATCACATGGATAAATAAGTACCTGCTAGCAGAAATTGGTCAGCAACAATTTGAAATTTCGCAAAATCTTATGAAAAGAAGAGAAATAGATAAGTTACGGTTTAAATGCCAAAACCTGTGAATTTGCGTTTCCTTTTTTCTAAAATATATTAAACTTTATTGTTTTATTAGTATGTACATATTATTTGAGTTTATTGTTTGCCGGTACCTAACTATGGGCGAACAGAACCGGCAATTGGTAGGTGGATGTGCCGCGTAGTTTAATAAATGTAATTACGCCGATAATTACATAAATTCGTAAACTATACCGTGTATTGGTATTTAGTTACGAAATTTTACTTTAATCTAATACAGTACTCAGAAATGCATTGTTGACCAACTCTGTTTGCAAAATTATTCTACGTAGGTAGGTATTCCACGTACAATATCTACCTATCGAAATATAATTCGATCAATAAACAAAAGTTCCAACGTACATAATATTATTATTAATACCATCGTTAATGACCCGTTTTAACAAATTACCACTTCAATAACTTTGAAGTCATATAATTAAGTAATTATGTTATTGTTAAAACTAAATAATAATGTGCGTAATACCTATCGAAATATATTCGATCAATAAACAAAAGTTCCAACGAACATAACATTATTGGTTAATACCATCGTTAATTACCTGTTTTAACTAAGTACCACTTCAATAACCTTGAAGTCATAAATTTATGGTATCGTTAAAACTAAATAATAATGTGGGTACATCATAAAATATGAGTCGAACGTCGGCGGATCGAATGTACTTTGCACTGTCTATCGTTAACAATAATTATTATCAATGAAAATTCATTAGAAATAAAATATCATATGATTGTGCCTCATTGATACTGCTCCGACTGTTTTAATACCAAGTGACACTCTTTCATGGAACACATTTCACGTGCATCAAACATTTTCATAAGGAGCAACTGCTATTTTACCAAAGTACCTAGCAGTGAATGATATGAAATTAACAATGAAATTACTGTAAAGAGGAAGCAATATGATCGTCAAATGAAAATTCACCATTCATTCATGCTAATGAATTCATGTGAATTAAGAAGTACCGCATTCATAAATAACGATAGTTGATTTTAATCATAATAACACGAGTGATAATAAATTCAATATTACTTGTACTTAAAACTATTTTCTCAAAATTTAGATATATATTTTACTAACTATTGACCCTTAATTATTTTGGTATTTGACTAATTAATTAAATTAGTTAATTTAATGAATGCTATTTAATGAATCGATCTAGAAATTCCCTCTCCCTTATTTGAAGATCGTCCAACATGTTCCAATCACAAGTCCCAACACTAGCATCATTCCATTGTGAGGGTGATCCAATCTTTGTGCTTTAGAAATATACTTCATAGCAAGAAGTATATTCCGGAGGTATGTCCCTACAAGATATATATATTTCAACTTCCCCGGAACTCACGTGATTAATTCTGACACGACTGACGTTTATAATATCGCAATAAAAATTAGATGAGTATTTTCCCCCTAAGCAAAGTTATTTATTTGAACGGCATCGATCGGTTGATGAAACAAGAATCAGACGAAAGGTTTGATAAAGTCTTTATTCGTCTGCTAAGACGACAACTGTCAAAGTGCAACTTTGCTTAGGAAGATGAACAGTCTAAAATATAATCATAACAGAAACTTACCCCCTAGAAACTGTTGAACAAGGGTAAACGAGTTCCACGATAGACTGAGCACAAACACAACTAGTTACCAGCCTTGATAAAATTGAGGTTAAACCCACCAAACTACATGCCAAAAAAGAGGTTGATCTCTGTTGCCGATGTGGCAGTAAAATCATAAAGGTGATAGTAGTTCCTGCCCTGCAATTAGTGCTAATTGCCTTATATTATGTGGTTTCAGACGACATTTCCACAAACACTGAAAACAAGGGCCAATAAAAGACAACGTTCCAACCTCTTGGTCAAGAAAATTATAGAACTCAAAACCTGAGTGGATACACTCTAAAACGACCTCCAAAAAAATAAAGAGCCTACATCTGTTGATTATATTTTCCTCATCGATGACGATGCAACAATAGATTGTAGGTGGAGTTAACATCAAATAATCATTGATTCTGGTGGTATCAATGATAAAACTTGGCAACGCATGAAACAATCTGAAGTTATTGTGTCCAACCAACAAATAGCTTCAGACAAAACTTTCATGGCTTATAAGGCTAAAGATCCTATAAACGTGTTAGGTTCATTTGACGCTGAAGTCAAATGAACCTGAGGGTCGGTTTGGTTTTAATTCATAAATACAAAGTTTATGTCATTGATAATAATGGGTTGAGAAATATTTTGGGTAAATTAAGTATAATATATATAAAAATATAAAATAATTATTTTCCATTTCCCTCAATATGCTAACACTAGATTTTGATGTCAAATCAATTGAAAAAACAATATCCCAAATAAAAAATATTTAATTGGTGATTTTTATAGACAAAACATTATTTCCCGTCTGTTAACTATAGAAGTGACCCATAAATAAATAAATAATAAAATAGACGAACATGTAAAATGGACGTCATTGAACTAGTAAATAAGCCATCTTCTTGGGTTTCTACGATGGTACCGGTTCTAAAGCCTGAAGTTGACATTCGTATTTGTTTGGTTAAGCGTGCTGCTAACAAAGCCATTAGAGAAAATTATCCCTTGCCCACCATGGAGCAACTGAGATACCCAAGGATCATTTTGGGCGTATTCTTGTACCACCACCACTACAGCCCATTAACGTCCCACTGCTGGGCACAGGCTTCCACTCTCATAGGAGAGAGGGAATTAGAGCTTAGACCCACAACGCTGCAGTCTTGTACACTTTATCATAAATAGAGGAAAATACATAGATTTTATAAAAATAAAAATAAATTTTTAAATAGCAAACTAAATAACTTGCAAAAATAAAATCTGTTCAAGTTTTTTATATGTTTCCAAGATGGCGGTTTTCAACCGTAGAGGAGGCAGTACCTGGCGCGAAATGTGTCAAATGTCATTCCTGAAAAGTGACGTGAGTCACTGTCATAATACCGTGATATTTTTCATTCAGTGCCGATTAATGACACAGTTCATTATATTTGACACTTGACAGAAAACGTCAAAAATATGAATCCGCCATTGTCACAGACTCGTGTTTAGTGTTGCTAATCGTTTAAAGATTAAATTATTTCACTACTGAAATAAGAACGAATTGGGAGATTTAAACAATCAAAGCTGGTTTAATGTTTTATTTTCTATAATTTCACTACTGATAGGTACCAGACCAGTCCCACGGCCATACAAATCTGGACCGTCTCATTTTTCTCATAATTGGATAATTCGAACGGTTTTCATCAAGTTGGACTTGAAGGTATTCCTTCAACTTGTTATATTTAACAAAAAATTACAACGTTCATAACCAGCAAAGGGCTTTACCGCTACAAAAGGTTAATGCTCGGAATATCGTTTAAATCATAAGCATTTATTTGCTGATTGTAAATAATAAGTTATTAAAATAAATGCAGAGCCACAATCTGCCAATCATATGGCTTGCAAATTAATTAATTTATGTACGTCCTATCAAAATAGGAATAGTACATACATAACAATCCTCATTGATCTAGAAATTATTATGGTCCAAATAATATTTTTTTTTAAAAGATATAAAGAAATAAGAATTGTAAAGCTGTTTGTCAAATTATGAAAATATACAACTAAAATAAACATTCTTCTTAAATACAGTGCCAATTTACCATTATCTATAGTCTATACCAATGTATTTCCCCGCCTGCTGTCGTTCTCGTGTTTAAAAAGTGTTCGTGTCACCAAAAGTTTTAATGTACCTAATGGTTGTATTTTTTACAAATATACAGATTTCTTTAATACAACATATACAAGGTAGAGTCAGCATATTAAATCTATTAAATCAAATCAAATATTTATTATTAAAGTAGACTTTTAGCTGTGTGTAAAATGCTTTTGAATAGTCGAGTGAATCTACCATTGGTTAAATGGGGTTTGCACTATCCACTCCACTTATTGCTCTAACACATTTTTTGTGAGATTTTGTGCTTTCTCGAAATCTATCGAGTTACCCCACAGTATAAGATAATAGTACAGATTACAGATGACATACCCATGATAGTCAGTAAAGCTGACACATGCTCATGATAGGCACTCAATGATGCCTCTCGCAATGAGATCGGACTTATCCGTGTTCAGGTAAAAACAAATTTTTACAAATTGCATCTATGTGCATCTATGTATCTAGGTTTCCAATTTAATTCTAATATGGTCCTTATAATCTAATATTTTCAAATTTTCCAATTGGACAATGATCATAAAATTTTATATTCAGAGAAGGATGTTTTGAGTTGGGTGTTTCATATTTATTTTGTTTATTGACATGCCAACAAATATTGTACAAACAATTAATAATATTAAATTTATTTATAAATTAAGTTTTGTCAATATAAATTTATTTATAAATTAAGTTTTGTCAATATAAATATTTAAGTTATTTTCATTTAACCATGCAATTGTATTATTAATGTCTGTTTCAAATTTGGATTTGTCATTGCATTTTATTTTATTCGTCGTATCGTGAGCAAATAAAATGACAAAATACCTCTTTTGAGAGACTGAAATAAATGATGGTTCAAAATAAGAGACAGAGAAAACAAAAAGGAAGAGGAATTGGAGATTAGCTACAAGGTCTGTGTAAAGGACATGGTACAAGAAATAAATTAGTTTCAGAATTTAATCCATCAGACATAATAATTATAAAGAATGACGGAATTGGTCAGAAGTACCTTCGAATATTGTACCTACACCTGAAAAAGTAGAAGGTAAATGTAAAGTCGTCGACCATGAAGAAGGATCAGATAAAGAAGTTAGTTCGACATATTGATTTCGGTTTAAATATTATTTGGTGTGTATAAATATTGTATTTAAATATTAATTAATTATTTATAAAAGGAAAGAGATGTGGCATTCTATTAAATGTAGTACGCAAATGGCCCGTGGCGCCTTACTCGCACTCTCGATCTGTCATCGGTGGCGAGCAGACGTTACCGTCAATTTGTGTACCTACTTACTGATAAACAAGTGTTTTCATTTAAAACCTAAAGCTTAGATGTGTGAACATCACACTCCTTCCCTGGGTAACCTATTCCGGTACCATATTTCGTTTTAATATCAGGTCAAGAGTTAGGCCATGTATACTAAACTAGCTGATGCCCGCGACTTCGTCCGCATGGATTAAGGTTTTTTGGTTCCCGCGGGAACTACTTAGTTTTCCGGGATAAAAAGTAGCCTATGTGTTAATCCAGACTATAATCTATCTCTGTACCAAATTTCATCCAGATCCGCTCAGCCGTTCTGGCGTGATTGAGTATCGAACATTCATTTGAGGTTTCGCGGGATCTATTTAATTTTCCGGGATAATAAGTAGCCTATTATTCCAGACTATTATAATCTATACTCTTTGCCAAAGTTCATCAAAATCCGTTCAACCTTTCTGGTGTGATTGAGCGATTCATTCGCGTGGCATAAGTTTTTTTCAATCAACACAGGCACTCCTTTATTTCCCGGGATAAAAAGTAGCCTATATTACTATCCCACGGTATAATCCCCCTATAATAGTGAAACACGTACTTCTCTATATTTTACCGAAAGCCCAAATGCTAAGTTTCATGGCTATAACTTGAGAAATGAAGGATTGTCATACAAATTTTCAACCCCTATTTTATCCCTTTTAGGGGTGAAATTTTGAAAAACTGTGGCACACATACTTCTTTATTTTTTACCGAAAGCCTAAGTAGGTACCAAGTTTATCTTGAGAAATGAAGGACTTTCATACAAACTTTCAACCCCTATTTCCACCCTTCGGGGGTAAAATTTGCAAAAACTGTGAAACACATAATATTTCTTCATTTTCAAGAGGTAGCTTGTATACCAAGTTTCATCGATATAACTTGAGAAATGACGGACTTTCATACAAACTTTCAACCCCTATTTCACCCCTTTGAGGGTAGAATTTTGAAAAACTGTGAAATACGTATGTTTTCATTTTTAACCCGCAACTCACATACCAAGTTTCATGGCTATAACTTGAGAAATGAAGGACTTTCATACAAACTTTCAACCCCTATTTCACCCCTTCGGGGGTAAAATTTACAAAACCTGTGAAACACGTATTTCTTCATTTTCAACCGGTAGATGAAGGACTTTCATAAAAACTTTCAACCCTTATTTCCACCCTTCGGGGGTAAAATTTGCAAAAACTGTGAAACACATATTTCTTCATTTTCAACAGGTAGCTTGTTTACCAAGTTTCATCAATATAACTTGAGAAATGACGGACTTTCATACAAAGTTTCAACCCCTATTTCACCCCTTTGAGGGTGGAATTTTGAAAAACTGTGAAACACGTATGTCTTCATTTTCAATCCGCAACTCATATACCAAGTTTCATGGCTATAACTTGAGAAATGAAGGACTTTCATACAAACTTTCAACCCCTATTTCACCCCCTCGGGGGTAAAATTTACAAAAACTGTGAAACACGTATTTTTTCATTTTCAACAGGTAGCTTGTATACCAAGTTTCATGGCTATAACTTGAGAAATGAAGGACTTTCATACAAACTTTCAACCCCTATTTCACCCCATCGGGGGTAAAATTTACAAAAACTGTGAAACACGTATTTCTTCATTTTCCACCGATAGCTTGTATACCAAGTTTCATCGATATAACTTGAGAAATGACGGACTTTCATACAAACTTTCAACCCCTATTTTACCCCTTCGGGGGTAGAAATTTGAAAAACTGTAAAACGCGTATGTCTTCATTTTCAATTCGCAGCTCATATACCAAGTTTCATGGCTATAACTTGAGAAATGAAGGACTTTCATACAAACTTTCAACCCCTATTTCACCCCTTCGGGGGTAAAATTTACAAAAACTGTGAAACACGTGTTTCTTCATTTTTAACCGGTAGCTTGTATACCAAGTTTCATCGATATAACTTGAGAAATGACGGACTTTCATACAAACTTTCAACCCCTATTTCACCCCTTTGGGGGTAGAAATTTGAAAAACTGTAAAACGCGTATGTCTTCATTTTCAATCCGCAGCTCATATACCAAGTTTCATGGCTATAACTTGAGAAATGAAGGACTTTCATACAAACTTTCAACCCCTATTTCACCCCTTTGGGGGTACAATTTACAAAAACTGTGAAACATGTATTTCTTCATTTTCAACCGGTAGCTTGTATGCCAAGTTTCATCGATATAACTTGAGAAATAAAGGACTTTCATACAAACTTTCAACCCCTATTTCACCCCTTTGGGGGTAGAAATTTGAAAAACTGTAAAACGCGTATGTCTTCATTTTCAATCCGCAGCTTATATACCAAGTTTCATGGCTATAACTTGAGAAATAACGGACTTTCATACAAACTTTCACCCCCTATTTCACCCCCTTAGGGGTGGAATTTTGAAAAACTGTGAAACACGTACTTCTTTATTTTTTACCGTAAGCCAAAATATCAAGTTTCGTTGATATAACTTGTAAAACATCTTGAGAAATGAAGGACTTTCATACCAACTTTCATCCCCTATTTTACCCCTTTGGGGGTCGAATTTTCAAAAATGGTGAAATACGTACTTCTTTATATTTAACTGAAAGCCCAAATGCTAAGTTTCAAATTAAGGACTATCATACAATTTTTCAACCCCTATTTTACCCCTTTGGGGGTGGAATTTTGAAAAACTGTGAAACACGTACTTCTTTATTTCTTACCGAAAGCCAAAATACCAAGTTTCGTTGATATTACTTGAGAATATCTTGAGCAATGAAGGACTTTCATAAAATCTTTCATCCCCTATTTCACCCCTTCGGAGGTAGAATTTTCAAAAACTGTGAAACACGTATTTCTTCATTTTCAATCGGTAGCTCGTATACCAAGTTTCATGGATATAACTTGAGAAATGACGGACTTTCAAATTTTGAAAAATACTTCCTTAGTGGGCGCCTACGTCACAAAAGGAACCTACTGTCAATATTTCAAGTTTCTAACCCCAGCGGTTTAAGCTGTGCGTTGATTAGATAACGATTTTATATATATATATAGATTTTCAATCCGCAACTCATATACCAAGTTTCATGGCTATAACTTGAGAAATGAAGGACTTTCATACAAACTTTCAACCCCTATTTCACCGCTTCGGGGGTAAAATTTACAAAAACTGTGAAACACGTATTTCTTCATTTTCAACAGGTAGCTTGTATACCAAGTTTCATGGCTATAACTTGAGAAATGAAGGACTTTCATACAAACTTTCAACCCCTATTTCACCCCATCGGGGGTAAAATTTACAAAAACTGTGAAACACGTATTTCTTCATTTTCAACCGATAGCTTGTATACCAAGTTTCATCGATATAACTTGAGAAATGACGGACTTTCATACAAACTTTCAACCCCTATTTTACCCCTTCGGGGGTAGAAATTTGAAAAACTGTAAAACGCGTATGTCTTCATTTTCAATTCGCAGCTCATATACCAAGTTTCATGGCTATAACTTGAGAAATGAAGGACTTTCATACAAACTTTCAACCCCTATTTCACCCCTTTGGGGGTACAATTTACAAAAACTGTGAAACATGTATTTCTTCATTTTCAACCGGTAGCTTGTATGCCAAGTTTCATCGATATAACTTGAGAAATGACGGACTTTCATACAAACTTTCAACCCCTATTTCACCCCTTTGGGGGTAGAAATTTGAAAAACTGTAAAACGCGTATGTATTCATTTTCAATCCGCAGCTCATATACCAAGTTTCATGGCTATAACTTGAGAAATGAAGGACTTTCATACAAACTTTCAACCCCTATTTCACCCCTTTGGGGGTACAATTTACAAAAACTGTGAAACATGTATTTCTTCATTTTCAACCGGTAGCTTGTATGCCAAGTTTCATCGATATAACTTGAGAAATAAAGGACTTTCATACAAACTTTCAACCCCTATTTCACCCCTTTGGGGGTAGAAATTTGAAAAACTGTAAAACGCGTATGTCTTCATTTTCAATCCGCAGCTCATATACCAAGTTTCATGGCTATAACTTGAGAAATAACGGACTTTCATACAAACTTTCACCCCCTATTTCACCCCCTTAGGGGTGGAATTTTGAAAAACTGTGAAACACGTACTTCTTTATTTTTTACCGTAAGCCAAAATATCAAGTTTCGTTGATATAACTTGTAAAACATCTTGAGAAATGAAGGACTTTCATACCAACTTTCATCCCCTATTTCACCCCTTTGGGGGTCGAATTTTCAAAAATGGTGAAATATGTACTTCTTTATATTTAACTGAAAGCCCAAATGCTAAGTTTCAAATTAAGGACTATCATACAATTTTTCAACCCCTATTTTACCCCTTTGGGGGTGGAATTTTGAAAAACTGTGAAACGCGTACTTCTTTATTTCTTACCGAAAGCCAAAATACCAAGTTTCGTTGATATTACTTGAGAATATCTTGAGCAATGAAGGACTTTCATAAAATCTTTCATCTCCTATTTCACCCCTTCGGAGGTAGAATTTTCAAAAACTGTGAAACACGTATTTCTTCATTTTCAATCGGTAGCTCGTATACCAAGTTTCATGGATATAACTTGAGAAATGACGGACTTTCATACAAACTTTCACCCCCTATTTCACCCCCTTAGGGGTGGAATTTTGAAAAATCCTTCCTTAGTGTGCGCCTACGTCACAAAAGGAACCTACTGTCAAAATTTCAAGTTTCTAACCTCAGCGGTTTAGGCTGTGCGTTGATTAGATAACGATTTTATATATATATAGATAGATAGATAAGAGTAAAACTCGAAGATACTTAATGGTTAAATTTTTTAATTAGAAAACCCAGGGTTTTTATATACTGGAACGAGCATAACCCGCTTAAACTACTCCGTAGTAGCCAAAACTAGTACTTTAAGTACTTTAATTTTTCATGGGCAATCAATCTGACGATTATAGAAAACCCTGACCCAAATATTTCGGTATTTATCTCACGTAATTATAATTTTAAAACCGTTACAAATCGCTTTATCCCTGGAACCCATGGTGTAGCATTCACCAATCACTTAATTGATTCATCATTGTCGTACCAATAATACTTTACCCTTTCATTCAGCCTTATCACATTAAAAATAGAGCTTAAATTGAATTGTTGTGATGTCCCAAAGTTTTGGTCGTATTAAAGGAGGGTACTTTATTTGATAGCAAGTGGAAATGCTATTAAAGTGAAAGGGTGTGATTTGCGATAGTTATTCTATTAGCGTTATTGATATTACGTAGTTATTTGAAATGTTTATTGTACGAGTACCTATTCATTAGAAGTAGGTACATAATTAATGAAAAAATCTGCAGTAAATATCTCGCAAGCATAGATTTATCATCCGCTGCGCTCGCCAGCGAGACCAAATTAGATCTATGCTCGCAAGCTATATATATGGAAACAGAAAACTATGTAGCATTATAACTGTCAAAGTTGTATTTCACTAGATGCAAATTAAAACGGTCATACCGTACTAAAATTCTACATCAATGGTCATACCTATCCTCGCCTAAAACACCTCTTTTGTATACAGCTAAGTATCTTAAATTAATTTAATAATTTATCTATTGAAATTGAAATTTATTTATTTGCTGAATTATGAGTGGTCGAGATTAAAATAACGATAAGCCACGACATATTACTATAACCAACCTAGGTACTAAATACCTATTAAGTGCTATACCGTGGCTATATACCTCACTATTGTAGACAATATAATTCAATAATGATTAAGAATTTGCGAAAGTATAATAATATGTCGATATATCTATGTGAATGTTGTTGTGTTGTTATGCATTTTTCTACGTAAGTACTTGTTGTCATCATGGCGACACCTTCTAGGTAGGTACGTATTGTGATTGTCATCACGGAACAGGGAATCAAAAAAAAAATCAAAAACAAAAAAACGGAAATAATTGCTTGTCTGCATTTAGGCCGAAAGAACATCTTTTTAAAGATATTACACCAGCGCGATGAAGCCTCCTCATAGTTGGGTTGTGCCGTCATATCGGTCAATTTCATTAATTTGAGAACGCCATCTTCTACTTTAAAGAGTCGTAGCACCTCAAAGTTCGTAGCGGTTCGTAGCACACTGTGGTAGCACAGTTAAATCTTTTTTCTTTTTTTTTTAATCCACTACAAGTTAGCCCTTAACTGCGATCTCACCTGATGGTAAGTGATGATGCAGTCTAAGATGGTAGCGGACTAACCTGTTAGGGACATGGCAGTTATATTAAGCCCATACCCCTATATTCGGTTTCTACACGGCATTATATCGGAACGCATAATCGCTTTGCGGCACGTCTTTGCCGGTAGGCTGGTAACTAGCCACGGCCAAAGCCTCCCACCAGGCCAGACCAGGGAAAATTCAGAAATTATAAATTCCCAAATTGACCCTGCCGGGGATCGAACCCGGTACCTCCGTACGTTAAGACAACAGCGCTCAACACTGCGCCACGGAGGTCGTCAAAATCTATCTAACTGACGACGTATGGTTACGAACTGCATATTTGTTCACAGGAGAAGACAACGCCTCCCCACTTCGCTGGTCACCACCAACATCGGCTGCGTTGGTGGCGGCTGCGCTAGCACCGCCGGCACTACGGCCCTGGCTGCCAGACCCGCCTTCCAAGAAGACTAACCATTTGGGTAAGACAGGTTGGCAAACCCGATCTTGTATTTCATGTACGAGTATTTATCTCTAATATCCTGTTCTAGAGAAGGATACATGTGTTTGAGGTATTCAATATTTAACATACTTACTACATTTAAGGCGGCAGTATGTATCCCAGTGGTTAAGACTTATCAGTCTCATAGTCAGGACGAATGAATCCATCCGTGGTTCGGATTTCAGGCACGAAGACAGACAAACAAATTCAGATTTATTTGCGTTTGAAGCAATAAAGTAAAACAGCGCTGAAAAACAATGGGAGTTCTCCATAATGTTCTCAAAGTGAATGATGAAAAGTATAACTTTTTCATCTCTTTTTGTATAGGATGTAGGAGTAGTGGTAAGACTAAAATAAAGGGTAATAGAAGTATATTTTAACTAATAAAGTTTCTTGATCAGGTCTGGTGTGCGTGGTGTGTGGAGATACGAGCTCCGGCAAGCACTACGGTATCCTCGCTTGCAACGGCTGTAGCGGCTTCTTCAAAAGATCTGTGAGGAGAAAGCTTATATACAGGTTCGTTAATATTTTATTATCATACTAATATTATAAATGCGAAAGTGTGTTTGTTTGTTGGTTTCTTGGTTTGTCCTTCAATCACGCCGCAACGGAGCAACGGATCGACATTATTTTTGGCATAGGTATAGATAAGGACCTGGAAAGTGATATAGGCTTTTTATCCCGGAAAATTAAGGAGTTCCCGCTTGAATCAAAAAAACTTAAACCACGCGAGCGAAGTCGCGGGCATCAGCTAGTAGGTACTCTATATGTATCAGTAATACTGCAAGTTTTGGACGCGGTCAGTGGATCATAGTGGATTGAGGGAATTTTATAAAATGAGAGTCTGCCTCCCAGTCCTGCCGGCGGTTACAAAGAGGAATGACCGAGCTTCGCTGGTTAAGGTCCGGTCTGTTCGTAAAATCGTTATACTATATTCCGTTTTATCGAGCAGAGCTCGCTCATTATCACCATCGCCCGCACCGCGCCAGTGTTGATCGGAACGTAACCAACGCGATAAATCTGGCGTGAGGGGTTTGGAGAGTCGAACTTGATTTGTGTTTGGACTTCGTGCTTTGACACTGATTTTTACAAAATTTTGTACAAAACTTATATCCTTACAAACTTGGAAATACACGTATATTGGTTTCCTACACGAAAATATATATAGTTCGCGCACGAGTTGAATGCAGAGCAAATGTATGGTGACACATACATTTACTCTGCATTCAACTCGCGCGCGAACTGTACATAACTAGCAGTCGCAGTAGTCTAGCTATATATAAAACACAAAGAAAATACTACTTGCCTATGTCCGTTATACCTAGACTTTAAAACCATCCAACCGATGTGCTCCAAACCGTTTTCATTAGGAAGGGTTTTTAAAGTACTATAATCCGTATGGTGTATGTTATAAATGTATGGTGACACGTACATTTACTCTGCATTCAACTCTCGCCCGAAGTGTATTTATTATGCCTGAGTGTCAAATCTGTAACCTTTGAAGTCATAGTTAAAACAACGTAGACGTAGTTAAAAAAACATCGAGCCTGGAAGGTAGTCTCTGTATCGATAGTTAAGTGATTCAGATTTTAGGTCAGCACACAGAATCAATAAAAATTTCCTAATTTGGTGACACAATTTTCTTTTCAACAGTTCTCAAAACTATGCCGGTACTCGGTACTATGTAAATGTATAAACAGATGTCTTGGTAAATAGGTTTGTAATGAATTTCTTTTTATGTGCAATATGTAGATATATTTGCTTTTTGATGACTACTATGTTTGTCATCATTTTATGTAAGTAGGTACCGAGACTTCCCCTACAACAAGATAAGATTTTAAAAACTAACCCTACTACGGTAATAACTGTGGTAATAATCCATACTTAATATACCTACTTAAACTAATATATTAAATGCGAAAGTGTGTCTGTCTGTCTGTCTGTCTTTCTGCTATGCTTTCATGGCTCATCAGTTCAATCGATTTTGATGAAATTTGGTACAGGGGTAGGCCGTAGGATATATGCCGGGATTCGGGAAGGACATATAGGCTACTTTTTATTCCGGAAAATTAAAGAGTTCCCGCGGTAATCAAAAAACCTTAATCCACACGAACGAAGTCGCGGGCATCAGCTAGTTACAAATAAATACAAATACAAAACTTTTATTCATATGAAATGTAGCCTATTCCACCCGAACCATAAAAACAAATCGATTGACGCATCATTCATCAAAATCGGCTCAGTGTTTAAGGCGCTACGGTGGAACATACATAAAAACAAACACATTAAATAACCCTTCCTTTCGGCTTTGGGCTTTCCTTCCTTTGGGTCAAAACTTCATCTAATAGAGTGGATGCCCATTTTGATAGGGCGTGTTCCAACTTCCTTGAACAGGCTGTTATGGGCCACATAATCTTCAATGCGGAGTACCTACACTACATGTTTTGTCTTTATATCAGATCTTTATATTAGTATCTTACCTACTTAACATTTATTTATTGTTTTTGCAGTCTTCTTAAGATTCCTGTGGTGACAGGAATTTAAATAAGAACAACGTCCGTCTCCATCTTGTAATGCTTTATTACTGTTTCTTACATACATTACTATTGTCTATTGTATTATTATTGTCTTTACATTGGACTTGTTACATCACTACATTCCTAAGGCTTCTTGGGTTACCTGTATGATGTATCCTGCTCTTGATAATCGTATTTTTAAGAAAAATTAAATTGTAGGGCTTATCGGCGCGTAGTACAAACCGCCTCAAAACGAAGACAGCCTAAATTGAAAATTCTTACTACTCAATCAACTTAAAATCCTTAATAATGTGTACTCTATTGAAAAAATATTAATTTAGGACTACTTATACCTACAAATATTGTATAGTCATTGCATTCAACGAAAAATTGGGCAACAATATGACACAGATGCCAAATTAAAAAAAACAAAGATGATATTACAGCTTAGCCCAATTTGAACAATGCAATGGTGTTACACATTTCGCCAAACTTTACCTTTTGGTTGTTAGCACAGGTGCTATACATCCGTCTGTCTGGTCATAGACCGCGAACTGTGTCGTGCATTTATGACCTCATTATTTTGTTCGTTTGACTTTCTCCGATTTGGTAACTACTTAATCCTACTTTTTCTAAATCTAAACTTCTAAACTAATATTATAAAGAGGAAAGATTTGTGTGTGTGTTCGTTTGTTTGTTTGTTTGTTTGTTTGTTTGTAATGGATAAACTCAAAAACTACTAAAGCGATTTTAAAAATTCTTTCACATAAAAAAGCTACATTATCAGCGAGTAACGCTATACTTTATTTTTAAAAAAGTTAGAGATTCTTACGAAAATTGCAATAATGTGAACTAAGTCGGAAAAAATCGTCTCTTTTGAGAGTTTACGTGGCATGCGCTGCGTAAATAGTTAAAGTGACACGAACACAATGAATGGTGAAATTCATCCTCCTAAAAAGTTCTAAAAAAAGTCCACGATAGCTTAAATATCTATCTTTTAAAGTTGACTCGCAATAACCATTTTTATGATTTTCAAATTTGGTCTAAGCCAATGCTTTACTTGCGAAGATGTTTATACCGACATAGTATTAATCCTTATCAAAATAAATATGTTATTCACCTCAAGTATCTAAAAGAACCCGTGCGGAGCCGGGGCAGATCGCTAGTAATCAATATTTCTCTATTAGTGGACTGAAAGCTAAGTGACGATGCAGTGTAAGATGGCAGCGGGCTAACGTGTCAGGGGCATGGAAGTTAAGCCCACACCCCTTATTTATACACGGCATCGTACTGGAACGCTATCTCTTGGCGGCAAGTCTTTGCCGGTATAGTGGTAACTAACCATGGCCGATGCCTCCCACCAGACTTTATCACCTGTATTTTTATTCTTTACTAGCTTAGCTAGTGGGATTGCTGTCAAGATAAATTCTAAATCTATGATAAGCTCAATTAAAAAATTCCGTCCATTATTCCATGGTAATACTTAGTAGGTAAGTAAATTCTGTGTCTGTTTTTCTCTGTGTCAGAAAGTAAAAAGAAAAGTTAAAATATTCTAGAGAAAAGTATTCAAGCTTGTTGGTTAGGAAACTCTTGGTTGGCCTAACAATTATGTACTAGTCCATCGAAGCACGAAATGGGATTCGTTGAGATCGAAGATAAACCTTTGCTCATCGATCTCATTTGTTGCTAAGCAACACATACGATTTGTTATTGGTTCTCAATGAATTACGTTGCTCAATAGTTATTTGTGTTACATGGGGCCAAAGAAAATTTTTGTTCCCCGAGGGCGCTATTTTGAATTCAGAGCGAAGTGAAGGATTCTATAGTAGAATCCCGAGCGTAGCGAGGGGTTCTAAAGTAGAATCCTGAACGTAGCGAGGAATTCAATATACGCCGCCCGAGAACAAAAAATTTGGCCCCGAGTGACACACACTATTTTTCATCATTACGTATGAGAAAAAGCTAGGAGTATCAACCTACTATGTATGGACATTACCTATACGTTTAAGCACCAATCAGAAGATACTCCTATCAACCTTCTATGTAATTGTATAGACATTATTTAGACGTATATTTAAAGTTTAAATAAAATGTAAAGACGTATATCCGATCAACAAATTGATCACGTGACTTGACCAATCAGAACAGAGAAATGCAAAGTCGTATATTCGATCAACAAATTGATGACGTGACTTCGGACCAATCAGAAGAGAGAAATGAAAAGTCCTATGGGCCTACAAGTTACACTTTGCTCCCGCTATCCTCTGAAGGCAATATGCGTTTTTCGAATAGGTATGATGAAAATAGTTTATTGTTTTATATTTATTTCTGTTTTATATCACCTCTATTGTTTCCTAAAGCTAAACCTAATTTCTATTTTACATTACTCAAAGAAAACCTCCCCAGATCAGACAATAATATAACACAATTTAGTTAACTGTTTGCATAAACAAACATCACATCAGACTCACCCTAAAAATTAATTTACAATCAAGAGCGCTAGATATCAAGCGGAATCTCGTAATCCCCATCAAAAACCTGCCACCAAAAATATGTATAGGAGTCACATCTGTAAGAGACTCCGCCAAAATGACAATAGGGGAATATGCTCATCAATGAGGCCGAATCCACTTAATCCTCTGTGCATATTTCTAATTCTGGTTGCATCTGGGGCTTGGTGCGCTACGGACATTTTGATAGGCACGTTTTTTTTTTTAAAATTTAAGTGCAATTCTTGTGGATAATGTTTAGCATAGCTTCACTTGATTGAAGGGTCGGAATTGGGATTTTTGGGACCATCTCGCGAGCTTACCGACTTGGTCATTTTTGTAATGGCTAGCCATTAAAAAATGTCCAAGTCGGTTCAGAAATCTTGGAGAAATCGGTGTACATACATTTAAAAAATAGGCACCGAGTCAAAAACCTCCTCCTTTTTGGAAGCCGGTTCAAAATTAACTCACCACTTCAATTTAACAGCAGATTTTTAAAAAAGTATGTCAGTAGGTATATGTAACGATTTAACACTTGATTCTAAATATTATTTGAACAGTTGTGAGTTGAATGTGGCTTTTTTTTGTAATAATTAATTTTAATATTATATTGTTCGTTTTATGCAGGTGAACGAATTTTATTCGAAGTAAATAGTGTAGCATAAGATATAATTTCATTTCGATATTTTAACCATTAACTATTAAATCACATTTCTCAAACACCCATTACCATAAGGGTAGATGTAGAGATAATATTAAAAACAGTTTAACATTTGGCCCTCTTCGGCCCCTTCCAATTATTCAGCACCCGCCGTAATGTTATTAATATATTGTGTACGCACCCTTATGGTCAAGTGTGACATGTGGTTCTTTATGGTGAGCAAATTGATTTCACGGAGGTCTTTTATAGGTTAAAGTTGCCTTTTTTTGCGTTCAATCATGCGATAGAAAGATTGCATCACAAATTCGCAACCCTATTGCCATATCGCATGCTAGCTGAGACCCGCGACTTCGTCCGCGTGGTTTGAGTTTTTTTAAAATGCGGGAACTCCTTTATTTTCCGGGATAAAAAGCCTATGTCATTCTCCAGGTCCTCAAATATACCCATGCCAAAAATCACTTATATCCGTTGCTCCGTTACGGCGTTATTGAAGGACAAACCAACAAACAAACACACTTTCGCATTTATATCAAGAAAATATGATAATAATAATTATTTAAGTAAGTGTAGATGACCTAACTATGCAAAAGAAAATAAATAAAAAATCAATGAGTATGCTCTAATAAAATATGAAAAGAAATAAATGTTGACATGTTTTTGTAAAAATAATCAATTTTTATGAAACACCTTTCATAAAAACGCAGAACATTGAAAATACAGACCAATAAAAGTCGGTAAAATTACATTTTGCAAACCAACTCCGCCAAATTAATCAGCCAGTTTACCTTACAAAAAACAATATGCAACTACGATATAAAAATTCTCCTGTCACTTATTTTTTCAACTATAAATTAAATATCTAAAAGTGGTAGTGTACCACAAGGAACGTTGCTAAACCCTATACTTTTTCTCGTATACATCGGTCATACTTCCCTTTCAAAGGCCGATTGCAACAAATGTCAACCGACGTAAGCCTATTATATGAAGGATTACGAGTAATGAAATATCTTTAATCTTTATTAGTCCGCGTCCGCAGATTGTTGCTATTCAATACCAGTAGTTTTCCTCTTACTGAGATTTGTCTGGTTTGATTGCTTTTTCTTTAATGTTGTGAGTGGATTCTTGTAGATTTCTATGTATAATGTACCTACTTACACAATTTTATGATAAACATAATATTGTATTGGGAAAGTAATTGCCTACAAATCCTAATCATGTATATCTGGACCTTTTTTGTTATAAAAATATTAAGTAGGTACATTAAAAAAGGTTTAAATAATACTTATTGAAGTGGCGTTTTTACTTTGGACCATTAGTGATTCGATGTTAAAGGAGTGACAGACAAAGCCAACCAGCATCGTGTTCACACCTACCTGCCTCCACAGTGTCCAAGGAAAGTCCAGACAATCAATGTTCACCTCCCAACAGAATTAGATTTAGAGCCACAGCGGATTAGACTAGCCAAGAGTACCCAAATAAAAAAAAAAGCCAAATAGGCAGGAGAAAATATTATATTACGCAATTAGTGTGTCGTATATTGCACAAACACCGGTGCGCTCTCTTGAACCTCATTTTCATAGTCCGATGGGATGGCAGTCTGACAAGACTGGAGAGGAATTAGCGGGACCGGCTTTACTTACTTTCCAAACTAGTAATAGATTGTAGATTATACAGATACTTGATGAACCCGTCAAGGCCTGAATGACCATTTACTTTTTTTGTTTAGGTGTCAAGCTGGTACAGGAAGATGCGTGGTGGACAAAGCGCACCGTAACCAGTGTCAAGCGTGTCGCCTCAAGAAATGCCTGACCATGGGCATGAATAAAGATGGTAAGTTAATTTAATTTTTGGATCTTTTTACTCGAGAGTCACAAAATATATATAAAAGCTCTAAGTAAGCGGCCACACACCGATACCTACGGACAGTCATGTCGATACCGACAACAAGCCGTCGCGTTCGATAGATCGTTTAAAACAATGACAACGTAAATTAAAAAAAACAACGTATACCTATATCTCTCAAAAATATTGTTATGTATTTCTTACAAGGAAATTCTACGTAGGATAAGCTAGTAGTAGATAATAGATTAGATTAGGTTAGGTAGTAGGTACGCATGTATCAACCCGCCACTGATTTGCTCGGATGGAATTTCTGGAAATTCCGTATAGGTGGCATTTCAACCGAAAGCCTAGATTTAAGCCGCCATTGGGGGTAGAATTTCTAAAAATCGTAAAACACGTACTCTATTTCTTTATTTACAACCGCAAGTCAAAATTCATGGAAGAAATAAGTTAATTTAAGGAAACAGTTCTTCTTTGTCTCCCTCGCCCTCAATTAAATCAAAATAAATAATTGAAAGCTATAAAAAAGTAAATAAGTCATCATTCCCACGGACCCACACGTCATAACCTATCAAAACATGCTATACGGAGCCATAAAACCGACAAATCTGCGAAACGACTCCCGTCACACGCAGAATCAATTAGGCGAGGAGATATTGGTACAGACAAGCGTACCACCCCTCTCCTCTGCGCTTTGTTATAGCCAGAAACAGTAATTGATTGAACGTATGAACCAAGTCAATGTATTAATTTGCTTGTTAACAAAGTGCAGACGTAACATGATTATTATTATATACTAATTACTTTTCAGTAAACTTGACTGAGACTTGAATGGTGACTTTTGTAAGTTTACACTGGGAAGTGATTTCAGTGAAATAACCACGAAATAACAGACATGACGTACCTAAGTACGATATCATGATAAGGTAATAAATTTATAATTACTTATTAAAGACAACAGACGCTTTTGGATGTTTCCAAGAAAAAGTAAAAGAAATGTGAAATATTTAAATCATTAAAGAGAAATTAAGGAGACAGGACAAACAAATTAAGCAGAAATCTCCGCTAGAATATGGCGACATGACGAGCACTTTGAACATCTAATAGTTTACAAGCTGCTGCTTAAAATATCTTATTAGATAGTTGGTAAATACATGAAATATTTGAAAAAGCTAAATTTTGAACTTCAGTTTTTCTCATAGCCGCTAACAAGTAACATATAAAACTGCGCACAACGCAATGCCCATTTAAATTATTTCACTAAAACCGTTCATGTAAACTAAACTAACAATCGTATGCGCGACTTAGCTTGAAATTTTAAATGCGAACAAACTTTTTGGGTCCGTAAGCCCTAATTTGTATACGGGCGGCTCCGGGCACGTGCCGGCGCGTGGCCAAATATTTTTTTAACCCTTGCCTTTATCTACAATAGGTTTTTAAAGATAAAAAGTTGGTTGTTTTAAGAAATTCATTATTCTAAAAGATATTCTACTCCAACCACAGAGTACTTAATTACAAGCATTTTTATTTTCTTCCTAAGATTTATTGCCACGTGTGATATTTATTCATCCAATAGCTTTAAATCTATATAGCTAATAGAAAAACCTAGTCGACTATTCTCAGGTTGTAACTTGTTGTACGGTATTCTCAATCGAAAGATGAAAAAGTAATACATACTACATTTTTCACCTCTCATGCTCTAAAAAGATGTCATTATAGCTTAGCGTAGGCGGACTAAAGTTAGCATTTAGGGTCTAGGGATTAAAGTAATTTTTTTTAATAATCGCTGGCGTTATTATGATATAGACCGTAGTAAATGGGTAGTAAAAATTTATAGTCTATGTTTAATATCAACAGCCCAAACTAATGTCACAGACGCAGTCTAATAAGATACTTTCTTTCCTACCAGTCGTTCAACGAAGGCATCTAGACAAAGCAAAGCGGTGGGGTGATAGGGGCGTAACGAATGAAACTAGCAGAATTTTTATAATACTAAATTCTATTACTCTAATGTCTTGCAGTACCGTACATATAGGACTGCTAAAACTGTCATGGTATGATGGTAGTCAGGTCTCACATTTGTGTGAGCGTCGCCCACTGTATGAAATGAATAAATAGTTACGCTATATTATGTTAATACGATCCACACAGAATGTACTTTTTTATGTTCGATTTTTGAAATAATTTGCACGCAATCCTTAGTTCAATGTAAGTACCTATGCGTCAATGTGCTAATGGGACCCAACGTCACCTACACGAACACTTGCGTACAGCCTTCGTACAGCTCAATGTCTATGGTTCTTAATGTATTTTTTTTTTTAAATTCCTTCTTGATAATAATAAGGAGAAAAATAAAGTTGGTATTGCGGATTGCCGCGAAATCTTTAATATTTTTATTGTAATTATTACATTTATATAAAGGGATGTTTATTTAATCGGATTTCGATGCACAATACTTAATACAAGGTGAAGGCATAGGGTAAAGTGAATGTGACTATTTATTTGTTAATAATATCATCAAGTGAAAATAAAGATCTTACTCCTACTATTAAAATGTAACAATAGAATGGCAAAAAATAATTAAAAATCGTTATTTATTTTATTTTCTCGCAATCGAAGTGAAAGTAGAGTGTTTACCACGGGACTAAAAGCTATTCTACTCGACACTATAGCATACCTCGCTACGCTCGGTAAGTTAAACATCTCGTATGAAATGGCTCATTTTAGTCCCTTGATGAACAATCTAAGTACTATTTATTGAAAGTATATTTAAGACCAAGCATTTCGCAATTGCTTTATCTTGCACCCCTCGTTGTCCAACCGCCTCTTTGGTCTAGTGGTTAGCACGTTGAACTGCGGCCGACGAGGCCCCGGGTTCGAGTCCCGGATCGGGCCATACTTAATTAAGTATTGGGTTTTTCTGACTAGAAATTCTCAGTACTAGCCCGGAGTTAGGAAGTTGGCGGTGCTTTACCCCCGTGCCTCGGAGAGCACGTTAAGCCGTCGGTCCCGGCTATTATCACTAACATGATAACAGTCGTTAAAGCCCGCCAACCCGCATTGGAGCAGCGTGGTAGGTCTAAGCTCTAATTCCCTCTCTCCTATGAAAGTGGAGGGCTGTGCCCAGCAGTGGGACGTTAATGGACTGTAGTGGTTGGTGGTGGTGGTGGTATCAGCGTCCCAATTGTAAGCCTAAACAAAAATATATCGGCGTTGAAGAAAGTCATTTAATGGAAGCAATTAAAAGTTAACCAAGCAATAGCTTGGTTAATTAAAAAATATGCTGACTACTTAGGTACTTATTAGCTCGATGTCGTCATCGTTGAAAAATTTACGTTATGTAAGTACGTAAGTCTTAGACTAAGTATTATTACCTACTTGAAAATCTATACTCTGCGAGCTCCAGCCGATAATCGTCATTAAATAAAAAAAATCTAAAACAAATCCCTGTTAACAGTGTCGACCTCATAATACCCTTAAGCTCAATTTAATAAGTCTATCCACGCCTCTGCCATAACGAATGCCACATTCTCGCAAATACAGATAATTAAGCAAAAACTACAAAGCACTGCCTCCGGCGGTTCACGCTTTACATTCAAATGAGCACCCCCGTGAGGGGCGTTTGACCACATCATTAATTTAGATATTTGCAAATTGCGGCTTACAATATTAGAAAGTTTGTAATGATCATTATTTGCTAATGATTAAAACAAATGAGTTTGTCATTAACCGCTATTTACTTACTTGGTTTGTTATAGATTCAATTTGTATTATTTACGAGTAATAAGTACCAACTATTTGTCATGAGTTCAATTTTGTAAGGTTAAAATATGAGTTTGATATTTAAAGTAGTATTCAGAAAAAAACTAGCTAAAATTTCTGTAAATATAAATATATTACTTATCATTTTCACAATGTTTTTTATTGTTTTATTATTGTTAATAATATAATTTATTTTTTACTTATTAGCAACTGAAAAAATACTTTAAGATATTCCTATTGTTTATAATATTAAGTACCTAAGCTTGATTTATGTTGACATTTATTTTGTAACTACATTTCTAGTAAATAAAATGTTTTAGTCTTTACGTATTGAGATTTGTGATAAAGACAAGACAGCTAAAACAAACACAATCAAAACACGGCCATTCAAAACAACATTTTAAGAACAGTAATCAAATCCAACAATCAAACTCCGATTACCATAACGTATTGAACAATGAGGAATTGATCCAATTTAACACAAAAAGAAACTGACAAAAAGACTTCGTACTTGTTGAAGTGACGTGGACCGAGGATACCTCCCTACGGCATCCCCCCCGACGGGAGGCTCTTTTAGTTGTTCCTTTATTGCTTTAAGCTTTGCATTATTTTGCTCTCGGCTCTCTCGCGTGAAAAGGAAAGCTTAATTCGGTTACACTTTGAGATGTCGACACGACAATCTCGTTATCCTAGGGGTTCTGATGCGCTGCTTTATCAAACGCCTGCGTGGAGTTCATTAACGTCTATTTTAATTTTGCACGTTTTATTTTAAGTTGGTTCTCTCTCTTAAAATTTAATGAGCGTTTTAAATAAGGCATGCATCCTTTTCCTTTATGCCCCTGAATTCTTAGATTAGGACTTAATTTGAGAGATAATAATTTGCTAATCATTTTTAAAGTACCGATCAGGGTTTTTTAGCGTTTTAGCGTTTATAAATAACGTACCTTATCAATTAGGAACACAATAGGTATCCCACAATATAGTAGGCTATCCATCTATTATATGTTCTGTGCTATCTATCCACAATTTGACGATTGGTTACCAAGTAACGTTAAATAACTACTCATAATTTTTGATAGAATTGAAACTCAAGGAATAAGAGTAAAATGACCTAATGAGTTTATTCTTAGACAAGGTTAATTTTAAGGAAGCTACCTTATTGATCCAACTTAAGATCCATAATCCATCCTTTTCTTAAAATAAAGATGATCACTTTCTCTGGTTTTGATCTTGAAAAATTTAGAAATAGGTAGGCAAGAGGAGTAAATTTGAAGATTCATTTGTAAAATGAAATGCTAATCGGCTGACTTTAGATTTAATCCTACAATGTTTTGTGTAGCTGTAGGTAGGTACGTTTTAGAGTGGTATCGTCGTGAAGACAAGTTTAAAAACCGGCCAAGTGCGAGTCGGACTCGCGCACCGAGGGTTCCGTACAAACCTGTAGTAAGTTTTACGATTTATGACGTATTAAAAATAAAAATTACGTTTGTTGTATGGGAGCCCCCCTTTAATATTTACTTTATTGATATTTAATTATTTATTTTGAAAGGTAATATACAAGTTAATATTCTGTGAAAATTTGAACCGTCTACCTGTTACCGTTTTTAATATTGAGCAAAAAAATACGAAAAAAACACGTTTATTGTATGGGGACCCCCCTTAATATATATATTTTTTTAATTTTTAGTATTTGTTGTTATAGCGGCAACGGAAATACATCATTTGTAAAAATTTCAGCTTTCTAGCTATCACGGTTTATGAGATACAGCCTGGAGACAGACAGACAGCGGAGTCTTAGTAATAGGGTCCCGTTTTTACCCTTTGGGTACGGAACCCTAAAAATGAATGATTGAAATTTCAAAATTAAAAGTAATTTTAGATACAGAATTCAGTAAGTGAGATTATTAATATGCAAATTAACTTAAATCTATCTTATCTACCTCATGTAGGCCTTGTGGTTACGTCCGTAGAATTGGAAAGTATAGTCGATTCTTGGTTGACTTGTTTCCATAATGATTTTTATTGAAACAGGTAATTAAAAGGCAGGGGCGGCCTTAGCCATTGCGAGGCTCTGGGCAGTAGATATTTGCGAGGCCCATAAGCTTAGTCGGAGTAACTATAATATCTAGTCCATTCTTTTTCATCCACGTTTTTTTTTACCTATCGGAGTGGACAGCACTGGCATGTCAGATCAATAAAATATAGAACAGATAGTGGATTGTCTATGTAGTTTGTCACTAGTTTGGATCTTGCTAGCTCACTTCCTATTGCTAGGTGGGACTTTTTCCCAGTTTAGGCTGTAGCGAGGCCTCTGCAAGAGCGAGGCCCCTGGCGGTTGCCCTGCTTGCCACCCCCTAAGGCCACCACTGTTAAAAGGTTTAGCCAATATGAATCTTTATGATTTAAGAGGTCTTCACGAGTTTGACTTAACAAAATACGTAAACTTGATTTCATCAAAAAATTAATTGCAAATAGTTGGCAGGCCCGCTTAATGGCAATGGCAAAGTGGCCCCGAATACTTACAAAGTCGTCAACAAGGTAGGTATCATGAAAATGCCAATGTTTAATTAAAATAATTTTGAGTAGGTAGATCATGAGTGTACACAAAATCCAACGTCGCGTACCCTAACACTTAACTGTTTATACCAGAGTTAAAGCTATAGACACTGATTAATGCGATTTTAATCCCAGCATAAACCTCCGAAATCCGTCCCATATTAATCGCCTACCAGCCAAAACGGCACATTACACAAATATAGACCCTAAAGTATTTGGAATGAAATACCAAATTCAATTAACCATGAATTGGTGGCAATCAAATAATGCGACGGATTTCTAACTTTTAAGCTGAACAAGTATGAGTTCAAACTCAAAAGGCTTAGGGTCGCCTTTTCAATCGTCAAAATTATAAATCCCAATCCAAACCTGAAGGAAAATAAACTTTAGCTCTTTGATAGAGGGTTTATAGTACATTGAGATGATATTTCGGAATCAATAACCACTAACCGTGGATCAGGAGCGGTGGACTGAGAGAGATGAAATAGTTAGTTTTTGTGTATGAGTGAAAAGGACAGCTTTGTTTAAATCGGCGTCGCTTTAAATGGATTTAGGGATGTGAAACAGATGAGACCCGCACCTGATCTTCTTGATTTTATTTTTCAATTATGACAACATCCCTTTCAAAGGGTTGTTTTTATGTTTAGTTTTCATCATCATATTTTTATATCTCTTTTGCTTTAGGGAAAATAAAAGCCTTCTCCACTATTTTCTAAGGTACACTTATGAGATTAGATTAAAAAACTTCTGAATAACTCATGGGCTCAAGGAAAAAAATAGATAAGAAGAGGTACAAGGTAGACTTTAAGGTGTTCGGTGAAATATTTTGCAACAGCAAAAGGTGACATTCATCAGCGCGTATCGTAGGTAGGTAGTAGGTACCTACATAAATGAATATGCCACAGACGCGTCGGGGGTTAAAAATGCAACTTATCTCAATATCTGGGCTTCATTAGTCCATAATAATAATATTATTATACTTAAATGCAAGTATCAGTCTGTCTGTCTATCCGTCAAAGTAAGTGTAAGTAGGCATATTAATATGTCTGTCTGTCGGTTTTTCACGGCCCATCGATTTTGGAAGCGCGTACTTATCTAAGGCATGTGTGGAGGCGCGTCCTTTGCCAGACTCCGTTTATGAGCGTGCACGTGCTCATAAGGTCGTATACTACATGCCTTTTACTACTGGCTGACCCACGGGTTCGAGCGAACACGCCTGAAAAAGCGTTTTTTGAAGCGCAAAATGTGGCGCACGTGTAAGCGCGTAAGCGGACAAGAGCATATTATACGCGCAAAAAAATACGGTAGTCTGAAACTGCCCTAAATCGCACTAAAGATCGAATTTTGCACACACATGGAAAAAAGTATCCCCCTCTCGTTCGCACACGGAAGTGTGACCTCAAACATGGCTGCGGCCGGATGTGGGTGGGGCGTTTGATTTATAGTGGGGGGATAGTGTGATGCGAGTGTGAGTTAACTACTGTTTTATTTGTGGTGGTTACCTACTGCTGAGATTGATTAAAAACTTAACTGGATGGAATCAAATTAATTATCTATTTATTACCTAAATGTACCTACTTTTAGCTTAGAGTATAAAGCGAAAAAATTACCTGTATGGTTACTCCCAGTTTTAACATTGCAGATACGATTGAGTGACGTGAGCGTTCGATCGCATTTGCGTCAAACTAAAATGAACCTTAATAACATTGATTTAGAGCTCAGTTTCGTGTATGCATTCACAGTGAGCGCTCCAAACGGTACGTTTCGAAATTTAAATCGGTTGCACTGAATTTGTGGCTCTAAATCAATGCTATTAAGGTTCATTTTAGTTTACGCAAATGTGATTCACCTCACTTAGTGAGACCGTATTTTAAATTCGATCAATCTCAGAGTAAGGGTACTGGCCGAAAATCGTCCGCGTCGTTTTTGCGCTGAAGTAGGTATTGTCCTGTCCGGTACCTACTCCCTAGTGTGTTCCGCTCTTATTGCGGAATCTTTTTGCGACCCTATACCGACCGGCGTCCATAGCTGTTAATTTCAAATTCACTCACATAAATTCCTAAAAATTTACAATGCATTGATGGGAACCATCTGGTGCTCAAATGCGGCAGAAATCACTTTTCGTCAGGTGAACCGCCTGCTCAATAATTATAGTATTGTGTTAAAAATTTATTCAGCTTACACATACATACATACCTTACATACCTTACACAAGACGTAGGTTTATAAGAGGCAGTCAAGGACGAAAACATATGATAGTAAAAAAGTTATGACCCGCTACTTATTTATAGTAAGCCAGCTGGTTGGGTTTTCAGAAAGTTCAACGCATCGGAATGGTATTCCGAACCTGTGGTTTAGATTCACTTGATGATTCAAAATTCAAATGCACGTTTGTGCAAAGCAAAGCACGCAAGCAAAGTGAACGTTTAAAATTGAATAAGCTGCAATACAGCCACAGGTTATAATCCTAGCGTAGAGAGTAGGGACCACTATATGATTTTGACACACTCTTATGAAAATAAATGTTATTCATATTCAATAATATTTTAATAAAATATTACCCTTATCCTGGTATAGTCGGATAAAAACATTTGAATTGGAATTCAAATAATTAATGGCAAAATAATATGTAGTAGGTATAAACAGCAAATGTAAAAGTTTTTCACACCCCTACTACTGTGTACCTTATAGACAGCGTGCGTAGCTTCGTAGCACTATGTAGAACGCTACACCCATTCCGTCCCATCGGGCTACGAGAGTAAAGGAACAGAAAGTACACCTGTGTTTGCGCACACACTTGTGCACTATAATATCTCCCGCGCAGATGGCTAATCTCTGTGGAGATTGGCCGCCGTGGCTGAAATTCAGTCGGGAGGACATTATTATTATTATTGTTAGAACGCTACATTAGACCTATGTCATGCTTGAATTTATTTCAAACTGAAGGTGTCATGATTTTTATTATTCAGTGAATTGCTTTTATTTGGTTTATTTATCAATATTATCCAAACTTCCATACTAATCCATACTAATATTATAAAGCGAAAGTGTTTCTGTCTGTCTGTCTGCTACGCTTTCACGGCCCATCTTTTCAACCGATTTTGATGAAATTTGGTATAGGGATAGTTTGTATCCCGGGGAAGGACATAGGCATTTTTTGACATTTTTTATCGCGAAAATTAAAGGAGTTCCCGCGGGAATTAAATAAACGTAATCAATGCGGACAAAGTCGCGGGCATCATCTTGTAAACTATATAGGTACCTCTAACGGTGATGCTTATGTAACAAGTTAAAATGATTGTGTATAAAAACCGAGTGTAACAAAAATCGCAAACTACTCTAGAAAAGTTTAAAAAAAGATCTACGGCAGAGTCACGTAGAGCCGCTGCTGCATAAAATAAAGCAAGACCGACCGACAGTCTGTAACGTCGACAATTTGGGAGAACGTCACATGTGCCAATTATTTCAATATTACTTATAATAATTAATATCCTATGAAATTTTTGTAAGGTTACAAAATAAGGTTATAAAGTAGATAAATCATCAATTAGGATTTATGAAGGATCCTAAGTCCTAACCTACATTTTAAGAGTTTTTAGGCCCCTATTCTTCGTCTCAACCGATAGACATCCAGGACATGTGGACATTATACTTGGTATAAAGAACACTTGTTGAGTCGAGGCTAATAAACAATAATTGACGAATTTCTTAATGACAAAGTTGTATGGAAGAAATTGACTTTGGGTCCAGCTCCCCACAGGATATCATACCTAATAACTTGCACTATTGTATTTAATTTATCTACTTACCTACGAATTGTAATATCTTGTTTTTAAAAAAAAAAGAGTAACTGCTGAGTTTCTTGCCGACTCTTCTAAGCAGAATCTGCTTTCTGAACCGGTGGTAGAGTCAAAACATGACGTAACATAAGAGATACCTGTATGTCCTACATCCATACTAATATTATAATTAATGCGAAAGTGTGTCTGTCTGTCTGTCTGTCTGCTACGCTTACCCGGCCCATCTTTTCAACCGATTTTGCTGAAATTTGGTACCTATAGAGGTAGGTTATATCCCGGGGAAGGACATATGCTACTTTTTATCCCGGAAAATTAAGGAGTTCCCGCGGGAATCGAAAAAAGTTAGTCCACGCGGACGAAGTCGCGGGAATCATCTAGTGCTTTAAATAAATAAATTGAAATTGAAATTATTGCATTTTGCAAGCTTATTGATTTGATAATTTATTCCGGTGGCAATAAAAATATTTCTGAAAGGCATTCAATGAAAATAAAATTGCCATCTAAATGCTACATACGTAGTTATTCGCTTAAGTGGTATTCCCTCCCAAGGCCCCCCTACAGTAGCGGAAGGCTTCCATTTGATTTTATTGCCTCACCCGACTATCACCATGCCCCCACTGAACTTCGATTGATAAAATCATATAAAGTGCCTATACATAAAATACACGTCTTACATCTGATTTATGTTTTAGATAGGTGACTTTATAATTAGAAGTAATCCATAATCCATACTAATATTATAAATGCGAAAGTGTGTCTGTCTGTCTGTATGTCTGCTACGCTTTCCCGGCTCATCTGTTCAATCGATTTTGATGAAATTTGGTACAGGGGTATGTTGTATCCTGGGGAAGGACATAGGCTACTTTTTATCCCGGAAAATTAAAGAGTTCCCGCGGGAATCAAAAACCTAACCCACGCGTACGAAGTCGCGGGAATCATCTAGTAATATTATAAATGCGAAAGTGTGTCTGTCTGTCTGTCTGCTACGCTTTCACGGCCCATCTGTTCAACCGATTTTGACGAAATTTGGTAAAGGGACAGTTTGTATCCCGGGGAAGGACATAGGCTACGTTTTTATTCCGGAAAATTAAATAGTTCCCGCAGGTATCAAAAATTCGTAATCCACGCGGACGAAGTCGCGGGTATCATCTAATATACGAGTATAAAAGGAAGAGGTGATCGACTGACTGACCGAACTATCAAGTAGGTAACGCACAGCTCAAAACCATAGAGGTAGGATACCGACGGTCTAATGACGTACGGCTCAAACCAATGGATATAATATCTTAAATCTCTAACCTACCTATTAAAACATAGGTACGTAAGTATCTGCTAAGAAAGGATTTTAAAAGTTAAACCTCGAAGGGGGTAAAATAGGGGTTTGAAATTTGTATGAAAATCTTATTTAACATAAGCGAAGCCGCGGACAAATGCTGGTTTGGCAGTGTTACGTAGGTGGAACGTGCTTTTGTAAAAAAAAATAAGTCAGATCACAACTTAGTCAGCAATGACCTTTTTTATTTAAACTAGTCAGTGATAGTAAGTCATGTCTTTGGTTGGTATAGGTTTCGCAAATAACTTCAAATACGTAACTAGCACATGTTCAAACTGCTTATAACTGAAGTGACTGATATTTCTTAAAACGCACAATATAACTCTGAAAAGGTAGAGGTGTGTGCCCGGGATCGAATTCCTGACCACCTGAACCACTAACGAACCGAACCCTGGGCCGAACGTCGAAACCACTAGGCCACTATAACCGCTTACCACTACAGCCCATTAACGTCCCACTGCTGGGGCACAGGCTTCCACTCTCATAGGAGAGAGGGGAATTAAAGCTTAGATCCACCACGCTGCTCCAATGCGGGTTGGCGGGCTTTAACAACTATTATCATGTTAGTGATAATAACCGGGACCGACGGCTTAACGTGCTCTCCGAGGCACGGGGGTGAAACACCGCCAACTTCCTAACTCCGGGCTAGTACTGAGAATTTGTAGTCAGAAAAAGCCAATACTCAATTATGGCCCGACCCGGGACTCGAGCCCGGGACTTCGTCGGCCGCAGTCGAACATGCCTGCCACTAGACCAACGAGGCAGTTTACCGCGAGATATCGCGTTTAACGAGAGATAACCGCTTACGTTAATTTAATTCAGTTTGTAAATCATGTACTCATGTTCTACAGCAGTGCAAAACGAGCGTCAACCACGAAACACGGCAACCATAAGGCCAGAGGCATTGCGGGACATGGACCAGGAAAGGGCCCTACGAGAGGCGGCCGTCGCTGTTGGGGTCTTTGGGTAAGTTTCCCTTTGAGGTCTGGCCCCATTACAGAGGCGCGGCGCGGCACGGCGCGTAGCGGCAATTATTCTTTGTATGAGGTTGTATGGAGCTGGGCCCAATGAAGCGACGCGGCACGGAGATGCACTGCGTGACGCGGCCCCGTACAAACTCATACAAATAATATTAGCCGCTACGTGCCGCGCCGCTCCAAGCACTCGGATAATTTTCTCATCATCAAGAGTAGCATTAATAGCCTGTGTGTGGATGTCCTCGGTTCAAGATATAGGCTAGGTATCACTAATTTAGGTAAGAATCATATTCAATTTAATTCAATTGGGTATTTGACAACAGCTATTCAAATAAATTATTTTTTAGTGATTATTATCTATAGGATCTCCCAAAAGTCGTAATATCCACGTCCCCTGTTAGTTTTATGTTGAATAACTATTTTAAACTATCGATTTAAGTAAAAAAGTGCATCGAACTTTAGTAACGTCACATTTTAGAATTTCATATAAATCCCATACATAATAGGACGCGTTTTGACGTTTGAAAAGAAGTTGCTGATTTGACTATGTATTTGTCAACTGTGCCAAATACCCAATTCGATCCAAACGCTTTTTATTCAAATAAACTTATCGCGTTGGAATCGTCAAGTAAATACTTAAACCACTGGTTCGAAACGTCATTCCTATATTATCGAGAATGAAGAAATAAAAAAAATCCAGTTTTCTCGGGTAGTAGGTACCTACCTATTGATATCATCATAATCAGGGTATTGCCTTTTGACCGAACACCCAAATCCATTCTGTAGATTCGGCGTAAGTGAATTACAAACAAGCAATGATAAACTTTTTTCGTACCACTTGCTCAAAAAAGTGACATTCTATGCCACAAAAAGCGAACATAACAATAGTCATTTTTAATCTGTTAAAAACAGGGAAAGAAAATTGTACTGAATTTCATTCATCCTCTAGGGGGAGAATGTGATTTAAATTTGGAATATTTACCGAAATTTATACTGAACTACATCTGTGTTTACACCATTGAGTTTGTGTGTAAAGTATTATACATCTTTTTGAAAAAGGAATACGCATTTATTATGCAGTTAT